>VZTB01013653.1:1700507-1755083 GCA_013397245.1 Thryothorus ludovicianus | reverse complement strand
TTTTTTTTTTTTTTAATTACAGCGTTTTATCTTCCTGTATTAGAAAAGCAAAATTGTGGTGGTGCACAGCTAACCCCATAGAATTTCTTGAATGGGCTCAGCTATCCCTTCAGAAAGCACAGGGGCCGAAGGGGCTTTATGCAGCAGAACTTCAGTGTGGGAGGGAGAGACTGCCTTATACACAACTCCCTCCAGGCCAAAACAAGCGCCCAAAATAAGCCAGAATGAAAGGTGGGCAAGTCGCTATTTTGACAATTTCTAGAGCAGGTTCTAAAAAGTGTAAAGAATACAAGCAGCATGAAAATCACAATTCCTTGAGAGAGAGTGTGTGTGTGTGTGTGTGTGTGTGTGTGTGGAGGGGGGAGGAAATCAAGATTAGGTCACCCCTAATGGTTGTTTAACTGCTACATGATACTTCTACAGTGCACACAGCAATCTGGACTCCTGAAATTTACTCTTTTTTTTCTTGCTGTAATGCAGGTATATGAAGCTCTATCCTGAAGCAATTCCAGCGTGCATTATGAAGCCAGGATAGCAGCTTTCATTAACTGATACATACTCTCATTACTTCACAAATCACACATCTTTCTTCAAAGACAGACATGAAGGTGGGGAAAAAAAAATAGAAGAGGGATTGGGTCTCACTAAAGCACAAAAGGTACTCCGTGAAAGAGAAGTGCTCTCTTTGTGACTTGCAGTCATTTGGATAAAAGTTCACACAGAGGTTGTTAATGATTTAAACTCCAAAACCTGTTACTACAATTGAAGTAAAATTATTTGAAGCATGGTTGTTTCATATAGCTCTCTCTTTGTGTAAGAAAACTTTGAACTTAGCAGAATACATAATCAAAATCGTGAGTCAGATGTTGCAGAAATAAAAATACGCATTTATCTAGCATGTATACCTGTTAGAATTTTTTGGCTTTTGACAACTTGACTCATCAGTTTATCACACTATTTTTCATCCTAAGTTCAATTTTTAAAAAATAAACAGCTGCCTAGGAAAACACAAAATACCAAATCTGCAACCCAAGTATTTTTAAACAGTAAATTTTAACTCTTAATCACCTCAATTTAGAACGATTTCACATAATCTTAGACCAAATTTACACCCACAATGAGCCTTTCAGAAGGGAAAAAAAAACCCTAATAAGTATTTACAAGATTACATGTATGACAATCTCAGATTCACGACCATACCTGCCCAATTCTGAGTTTCGAAACCAAATGTATAGGGTACATATCTACTGAGACAAAACAAACTCCTCCTGGCTTCAGCTAGTTTATCATTTCACAACACAGCTAAAATACTTCCTTTTTTTCTGGAGAGATTTATTTATTTTTAATCCAGAGGTAAAACCAAATTGTCCAACTGTCAGTACTGGAGATTTCTGGGGGTAGGGATGAGTCCAAACAGCTGCCTTACACTTACTCATGACCAAAAGTACCAGAGACAGAATTCCCTCAGAATATTTAGGTCCTGTGTTTTCCCTCAGTTCTCCAGTTTATACTGGTTTTGGAGATTTCTACCGCGTTAGTAGTGATAACCAAAAATATCAGAAGCGTTCTTCACTGTTGCTCACAAACCTCAATTTTGACATGCCTGGGAGTAGCAAGAGAACTTTGTTCACTGCAGGAGTTGCAGTGCTAGACTCGCTCACTTATTCTTTCAGCACGTTCCAATGGCCACTGTGCTGAACTGAGCCAGCTTTGTGAGCAGTGCCCGGGCGATCCTGTCTGTGCAGGAGGCCACAAAGTGGCCATTGCAGAGAGGGAAAGAGTGCTGGCTCTGTGCTGTGATCCACCACTGCTGTGGCAGCCCTTCCCCAGGTGCTCGAGGAGAACAGGACACAGGAAATACTGTGCTCTTCACTACCACTCTTTCCACCCTCTATTCCTCATGCGTTTCTGGCATAAATTAATGTTGACATTGTCAGCATTAATTTACAATGTGCCGTGCGGGTTTTTTTTCCCCTCCATCATTTGAAAGCCCCTTTAGGGGAGTTGAGGTGGCTGCAGCAAAAAGGCACCACTGGAACACAGCTCTCTGAAAGGGCCATGGGGACTGGCACACAGCAGAGCAGCTTTAAATCTCTCTGAGGGTGACCTTGGCTTCCATAGACATCCTAACAGTTTTCCTTGGAGTTTAGTGGGCCAAGCCTTAAGCGTGTTCTGCAGTGAAAGAAATCCCAATGCTTGAATGAATTATCAGAGAGAAACTTCATATACTCTAGCTTTGAAGAGTTTCTAGTCCCACACCTGGAAGTACTCTCTTTGGGAACAACTTGGTTTTTCATCTCTATCCTGGCTAAGTGCATTACTCCAGATCTTGTCCTAGTCAATAGATAGCATCCAGCCTTCCCACTGAAACCATAGGCACATCAGCCCTCACTTCCCACTATTTTACACATTGTTTTTAAAATGGCATTATGCCCTTAGTCACCTTCCTTCAATCAATCTCCCATTATGTGTTTGGGGGTATAGCACAAAGAAAAAATTAAGTCAGATGACCACACTTCTGAACATTCTGAGTCCAAAGACAAGAAATAGTTGCAAGTCTTTCACAGATAACATAATATAAATAATGCATTGCTTCTGCAGGTCCTGCTATTAATAAGTAATGATTGTATGGCACCTTCCAAACACCAAACCTAGTTACACATATGAATTAAGTTCAGCTCCAGAAACCACTTTTGAACAAAGTAAATATTTTCTTCGCTTACACATGAGAAAAATGAAACAAATTGAGTAAATAAGGTTTATAACAGTAATAAATGATGTAACATTCCTAAAACCTTTGCAGTGTATCTAGCATCCAAACTGTCTTTATGCAATGTACCAAATACTTGAAAAGGTTGCTAAACAGAAACTTAAAAATTAGCTGGCATTCTTGCTTTATTCTTTGAAACTTTAAAGAATTCTGCTCCCAGGGACAGATTTATTTAAAGAAGCTCACTGAGTGGAGAAAAGAGACCATTTTAACCAGTTCCTGAGCCCTCTCAAACCAAACTATGGCTTTAAGTATAGCCTACCAAAAGGAAGGCCAGAACAGTTGTGTGTATCCCTGAGCATGCAGCAGAGTCATTCAGGCCCCACAGGCTCTTTTTAAAGTTAGTCCTATCTGTGGATTAATTTCCTGTTGAACATAGGCAAATACCTTCTATAGCCTCTGTATCTTCAATATGTACAATGAGGTCCACTAGTTTTAATTGAAATTACCATCTCTCTCACAAGTGTTGGTCATTACCCTTAACAGCATAAAATCCTCTGGCTTTAATTTATGCCAATATTTCCATGCTCAGCAGTAACTAAGAATCAGTCCTTCAAACAACATTTGATTACAAACCTCTCTTTGTTCTTAAGCATTTGGAAGGCAAACACAAAGGGATGAACAAGCCCATAGGACAATGGCTCATGGATACCATCATCCAGGTTTGCAATAGCTGCGTAAACATATTGTAAACATATTAACTAACAGGTTTGTAAGAATAATTAATGACAAGTTAGTGACTGGCAAGGCCACCAACCAACCCCACAGAGGCCAATGAGCAATGATCAGAAGCCATTGCTGTCTGATCAGTATCATCCTAGGACAGATAACAAGCAATTACCAAGTGAGAGATGCACTTGCATAACCAGCGATCCTAAACGACACACAGGCTTCAGCTTTTTTAAAAGACAACCAAATTCTCCTTCTGCAAAGTTTTTAAACTCTTTTTGCCTAAAATGAAAGGTCCACAGCCACTTCTAGGCAAGAACTCTCAGAGAGAGCATATTGAGTCACAAATGTTTTTGAAGACTAAGAATTCCACTACAGTCTCAAAGCCTCCAAATGGAGAGGCACCAAGGAGGAAGAGTGCAATATGACCTATGCCTCTTTGCTAAAACACAACCAGTTTTCTCAGAATCTTGTCTGAATCCTGGCAAACTAACTAGCCATCATCACTTTATAACAAACTTTAGCACAAGATGCTTCTAGTTGAGGTGCAAATTTAACACATTAATAGTTCTTCAGAAAAACCATGGTGTTTATAGTTTTCAGCTGTTAGAATAGCACACTACCTAGGAAAGATGATATAGCTTCTAATTTCAATTTTAAAAAATCAACACTTTAAGACTAATGGCCTTAAACCCATGCTGATGTAAAATCCTAGATTTCACAGGCCAGAAATACATTTTCTATAGGTCTGAAGAAGGACCACGTATTAGTGTCCACATAATTTTGTCGCTATTTAAACACTATAGGATGCTCCTTCAGAGTTACCAAAGAGTTTCATGATTCGTGTTTTACCATAACTCCATTTGGCTTTTCAATTTCATAAATATATAATTTATATATGTCATGCTATTACATATAATTACATATATTATATTGCACCCTTTCACATCCCTTTACTGTAAGCCTATTTTGCAAAAAACAAAAACCCCCAAACCAACCAAACACCCAAACATAAATCTACCAACCACTCACCTGACCCTAGGACTATTTGAGTTAGGCCTACAGATACCTGAAATGAAGAATTTCTCCCCCAAATCTGAGTGTGCAACCTCTTACCCAGTACAGATTAAATATAGAAAAAATAAATTAATATTTTACAACATAAAACACTAAGCAATTTCTGAACTGATGAAAAGAATTTGTTTAGTCAACTGAAGACTGGAACACTTAGCTCAGGGCTACTGCAGTTACAAATGTGGAAACAAAAAAGGATAATTATCTACTCCAACCCTGATCTTTTTGCATAAGTTTATATTCTGCATTTAAGTGCATTGAAATCCACATCTTGATTGCCCTACCCTATGAATCAAAGGTAAATCAGAGTGAGACCCAAAGAACCCCCTCTCTCATTTTGCTTCTGCTTAATAGTTTTCTAGTCACTAGTCAACTGAAGATTTAGGCACAGCCTTATTATCAAACACCTGCCATGGGTTTAAGGCATTACCTCCTCCCAGAAAAACCACCCCCCAAACTGGCAAAACAGAATGTATTTATCCTCCTGTCTACTTCAGTGAGAAGTCTTGCAGCTTTGTTACATAGCAAAGCAACAGCATTTTAAGCCACAGCTGTTTGCTAAATGGAAGTGTGTCCAAGTTTTTAAACACCTTGTTACACTTACATTGAAAGGCAGAGTCTCTGCTGCACCAGCAAGGTGGCAAATTCCTCAGGGAAATCAATTCTGGTTTCTCAATTAACTAGCTAGTTTTCTATTGTTATAACACTAGAGTAACACTGAGACTGCGCTGGACCATAAGAGCTGACAAGACTCCAAGGAGCTCAGCTACCATCTAGCACTGTGCATTCACCAAACCCATCTCCCTCTGAGACAGCACCTTGTCAGAAACACAGCAGGAGGAAGGCAGGCAGTGGCATTGATGCCAGCTGTTTGGGGCACTGGCTTGGGTTGCAGTGCAAGATGTAACCAGAAGTCTGTATTCTATCACCATCTGTTAGAAATGAGGGGTGGGGAAACCCTCTGTTCATGGGCCAGCTGTTAAAAAAACAGCTGGGAAAGTTTCTTTATCTCTTCCACGACCCATCCTCTCTCTAGGGAGAGGTCTTCTGCTAATGAGCCATTGAATCTGATAAAATTTCATCATCCCATTTGGAAATGCTCCATCCAGGGGGAGGAGCCAAGCATCCCTACCTGGATAGAAACCTGAGATTTGGGACACCAAGTCAGCCTTTTCCACTGGACTCCCAGAGGAAGACCAGGCAAATCTGTCACCACCCCTGGATCTTCAGAGGAAAACTCCACCTTTCTACAGGATCACTGCTCCAACAGAGCCACATCTGCCACTGCAGGAGGGCTGCAGCCACCATTGAATGGGACTGCCACCAACACCCTGACCCACAGGGTGTCAGGTTGGATTCTGACTCTGTCAGTGGGTTTGTTTTTTGTATTACTGCATTTTAATTTTAATTCTCCTAAATAAAGAACTGTAATTCTTATTCCCATATCTTTCCTGAGAACCCTTTAATTTCAAAATTATAATAATTTGGAGGCAGGGGTTTTACATTCTTCATTTCTGCCTTCCTTAGCAGACAGCTGTCTTTTCAAACCAAGACAGGCATACCTAAAGAAGGGTGAGATAGAAGGGTATTTGGGAGACAAGAAAATATGTTGGTGCTGAGACTTTACACTCCCAAGGGAAAGAAATCCATTAGGATAAGGGAGGGAAGGACCATGCAGAGATCAATCTTCTAGCAGAGTTCATCTGCCAGGTGTGATGAATTTCACAGGGAATTCAGCTGTGCTTGACCATGCTGCTTGTTCTCAGTGATCAGCTCTCACCTACCAGCAGGCAGAAGGGTTTGGGCTGCAAGTCAGCCTGCTGAGCATGATGGCATGCCACCCATTGGAAATCTCTCCTTGCATTGGCACTTCCCCATTGGGCTGGACAACACACAGGAAAAGGTTATTTGTGTTTTGAGGTATTAGAAATAAAGACTAGCTTCCTCAACCCCTGCAAACATTCATGGAAATACTATTTCTAGTCCCTACTTTTCAGCAGCTCTAAGGCCACCCATGCTCTTTTCAAGTCTGTTGTTTACAGTAAGATGCAAATTATTTGTCCAAAAGAAATAGACTAATAATAGTGAAAAATGCCACTAAATTTCATGAGTAAGAAAAAAGGAGAAGTGGTAATACCTGAAGGAAAGCAGCTTTCATTTCCATTCAAAAAAAGCTGAGGATTGCATCCTCAACAAGTTTGCAAATGATTTAAAACTGGAAGGAGTAGCTGATAATACCAGATGGTTGTGTCACCTTTCAGAAGGACTACCTCAACAGAAGTGGGCAGAGGAATGTCCTGAAGTTCAAACGGGGAAATGCAAAGTAATGAGGAACAGCCCTGGGCACCAGCATATCCTAGGCATCTACCAGCTGGAAAGCAGCTTTTCCAAGAAAGATTTTGGGATCCTGGAAGCAAGAAGGCAACCAAAAGCCAGCAATGCACCTTTGTAGCCACAAAGGTCACCAGGAGGAAGACAGTTGCCAGCAGGTCAAAGAAAGTGGTCCTGCACCTGTACTCAGTGCTGGTGAGGCTACTTCTGGAATGCTGCACCTCATTCAGGGCTTCCTGGCACAAGAAAGGTCTGGACTTACTGGAGCGAGTCCAATACAAGGCCACAAAGATGATTAAGTGACTGGGACTTCTACTGTATGAGGAGAGGCTGAAAAACAGAGACTGGCCTGGAGAAGGGAAAGCTCAGGCAGATCTCATCCATTAGCACAAATGCCTGATGGGTGGGAAGGAGGTTGAAGAAGCCAGACACTGCTCAGCAGTATCCACTGCCAGGATGAGAGGCAAGGGGAACAAAATGAGAAAAAAAACGCCAAAGCCAGAGCAACATCCCAAAACCAAACCAAACAACATAACATTAATGTTCCATCTGAACTCAAGAACACAATTTTTTATTTTTTTTTGCCATTAGAAGAGTGAAACACCAGTACAGGTTGACCAGGGAGGTTCCCTGAACCACTTAGCTTACCTGTTTGAGCACTGAGGCTGGATTAGATGATCTTAAGAGGACTCTCCCAGTCTAAGTGAAAGTGTTGTAATATGAGCATTTACTGTTTCCTAAACATGGTGTTCATGTCTGGTTTTATGGCAGTAGTTTATAGAACACAAATATTCCACTAGGCTTTTTTAGCTATGAGGACTCCTTCAAAAACACCCTTAAGATATCCAGAACTCTTGGAACGTCCAAATACCTTTTCTTATAGGTTTACGAGTTACTTGATGGAAAACATTAATTAATCATTCCAAACTCACAGTACATGTTTTACTTCTTCACTCTTCCTCCCTCACTATCCTGAAGATTATACAAACTAAATTAACTTATAACTGCAGAGCAGGTAGAGAACTGACCGTATTTTTAATCCCTCTAAAATTCAAGCACTGGAAGTTAGCTGTCTTTCTCTTAGACACTTGCAAAGCATCATTACCTCCAGCTTTCAGTTGAGGACATGCACTCTGCCTGTGGTAGTTCACCAACAAAGCTAGATGTAGAATTTTAAGGCTGCTGTTCCCAGCAAACCATTATCATCAACACATCCCTGACATGCAGGTGCTGTGGCCACAGGATTTAATTGCTTTTCTCGCTAACCTGCAGCCATACTTCCTTAGTGCTATTCTCTCCTTTTACCAGTAAGCACACAAATTTACTCATATAATCCCTCATATATGTTGGCTGCTTGCGCTAAAGGTGGCCAAGTCTTGGAAGTAAAATTCATGAGGTACCCATGTAATTTGACTTGTTATTACTCTTATTCTCATTTAGGTTTTCAGGGGAACAGAGATAGTGCTGAGCACTGAGAAGCACCGGGGGATTTCAGCAGTGTCACTCGAGACTCAAGGGGCTCGACACCGCACGGAGGTCGTGGTGGCTCTCGGTAGAGAGTGGCGTGCTCCTGCCTGCAGATGGAGTCACGGTCCCAGGGAACATGCTCTCGCACACTTCTTTTCCCCAAACTCGAGCAACAAACAATTGAAGGAGTTTTGGGGCAGGGGGTTGCCCCTTTGTGTGCTTCCCTCCTCAAAAAGCAACTGTATAAACAAAGAATCGAGGGTCAGAAAACGAAAGAATAAACAGATTCACTCAAACACTTTCTAGTCTCTCTCTTTGTATGTGTCCCCCTCCAAACAACAAAAAAAATTTCCACATTTTTTGCATTAAAGAAGAAAGAAGATGAATTGTTCTTAAAGGGTACTTTTCCCATATTTCCTACATGGAGGATTTTGCACGAGCCAGAATCAATGGAAGCAGGTGGGAGTCTGAAGAGTAAGTATTCCCTGCCTAGCCAGAGAAGGAATGGATCTCCCACTTAGTCTTGTAAAGGTCATCAAGCAGAGGGTAAAAGGGAAAAATCAAGATGACTGACTTTTTAGAGTAGAGGTCCAGCAAGGTAAGATTCAAGAAGTTTCAGGTATTCTTGGAAATCTTTAATGAAGTTCAGAGGTTTTATCCATCCTAATATATGAATGGCAGCTTATAAGAAAATGAGTAAGCCTTCTTGATCTCAATAACCATTAAGTAAGGTGGCCTCTCCCCCAGGGTGTCAAGAATAGTGCCCACCAGAAACAAAACACTTTGGTTGCCTTATGAACACTACAAGATCTGTGTAATTTCAACTCGGATGGGAGACACTGATGCTTTCATTTACATGGGGGGAAAAAAAGAAAAATCAGGGCTTTAAAAACATCCAGGTAGCAAAGAAATTGGGAAGTGGGCCAAGAAGATATTCAAGAGCAGTTTTCCAAGAGAAAACAGCATTGGAGTGGATACCACAATGGAGCTGAGATTAGGAAGAAACAGTGTGGAACAGCTTTCTCGTCTTCTAGTGTAAAAAAAGAAAAAGTCTGCACAATAGAGTAGAGAAACTCTCCTATTCAGGGTTTGTCAGGGTTCTATGATTCATACAAGCCTCCAGTCCCCACAGCTGTGATACCATGTCAGACATAATTATTTCTGCTGTCCAGCTGGGTATGCTAATCAAGGAAGCTGGGTCAAATCTGACACCACACCTACTTCTCTCTCTTCCATAGCGTTTAACCAACTTACTAAAAATGTTGAGAACTCCTAACACTCTTCACTGGAGAATATAAAAACATGAAGACTCTCATCCTTCATTGCTGTAGACCTTCACTACACATGGGCTTTAACCAAAGGTCCTGCTTTATGCACTCAGTGCCTCTGAGTTACCACAAAGTAATCAAGTCCAATAAATTACTGGGAGCTAGATACTCCAGGTCTCAAAACAGGAAACAAAAAAGAACAACAAAACTAAAACATCACCCAAATGAAGCTAAAAAGATGAAGATATTTTAAGTTGCAAGGAAAGTCTGAAGACTTCCAGCTTGATAGCTCAAATATCTTAGCTGGCTGAAATTGTCACACCATCAGGTAATAAGAGAGACTATCTAATTTATACACATTTTAAGCTTAGGGTCCCTCTCTCTTCCCCAGGTTACCTCTGAAATGTTGCCTCATCCAGTTCTTTACATCTCCCTATTTCTCCCATTTTATCTTTACAACTGAGGCACCATCACCTCATCCCACCCCAGAATACTTTTCTAACCTACATGAACATCTAAGATTTATATCCTTCCCCTGACTGACCATCCTATCTAACTCAAAGCTTCTAGCTTTATTTGTTACTAGAAGTCAGTCATCCTTACCAAAATCTTTACCACCCCTAAACTGCCATGCCTTCAGCAACTTCCTGGAGTATGAAGACTTTTCTGACCAGTGCCTTTCAAAATGGGTTGATTGTACTTTTCAAACTGACATTCTCTGGCAAATCACTCTTCTCCAGGCCCTGTTAAAGTCTCCTATTATCCCAGTGACACTGTATCCAGCAAGGCTTCCCACACTACTGCCATTCTTTTTAGCTGCTCCCTGTACAACTGAGCCTTGAGTTTTTACTGGCACAGTAAAGCCTTCTCAGAGACAAAGTGGTAACACATGATTTTGCCATAGGTTTAGGAAAGAAAAAAAAATATTAAAGAAACTTCAAGGGCTTTTAGAGGTCTGTATTAAGGGACTGTACCTGCTCAGACCCCAGGCTGAGGCACCTATGGCAGAAGGCACTTGAAAGGAAGGTACTTCTTTCATGGCTCATATCTCAAAGCCAGGCAACTTTTCAGGCCCTGCTCACCAGCACTTTAAGACAGGACCTCTATCCAAAATCCTGTTCCCAAAAAGGAGAAAGTCTGCTGAGGGAAAAGGCTGTGCCAATACACAGAGGATGGCAAAGTCACCAATGCAGAAAGGTTAAGTTACAGGCCAATACTTGTTTCCTAGTGATAAGGTTACAGTACTGAAGATAAGAGTGACTTATTTATGGGTGCAAGAATAAAAAATCCTGTACGAATTAAGTGATTAATGCACCTCTCTAAGCAAGGACAAGCTTGCCATTCCATTGCCCAAGACACGGCTGCATGCTGAGACTCCCCACACCTCTGTGATGAGCCCGAGCAGAAGGAGACCGGCACCAGGCAAGCAGAGACAGAGCACCCAGAGTGGTGCTGCTCTCCCCAGGCACTCCCCTGGCTCCTCAGACCCTTTTCCCGAGGTCTGGGCGAGCTGCTGTCTGTGGTGCTCAGAGCAGGGTGGCAGGTGCCAGTCTCTCCCTGTGGGTTGCAGAGAGCAGCCGGGCCAGGGGCAGCTGCGCTCCAGCAGCTCCCGGAGTGCATCCCTTGCCCGGCAGGATGAGCTGCCCTGAGCAGGCACTGGGCTGCTCTGGATCGGGATGGGATGGGGGTGGAGGAAGGGGCCAAAACCCCCTCACTGTCACATACAACAGCCAGTGAATTTAAGGATGCGTTTGCCCTGCTCTGTTGCGATATTGGAGCCTAATGGGATGATTCCGAGCTGTTCTGGTTTGAAAGCAAAACCAGAGAGAGATCCCAAGTCAGAAATACAATTTATTAGAAAAAGGAAACAAAAAACAAAAAGGAAACAAAATACATGCAATAAGGAAAANNNNCTCTGGGAGTCCAGTGGAAAAGGCTGACTTGGTGTCCCAAATCTCAGGTTTTTATCCAGGTAGGGATGCTTGGCTCCTCTCCCGGATGGAGCATTTCCCAATGGGATGATGGAATTTTATCAGTGGGACTCAATGGCCCATGAGCAGAAGATCTCTCCCTGAAGGGAGGATGGGTGGTGGAAGAGATAAAGAAACTGCTCTTGCTGGTTTCTTATCAGCTGGACTATGGACAGAAGATCACACCACCCCCCATCCCAGTTCCAACAGATGGTGATCAAATACCTTTTTTTTGGTTACATTTTGAACTGCAACCCATGACACGGCCCTAACTTTTAAGTTTTCCTTGTTTCTGTCCTTATCGCAGATTCTGACAGAGTGACTCTCAGCATGGTTCGGATGGAACCACACTCAAAGGAAATGCTCAGTTTCCTTTATGTTTAGAAGAGGTACCATTAAAGAAGAACCCCCATACCAACTAAGTCCCCTGGAAACATGCACAGCACTCTGGGGCGCTACTCCTTGAAGTTAAATATGCTGGATCACTAAAACTTAGATGATTAAAGCAAAATTTCAGACAGGCCTAACAAAAGAATTAGGGGAGGACAACACTGAAAAACTTAACAACAAACCAGAAGATTTCATTAGTGCCACTTTGAGCTAACCAAGCTGGTTGGCTGTACATTTGCATGGCTCAATTTGTGCTTGAGCATTGGCCCAAAGATGTTATGTTTAGCAGCCAACTTTTCCCTTTTGCTTAATTAAAACTACAACGTGGATAGCAATGTTTTAAAGAAAATTACATAAAACAGCACACCCACCTGTACTTTTAAAGTCTCCTCACATACTCTTCTGGATTGTTGGTGAGCCAAAGCTGCTGTCTGTCCCTTGACACCTCCCCATTTCAGAAGCTTCCCCAGTTTGATATCCCATAAAATCTGCTACTTGAGCAGTGGCTTTCACTTGGGCCGTTTTCATGGAGGCTTAGCTGAGGAACTGAATGCTATTTATGCAGAAGATACGAATGAGACTCTGGAGGAGTTATGAATCTCACCCATTAATCCCAAACCAGTCAAATGTGAAAATGCTGGTGCTGTTAACCATTCAACTGCCAAAAACAAGTTTTCTGATACTGCAATTTCAATCACAGACCTCCTTCACAAAGTATTTGTGAATGTTCCTCCCCACCAGGAAAGCACAGAGAACAACTGCTGCAAAAATGCACACATTCCATAGCAGTGTCACAGAAAGAGCTAGACACAAAAATCAGGATAAAGATAACCCCACATGGTATGCAATTGTGGCTTAATTGTGCCTGAGCTTCCCTAACTGTTCTTGCACACCCTCTTCAACTGTTGTAATGGTAAATACAATCTGTTACACTAAAATACTTTTCTTTCACTTCAAATGTGCCAGAGCAGATAAAAACACACAGTAAGCTACCTCATTATGCCATTGCAACTCAGTAGCCTGTGACAGTCTGTACAATCCTAAACCAGTAGGTTTTCAAAGTCCTGAATTGGAGAACATATACTGGAAATAAAGGAGGTCACCCTGTTAATTCATTCTGGATTTAGAAACTGAACTTTCAGGTGTTACTACTCATCTGTTTTAGTTCTACCACTTTTATAATATTTTTGATGACCATGTACTGAGCATCTAGAAAATTGGTATTTTTACCATTGACTTCAGGTCTGCACTTTCTACTTCTTTGTTTTTAAGTTGGTCATAGCCATAGCATTGCTGATACAGTCACATTTGGGTATGAGAGAAAGCATCATACAAGGCACAAATACAGAGGAAATTTGCTTTAAAAATGGAACTTTTTGTAGGCTCACCTCCAGGGCAGAGCCCAGAATTGTGTTAGGCTACTGAGGCCCCCACATAGCTCACAACTGCAGCTGCCTCAGAACCATATCTGTGACCCAACTACACACTGAGAAGCTGCCTAGGGCTAGTAGAAGATGGATATTATTTTCACTAGCTGCTCACGCATTTTCTTCAACAAATTTCCCTCTCCGACATAGGCAAGTATCAGGTAATATCTGCACATTTTCCTTCAAGAAAGAAATGAAGTTTAGCTTACCAGTATCCTGGGGCTCACTAAGCAGTGGTCTGTACAGACAGGGTCTGTATGTCATCATATGTCATCAACCTTTCTTTTAGCTTCTTCCCTGCTCCTTTGATCTGGAAGAAAGGAGTAGCAACATTCACTGGTTAAACTGTGCGCCTTGTAGTTCAGTCTCAGGTGGAAGTCAGAGAACTTTTAACAATGTAAGTTAAGTGCAGGTGCTTCCAGAGCCAAACAGAGGCTTTTTACCCTTAATTGCAGTCATAGATGCAGCTAAGGTTTAGGCTGTGGGGAAGGAGGCAGGGTATTTTTGGGTTTTGGCTTTTTTTTTTTTGAACTGTTGGACACTAGCCCCTGAACACAGTTTGGGCAAGCAGAAGAGTGAGACAACTCTTTGCATCTTCCTCACCACCACATTCAACAGCTCCATTTATTTTTGTAGAAGAGAAATAGTAATAACCCTTCCTGGGTGTTGATGGAAACAGCCTGTAAAGGTATAGGACAAGTGTTAAGGAACTAAAATTACTGAATTTTGCTGTTAGCCTTCAGCTACCTTCCTGGCAATCTGTTTTAATCTGTATCTTCACTGAGGAAAGTTCTCCTGGTCATCAGACTCTGTGCCTCACCATGAATAAGAGTTTCCTTCTGAGGGAAACCAGGATTCATTCTAAAACAGACTCAGGTGGCTGCCAGGCTGCTAATTCCCAGACCAAGACTTGCAGGTGCAGCTCATCAAAGGATTACTTTTTCCTCCATAAAAACCTCAAAAGGTTTTTATTTTTTTATTCCCCCCTCTCCCAATCCTCCTTGAGTGGTGGCTGCTAGGGAAAACAGAGGATCAAACCCTGATGTTGAAATCCTACCAAGTACCTTTCTGTTCTACAGTATTTTTTTTCAAATGAAAACCAGCTCTTCCCCACACTTCTTACTAGGCATAGATTTAAAATTTGAGTTTCTTTTCAACTGTCCTGATAAAGTCACCAGTTCTGTCAGCTTGTTTTTCAGGTTCATACATCTTTCACTGACTATCACAGCCCTCTAGAAACCAGCTAGACTGGAGAGAGATCTATTCTGAAAGAAAGAATCTCCTCAAGAAGTATCTTTAAACAGAAATTACTGTCACATCAACATGAGATGCAAATGCTTGCATTTACCACTGACATAATGCCAGCATTTTACAGAAAAATGCTTTTCTACTATAAGCTCTTTTTATTTAATCATCTTTTTCTACAATACCTGAGTACACATCCACAAATATTTTATTCAATTATTTAGTACACTTAGGTGAGTGTACTAAGTGTCTGAGAGCCTGAAAAGGAAAGAATTCACCCTTCTTTCACTTAAATTCATGGTCCTTCCATGCATCCATCATCATCAGCCAAATCCTAGTTTTCAAATCACACCTTTTAAAGGTAACACAGGGATTTATGAGCCCTACTTCCCGTGCTGAAACACCAAAAAACCCCAACCCAGAAGTAAACAGTTGAGCTCTAGGCAGCAACACAACTGTTGCACATTTGCCATAATTCGTAATTCCTTACTATGATTACCATTTAGTCATGAATTAGTGAAATCATGGTCCCAATTCAATCAATGACAAAGTCCTCACTGATTTGCCCACAGTTAGGGTCTTGCTCATAGAGGCTGATGATTCCAGCTCTCAGGCATGAAAACAAATTGCTCCAAGGTTTGAGCCACTTTACTGCCCCCAACTGCTCTTTCCACTGAATTAAAGAAATGGGAACATTGATCTAATTGTCCACCTATTAACGGACAAAGACTCTCTAACAGTTTGGAGTTAGAAAGTGTATGTTTATTGTGACTTGGGCAGTGTGTGGGATATCTCCCTAATGCACACTGCAAAGTTTCACAGGTGATTACAAAGCTTTTATGTACAAAAATGTTGAATATACAAAATACAAATGCATATTCATACCCTTGTCATTTCCCCTTCTCTGCTTTGTATGCTAATTGGCNTATCTGAGATCTGGCTTCTGTTGGGTAAAGCTTATCTGTGTTCTTTAGCTAACACAGCAACATCTCTTCTAACTATAATCTTAACTTTTCTAAAATCCTTAATTCTTCAAAATTAACATCTCACCACCCCTTTGTCAGAAATCAATTTTTCCATAACAGAGTCCCATAAAGATTAAGCATATACTTTCACCTTAGCCACTGCATTTTGCAGTCCAGATGTTAAGACACTGCCAGGCAAACTCAGCTGCTCCTGACCCAGATGAAATCGCTGATGGCCCATTTCTGATGCCCTGGCACCCCCCTCTTCCCCCTGCTCTGTTGTTTTCACTTTCTGCATTACCATTTTCCAGTTCAGATTAGAAATCTTATTGTTTTAAGGTTGGCTTGGTTGTTGTTGTTTTTTTTTCTAATTTAAGAGCATAAAATTTAGGGTGATACACTAAGCTTCTGCTGGTGACTGTGCCAGAGGAACACAGGTAACCTGCCAGAGGTTGAGTGTCACTTCACAGCTCACCCCTCCCAAACTAACCCCACTTAACCGAGCCCCTTTGCTACTGACACTGTTTCAGACATGTAGCAGTGTCAGGTTTTGCTCCAAAACTCTTTGAAATTAGTGGAAGATACCAGGCTTGGGGAGTTTTAAGCAGTAGATAACAAATGAAAATTGTGCTAGTCTTCAGTATCAGAGAGAGAGAGAATCATTTAATTTAACCTAGATTTCTAGGTTACCTGCTGTCAAAAGAGAGAGTCAAGCAATTGTTCCCCATCCTGCGGAAGTTAGGATAAATTTCTCTTGGGAAGCCTTGCTCTCTCCATGGACTGTAGAGGAACTGGAAGACTGGTTCAGCTCAAAACAACAAATTTGCAGGTTCCTAAACATAGCTTAAGGGCAAAATCCAACTTCTAAAAATCAATTATTATTTATTTAACTAAAAGGAATGCCATTTGGCTAAAATGGATGGTGTTTAACTTACAGGAATGCTGTGTCCTCACATAATCTGACACAGCCCTGTAACATGGTGTGGTTTGACATTCAGTGGCAGTACAGAGAGAGCAAATTTAAGCAATTGCCACCCACCTTGTCCATCATTCCTCCTTTCTGCACCACGCTAGCAAAAGCATTTGTGTAGCACACAGTGAAAAAGACTGGAAAACAGATGTTGCTAAAATTAACTCAGGAATACAAAAAGTTGGAGTCACTCACCATTCAGATGGGTTCCCAAAGACCCTACAAACTGCCCCTCCAAAGCAGAAAACAAGGACTGGCTATGACTGAATGGCCATTAGAGCCATGCTGGCTGAGACCACACACTTTGCCTGCAGTCCCTTAGGCTGTTGCACACTGTGAAGCATTTCACTCCATTCACTTTCTCCATGCAGATGCCCATCTCTTAAGAAAAGACTAACACCTCCCCCCACCTTTCTGACTGTTTTGACCCTGAAAATAGGACGTGTCATGAGCTGTTAATGTGTATGGTATCACAGAAGCTCATTTAGGATGTACACAGGCAGAGCAACAGTGTCAGAAGCCCACCTGCTAAGTCTCTCTCTCCCCATCCTAAATCTGTCCCTTCCAATTGCTCAGCACACAAGGCAAGTTACACAAAGGTCTATTTGCTCACCCACAGTTTATCAGAATTAGCTGCTACCGTGTTTGCTAATCACCCTCTGGAAGGCTTTTGTCACAGATCAGACTTCCACAAGAAGCACACTAAGCCCACCGGGATCAGGAGGCCAGCACTGCGGGAACTGCAGAGTTTCAGGACTGATAAATCCTACTAAAGACTCATTGACACAAGCAACTTCCTCTGAGAAGTGCAGGGAAGTTTGCAAATATCCTCCTACAGGGACTCACACAATTATATTTTCAGGTAAAATATTGAATAGCCTGGCCCTGGAGGTCAGTCTTAATGGGGTTTATGGTTTCTCAGGACAGATAAAGAGGATACCTTTCCCCCTCCACCTTGCCAACATGCAATTGGGCAACTTGCAGGTTTTCTGATCTGAATACATCTTTCACATTTTTGTTGAAGGAACTTCACTGCAGCCATACTTCCTGCATTGCCATCCCAGCACCCTGCTTCCACCTCTGACAGAGATCAGGTAGCACAGACCCACCCATGAGCTCCTAGATTATATCATCCTCCCGTGGGGCAGGAGAAAGATCTGGGTCAGCAGTTTCTAAACTGCAAGGTCACACGTCAGCTGAGTGACCTTGGAGGATTAGGGATGTAACAAGTAGGATGCCCTGCATCCATCACAGCTTCTGTGAATTCAGTTTGCCACACGATTAAATACATGCCTGAAAGTTGCTTTAGCAACCCTCCCTGCAAATTAAAATGATACTTGTCACTAGCAATGAAGCTGAAGATAGCTGAAGAGAAAGTGAAGAGGAAAGAAAAATCCCAGTATTTACATTCTATAAATACTTTGCCTGTCCTTTTCTCCCTCATTTGTGTTACTGATTGTTTTGTGCTGAACTATTTGGCAAAAACTCTTGAGTTACCTACACACCTTTCCCTGCTCTGATGAACTGAAATAAGTTTGAAGCTTTTATTTTCTCCTCTGCAACATTCTTCACACTGGTGTAAAGCATATTTAGAGGAAATGTAAATAAGCTAATCAATACTTTATACCTCAGTTAAATTACCACAAGCAAAATGTAGTTCTGATTGTCTTTCTCTTTGGAAACCCAATTAGTGAGGAAGCTTGGACCCAATTAGTGAGGGAGTTAAGGCAGAGGGGAAAAAGATCTGCGTTTTGAGGGTTTTTTATATTATCAGCTCACAGTTTTCTCCCCTTCTTTACAGTAAAAGTTTAAAAAATAGAAAATAGAACTTAGTTTTTTTTTGCCACAATCTCTGGATGATGCTTTGAAATATTTAATTAACACGCTACACAAAACAATGTAAATGAGACTGACTTCACCTGTTTTTCAGTGGCTGAAACAATGAAAATAAATGTAACAGTAAAGGAAATGATGGTTGAGATTAAAGAGGCCTACAGTTAATGACAGGCTGAAGTAGTTCAACTGTCAGGTAATCGAAAATATTTGAGAATGGATAATAATTAAAGTCAGGCAAAGGATGAAGCCCAGATTATTATAATGAGATATGGTGTGTTCTTCAGGCTATTTGGAGGTTAATGTTACTCGGTTTCATGTGGTTACGGGTAAGTAAGTACTGTACTACCATACAGTAAAAATAATGTAACTGGATACATTCTGCTTCACAGTGACCAAAGGTCAATGGGAGCTGCTCTTAGTATATTTAAAGGGTTTAAAAGAGAAGCAACAACCTCAGCATTACAAATCCAGTGCAATGGCACTAGAAAATGGCACCAAACAGGCTGGCATAGTACTGGTGTTCTTGGTTCCATGAAAGCAGCTTCCAGTGTAATCTATGCTGGCTTTTATCTGAGTAATTACACTGACTGTGTCCATGAATTCTTTCATTCCTGAATGGCACCACCTTTTGAGCAATAGATCATTGGTATGCATCACTCTGATAAGGTATTACACTAATATATCATTAAAGCAACAGATGTATTAGTGTAATACATCACTGGGACAAAGCACTCTGATGATGATGTATTCCTGAAAGGATGGCACCATGCAGAGGAGATGAGGCCCAGGAGAAGACTTTTGCTCAGTTTAATAGAATAAAAGGCATGCCTTCCTGGCACAAAAAATGAGATGCTCCCTATAAAGATACGGCACTGCTATTAATTGTATTCCCATTTGTATAGGTAATTTGAGGATCATATGGCTTGGAAAAAATTTACTGTGGATGAGGAAAAGATGTAATTTAAAAACATAACCTATCAGACTATTTCACAGTCCTTTCCCATAATGTCTGATCTCCTCAGCTCTCCAAACACCTCATCAGAGTCCTCCCTGTGTTAAAAGCCTCAAGACACCTATCCTGTTCTGGAGCAATGAGGATGTGGGAATGGTTCAGGGCAGCTGGTGATAAAATGGCTTTGCAGAGTTTTCCTGAGGAATGAGGCTCTGCTGAACAAACAGGCAGAGGCCAAGGAAATCCCTAAAATTGGCCTTGGAAGCTCTTGCTGAGTCACTGCTTCTGGAGGCAGGGATTATGTCACAGTCCCCACACCAGCTAGCACAGGAGTTGTATTTAAATACTTAGAGAGCTGCATGCAGCTTGAGGCACAGACTTGTGTATCAGCCTGCCCCAAGCCTTCCCACCTCTCTGGATTCCAGAAGCCCCAGGTTATCTCACTTACCACTTCAGGGATATACTTCAAAGGAATCTCATATATTTGATTACAAAAGGTTTGTGCTGATGTATGAAACAGAGGTGAGGGCTGTGAACAATCAGTCCTTTGAAGCAATCACCCTGTGTGTTCCATCCATTTTCAACCCATAAAATTTCTCACATAAACTACGATTCAAAGGATAAATTAATCTGAAAAAAAAATAAAATAATTGCTTAAACACAAAGGCCCATATTACAATACCTTTGGTCATGCAGAGTTGGGATGCATTCCTCAGCCCTTGTAAGGCAAGGGAGTGTTCAGGTTCACTGGTGATCACCGTTGGGTCCTAAATGAAATTGAGATGTAAAACTGAGTATATTGTCCAGTTTCAAAATAACTCTGAACAACTGCAGTATTAAGTGGTAAGAGCAGGATGGCTCTGGGAAAAAAAAAATGGAAGAAAAAAAGAATAGAGAATAAAAATAAAAGCCATGGAAAGAAAGTAAACGGAAGGGCTCAGAGAAGAGTTGGAGTGGCAAGGATAGAAGAAACAGAGCAGAATTCATCCCTCCCCAATTTACAATGTCCATTTCAGTATTCAAAAGTTATAGGCACACACACACTTTCCAATGTATAATAAAAACAAATAGGCCCCCTGGACTTGCTTTTACCATCTTATCTTATCTCAGCTTATCATAAACTAATGTTTATACAAAGAAGGGATAATGATCTACCAGCTTAATATAAAGTTTTGCAGGCTAAAATGACTACAGAGGGGATGAAGCAGATGGGAATCAGGATCATGAAGTTTTGGAAATCTTTATTCTAGCAGTGTGGTATAGTTTTGCTTAAAGGGTTTCATTTTCAAAATTATAAAGTGACAAGGCAGTGGTATTAAGATTAAAAAATAGCCTAACCAGATCTCTTTTTCTTTGTCTCTTAATAGGACTGTTGGGACTCTGTTAGTACTTTCACAGTTAGACCTATGTGCTCTAGTCTGGGGAAAGTGGGTGATGTAAAATAATTAATGTGTGGCATGTCTTTATATGATTTAGCTTTACAGTCAAATTATTATCTAATTCCTCTCTTTACTGAATGCTCTCCAGCAGTCTTCTATTATTCTATTAAAAATATTTGCATAATTGTTGTATAGCAAAAGATATAGGATTGTTTTTTTTCCTTTAATTTTTTTTATTTTTAGTTTTCAAGTGCATTTTTTTCTCACATACAAAGTACAGCACCAAATTCTCACTCCCTGTAAATGAAATTGTCCTAACAGACCGATATTGATTTATTGTAGCTGAAGATGTGTTTCACAATTTGATTGGTATCACACCCAGGGAAATAGACGGAGTCATTATTTGGTATTTTTTGTTTGGGTTTGTGACCCACTTTCACAATGATGAAACCTAGTGCCTTGCAAATCTGAGCTGAACAGATGCACTATGGGGGGAGATGATATGTAAGATTTGGAGCCTTCCCTTTGCTTTTCTAAACAGATGAGCATCTGCCAAAAAATCTAAGCCCCAAAGTCAGCTATGCATTGCACAACCACTCAGCTCTACAAAAGAAATGTTACTGCAGTGTGCCCATTGGTATTATAACCTGGTCAGTGTCCATGCAGATGTGCTCTCACTTTGCAGAAGGAATCTAGAAATAGTTAATTTCCAAGATGGTATATTTCCTCTCTCTTATCAACCTGTGGTCTGCAAAAGCCAGAGAAAATGAAGGGAAATGCAAAGGGAAATTCAAAGAAGCAAATTTATTCTAAGTAGGTTAAATTTGCTACACACCTACACTGGAAATCAAAAAGGATTAAAACCCACGATTTATGTGAGATACAGTTTTACATCTTATATCCATTCTAAATATTTCCCTTAACAGTTTCTTCTATGTCTTACTTGCCTTCTATCCAATACCCTATAGTTTTCTATTTCAGTTGGAAACTGAGACTATAGCTCCTTTTTTTTTTTTTTTTTTTTTTAAACAGGGAAACAAATTATGCAGTCTCTGTACAACCTGTCACAACTCTTTCCTTGAATTCCAGGATGGCCAAGACTGCCTCCAATAAAAGACCATTCAAACATAAGAAACATTCTCTAGGGTAAGACCAATGGATTCATTCAGTCTGGTATTGTGTCTCTGACAGCAGGGAAAAAAATGGGGAGGAGGGGGTGTTCTGGCAACTGTTTTCAGTTTTCCATCCCTGGAGGTCTACAGGGAGTAATAGGCACACCTGGGTGCTCTTTTTTCCTATGTTTCCCTCGACTTCTCTATCTATATATTATTTATATTCTGACCCTCATACCCCTTTCCTCTTTTTTTAAAGATATCGCACCTGGAGCTGTTATTGCACCTCAAGCAGTAGGGATTTTCCTCTTTTATTTTTGAACTTAGACCTTTCTCCCCAGGAAGTTTGTGGGGGTGGGATGGTGGTGGTGGTGGCTAATGCCTGGCTCATAATAAAGAAGGCAGAGGAATAACAACAAAAGGAAAAGCTGTTTCAGGTGGGCATGTGACTTTGGCAACTATAGGCAATGTATTCCTCTTCTACTGCTCCAGCATCCACTGTTGCTGTAGAGGTTTTAGAGGTTACATTCCTGCATAATCATTCCAGCAGCCTTTCATGCACATCCATGAAGTTGTCTAATTCCTTTCTGAGCTTTCTGATATGAGGAAGATTTAGCGAATCCATTACAGCTGTGATTTTGTAAACCTTTATCACATCTCCCCTCACCCTTCTCTCCAAAATGAAGAATATCAGCTTTTTTCTCTCCTCACAAGGCTGTTACTACATCATCACAAGCTTTTTTGACTGGCCCTCTCTGTAGCTTTTCTTTTACTGCCTCCTTCTTGGGAGGCGGAAAACAGAACTGGCAGCACCAAATACAGCTTTGTATGGTGACAGAATTTCACTTCTAATTTGTACTCAGTAGTTTCCTTGTGTTTGTTTTTTGTTTGGGTTGGATTTTTGAGGGTTTTTTTTTCTGCTATAGCACCATGGGCTCATGATTTTAGAGAATGGAGAGAAATCACTCCAAGATCTCATCCTGAATTCAGGAGTTCAGCATCTCTGTTCTGAGTTCTATATCATGTAGGTAGGGATTAGATTATTTTTCATAAAAGCACCCTTATCTACACTAAAACTTATGATGCAAAATCTGTTAAAATCACTTTCAAACCTCAAAATTCCACTGTTAAATCTCTTTCTAGCTCTTTGATAAAATACTGAATGGAATTGATCCCAGAATCAATTCCTGGGGGACCATACTGCCAGTTCTTTTCCATCCTGAAAAACACCCATTAATCCCTACTCTTTCCTTTGCCCAGTTTTCAGAGCATACAAGGACCTTCCTTCAAGTCTAACTTTACTTTCTGGAATAACCTTAGACAGTTGGACTTTGATAATGTAGATTCTTTTCCAACTATTCTATTCTATTCTATTCTATTCTATTCTATTCTATTCTATTCTATTCTATTCTATTCTATTCTATTCTATTCTATTTTCTATTCTATTCTATTCTTTGTAACCTTGGCAAAGGCATTTTGAAAACCCAAATAGATTATGTCCAATTGGTCCTCTGTCCATATTCTTAATTTCACCATCAAAGAACTTCAGCTTAGTGAAGCTATATTTCCCCTTACAGAGGCCAACCTGATCCTCTCAACAAGTCAAATTTATCCATGTGCTCACTGATCTTATTTACTACCACTATTATTACTAATACTACTACTAGAGATGGTACTCCACCATTGTGCTAGGAACAAGGCTGAGGTTCACCTGTCTGTAGCTCTCAGGATCCATCCAGAGCCTTTTGGTAGATGGAAGTTAGCAATTTTGCAGATGGCTGTACATCCCATACAGTGGCTCTTTGTTCTTGTATTCCACACTATGGCCAGCAGTTCTGCAATTTCATATTTGAGTTCCTCCAGGACTCCTGGGAGGATGCTGTCTCATCCTGATGACTTACTGACCTCTAACTTGTCTATTTGGATAAACATATCCCATGTATTTTCTGCAAATTGATCTATTTTTCTGACTTGCCTACTTCAAAGAATGCATCAGAATTGGGAATGAGACTGTTTCTGCTGTAAAAAACTGAAAGAGTTCACACCAAGGTTCCTTCATCTGCTGCAGTCTCTTCTACACCTTGGTCATCGTTTGGTCCCTCTGATCCTCAGCTGGCTTCCTGCTTCTGGTGTATTTACAAATTTCTCTATTCTCAGCTACAGCATTCTTTGCAAGGCTCTTTTCACATTCTTTTTAGCTTTCTCAATTTCTCATTTGAAATTGGCCTGCCATTTTTATGGGTTTTCCTGTTCTCACTTGAGCAAAATTTCCATTTCTTAAAAGCCTTTGCCTATTTTTTTTTTTTATGGACTACATCATTTTCACATCCAGCCATGCAGGGGATTTTTGGACTGCCTTGTTTTCTTTTTGAATTGTGGCACAATACCTATGCTTCTAATACAACTTTTAACAGCCTTTAGGTTTCTTTTAGATTTGTTGTTTTTCATTATTTGCAAGGGAGAACTCTTAGAACTGAAATACATAAAGCCTCAGAAAATTCCAACCTCAGACCGGACAGCTCATACTATGGAGTACGTGATCACAGCGCAGCCCCAACACCTCTGGCAGCTCAAAAAGACTTTTCTTTATAATGGCCACTTTCAGCTTGCTGGACACCAGGAGGGAAAATGGGCCCTGGATCAATCAGTGACTAGTAGGGATCCATGCAGCAGAGGATAGAAATTAATTTAGTTAAAACACAGAGCAAAAACAACATCCAAAGAAAGATGGGGAATGGGTCAGGTAAATATGCCTGGATGTGAAACACG
The DNA here is from genome assembly GCA_013397245.1 of Thryothorus ludovicianus. Classification (NCBI taxonomy): domain Eukaryota; kingdom Metazoa; phylum Chordata; class Aves; order Passeriformes; family Certhiidae; genus Thryothorus; species Thryothorus ludovicianus. The sequence goes on along the minus strand of VZTB01013653.1, from coordinate 1,730,489 downwards.
AGTGAATGTGGGGGCAGACTGAAAGGAGGCAGACAAACTGCTGCATCCCACTGCAAAAGCCAACAATCAGAAATGGGAGATTCTCAAAGGACTGGGATGAGGGTGCACTGCAGCACTGACACTGGCACCCCCCAGCCCTGGAGGCCTCATTGCACCCCCTGATGGAACATGCTCTGTGTGGAGCAGATGGAGAGGCTGTACCTGCCCAAAGGCCACGCCAGTGCTGAGGGGCTGCTCCTGTTCAGCATCTGCCTCTGGAAGAACTGGGAGGGCTGCACCGACTCTGGAAGTGTCACTCCCAGTTTGGAAGGGAAGGAAAAGTTTAAGGAACAATTAGGTTTCTTACCAAAGGTGAAGCATGACCATCTTTGGTAGGAAGCCTCATAGTTCCTTAATCTCAAAGAAGTCCTTGTAATTACACTGGTGCTCACAATTTCGTTTGGGGCTTTTTTCCCCTACCTGTCTTGAGTTGGTTTTTACCTTCATTTACTTATCTTTAATTAGTAATATAGTTTTAAAATTAAACTACATTATGAATACAAATTGCCACTCTTTGTTCTTTTTCTTTGGCATGGTAAGTGAATATCTGTGTGGATATGACATTTTTACAGAGATGTTAAGTAATCTGTTGGAGAGTTTTCTTCTTTCTTTTTATTTTTGTGGCAGAAATGAATTAGAGTGAGAAACCTTCAGAGGTTAGTTACATAATTTTGAAGATTCATACACATGCACATACTACATTTTTTAAGTTCTGCTATAAATTCAGTGCATTCAAAAGTATGTAATGTTTCAGTGATGCATATTTTACTAATATGTACAAATCCAAGGCAATGCACATTAAAACGGGATGTCTCCTTGGTGAAGACTTGAGAGAAATAAAGTAGCAGCAATGGCTCCTTGACCTTTCTTTCTTATTTAAAGATTAAATAGGGACTATATTGCTCTTTTTGAAAGCCTTTCTGCATCTTTCCCAGTGGCATAAGAGGTCAGTACAATCACCAGGACCTGAGATCCTTTCCTCTGTTATGAAAAGTCCTTAATAATATGTATAGTTAATAAAACCTAACTGCATAATTCAACTGTAATCTCAGTCAGGGTACTTGTCAGTGTGTCATAGCCATCTTTCATCATAGGTATTTCTGTGACATAAGTCCCTCCAACTCTATTTGACTTCTCTATGAGTAAGAATGTGCACTTTTAAATATTCAATAATTGTAGGTTCTTGTCTAAACCCAACCAAATTTGGCACACTGTAATAAAGTGAAAGGTCATTTCTCATTGCTGCTTTGAAGGTGACATTTCTTTGGTCGAGCTTCCTGACACTGTGTAATTCCTCCTTCTGTTTATTTTACCACTCTGGTACCTCATTAGCCATTGCAGAAAAGCGATTTCTTTGACTGTGGTTTGCACAGAGGACAGAACATATCAATATGCACTTAAAGAGTGTTAAAATGCAGACTATGTAAAAGTGTTTAGGGACAACTTGTAAATGTAACTTAATGAACCAACAGACCATAGCAGCTTCAAAGCACTGCAAATGTAAGAACAGAATCAATACTGAGTCTCAGGATTGTTGGTAGGTTGCTTTCATTCTTCTGCAAGGAACACGGTTGACTTTACTATGTCTAAATTCTGCTTCCCAGAGAGACTCCAAATCTCAGCTAAACCACACCAGGACAGCCATTTCTGCAGACCCTGACAACTCTCCTACAGAAATAAAGTGGGGCCAGAGTCAAGCTGTTCCTGCCAGGTCTGCTGAAAACTGCCTGGCTCTCCCATGGATTCATAAGAAGGAAAACAACGTTAATTAGATTTTGCTGGTTAGGGACAAATTTGGGGTACCAGCACAAAAATTCCACAGCAGGAGTGCTGTTTTCCTCCTGCCCCAAAAGCTGAACTTCTGGTGCCCTCCTCTCCCTGCTTGAATTGAAAGACAGAAGGTGGCTGTTTGCCACCACAAACCCTCACCCTAGCATCCAGAATTCCACTTGTTTTTCCCTGCTACAACCCTCACATAGAGCCAGCTACATTTCACCTAAATCTACAGGCTGGACTGTCCTTTTCTTTTTCATTGGCAAGCCTGAGACCTCTTTTCCTAACTTTTTAAGTTATTTTTTAAATTCTTGTGTGTCACTTCAGCTTTGCTTTTTCTAGCTGAACCATGACAAAATTTTTTAGTCTTTCTTCAAAGGCCAAATTCTTCAACATTTTGGAATTTTTGTGGCTGTCAACTAAACTCTTTCCAGCATACTGAGGTAATTTTTAAACCTAGGCCCCACAACTGAGCGCATCCTTGCAAATGAGGCTTACATGGGACTGTCAAATAGAAAAATCACTTTGTTTGTCTCTGCATATAATTCATTATCAAAATTGTACAATAGCAAGCTTTTAAGGACAACATCCTGTTTTTAGTTCATGGTTGGACTGTGGCATGCTTTAGTGTTTGTTTTCATTTAATTTTATCCTAGTCCATATTTTTTTCTCAATTTCTTTCCAAGATGTGTCTGACACTAACAAAATTATCATATCTTTAGTTCTCTCCATCAAGAATTTTGTTTTCTTCTAATTTTACTCTCAGCTGTTGTACCCTATTAAGTCTCGCACATACCTAATACTTAATTTCTACATTAATTTCAGCTCCTAACAAAGTGGAATATCATAAATTGAGTACTCAGTGAAAAGCATTGAGAAGGAAAGAAAATTACAGTGGATGGAGAGGAAGAAAAATCACTATTATTTCCATTAAATTTTCTGTAAAATGAAAACTCTCTCCTACATTTCAAAACTGAGCAGGAGGGACAATGAAAAAAAAAAAGTGATACTTTCTTTTTATTATACTTACTTCTATTCAGAAAATATGCCATTCCATACTTTTTATACTACTTTCTGGGGAGAAAAAGCTAAAAAACCAAGCAAAACACAGAACTATTAGGTTAAAAAAAACTCTCACCCTTTCATTATAGAGAAATTAAAATCACAAATTTTAAAGCTAGACAACATTAATAAACTGTTATTTTTTAAAGTTTCAAATCATATTAAAAAGAAAATAAAAAAGGTGTTCATCATGTACACATTTTCTCTTCCAAAAAAGGTAAGGCAAAAAAAACCCCAACAACACCTCCCCCCAAAAAAACCCCAAAAAACAAACCAACAACAAACAAACACAAAAACAAAACCAAAAACAACCAGATAGGATGTCTCCTTAATTTGGTTCTAGGAAAAAGATAAAAGTTACAAAATTTCAGCACTTCTTAAGAGAGATTAGAGTTTTTGGGGTGATGAAAATAGAAAAATGTAAAAAGAAAAAAATATTAACACAAGAATCAAACCAAACCAAAACCCCCAAAATATTTAATTGTTAATATAAAGCAACCACTTGCAGTCTTTTGTTATTTCACAGAGTATCCTCCAGTGAAATGGAAGCACTGAAGAATGACTGGAGATTTATCTCATACCAGCCTGACTCTTACATTGCAGATCAAATGAAGACTACTGTGTATTGTTGCCTTTAAAATAAAAATGAGGCCTGTAAATATACATTGTAATTAGGAGCTCAGCTCTCCCTGCCTTGACTTCCACGACACGTCCATGATTGCAGACACAGTGGAATGCTCAAATGAGATGTGTCACCTGAGAGGCTCCACTACTGCTTCCTGTGCTTGGTAATAAGGAAAGGTTAATTGTGATCCTTTGTCTTTCCCAAGAGAGACCCAGGAAATTCAGAAAGGTTCAGGTGTCTGTAAACACAGAGGTGTTTGCAAACCTGGGCCAAAGGTGGTTATTTTAGTGGCCTTGCCCCTTGTGTCCTGTAGTTCTCAGCGCTGTCCTTCTGACAACATCCCCTGAAGTATCCATAAAATTATTTCACAGGACACTGGAGTGTCACCAAGGCTAATTGACTTGTGCTGCTGCGATGATCCGTGGCTGTGTAGATCCAGACAGCCAGCACTGTTTCCAGCCAAATGTAGACACGTATCTGGAAGTGGGAACTGGGATTTGAATCCGTAACCTTTAGCTCCCCAAATGCAGGTCTTTATGCAGAGAGTTAAAAGAGCAGCTGCAGTCACACAAAAATACTGCTATTCATGAGGATGTTTACCCTGTTGAGGTAAAGAGCAGCAGCATGTGCTCACTTTGGCCAAAGTGACAGATTTCCCAGGGAAATCTTCTTCTGGGGAAATATCAGCGTTTCCTTACAGTATTTTGGGAATCTGCCTGGCTATTAGTGAACAGCAGATTCTGGAATCAGACTGAACTCTTTCTGTATCTTTTACCTCTGTGCCACAGTTTCTGGTCTTCGCCTTGTACATTCCATTCTTCTTTTCCCTCATGTTTTGTCTGACTTACACAGAAATACAGTTTACAAGTACATTAAAGCTGCTTAAATTTAAGTATGAGGTGCACTGCTCACAGCACAATTACTGATATTTAGTTCATAAAGTGAACATATTCATAATTGTAATGTATCAGGCCTTAGTACAATTCCTTGCTAAGCTCTCTATCTCATGTAATACTCCAGTCTAAGGAGATCCTTTAGGATTTAAGTATGTATTTAGAAGGATTTTCAATGCTTATACTTTTTAATTATATAATTAGGGATGAGGAGGATGTGTTTGCAAAAACTTTCTGAAGGATTATACCAAAACACTACCTGTTGAGGCGAGATAACCTCACCTTCCACACCACCTGAATTATGAAACTCCTGTAATTACAGAAGCAATGTTGGTTACCTTCAGGAGCTTCCTCAGAAACCAGGAGAGCTGTTTGTACAGGGCAGAAAAAACATGCAAGAAGTGTTTCAAGTGTCCTTTAAAGAACTATTCAAAGCAATTGCTCTGATTGTAGCACATCTACTCTATTGTTTGGAGGAAAACAGGATTACCACAAAAACACCTGACAGGACTTTTTGACTGATGTTCAAGGATCCAGATCTCCATCCCAGGAGCAAACAAGACCTGCTTATACATGCACTCATTTCTACTCATTTCCACCTCTGTGCAGAGCCCAGGAATCACCCTTGGAAACAAGATGTCCCTGTTTGTTCACATGGAAGCACAGAGATTCCTGCTTGCAGTGACCTGTGTGGCATCTGTTGTGACATGACACCAGGTAAACCAAAACCCTACAGCCACTGTAAGAGGTGGTGCCATTTCTTTCATACTGCCCTCAGTAAGAGAGATAGGACTGAGTGGGAAGGCAAAGGATTTAAAGGGTCTTCCTGGTGTGGAATGCTGCAAAGCCAAACCAGAAGACAGGGGATGTCACTGTAATATGACACAGAGATGTCAGAAATGAAACATGAATCCGTATCTTAACAACAGCTACAGCTGGGCAAGACCAGCAAGACAGAAGAAAATGAGAAAGGTAATATTCAACATAAATATAGAGCTGTCTCACAAAATCACATGTCTTCAATATAAAAAATGGATTGTATACTGATTTTTATATTTTGCAAACGTAGAACAGCTACAGTTATTTTGAAATCATTCAAGGACATGAGTCAGATTCCTTCAGTGTCGTTATTCCTATTTTTAATCAAAATGTCCCAGTGTGAAGTGCAGATATCTTAGTTTTGCTTTCTCATAGTATAAGTGCAGAATAACAATCATTAAATCAAATTGTGCTTACTAGCTTTTACTGCCTTTCACATCTAAATAACCCAAAGCATTTTACATCAGAAGGGTCAGTGAGACCGGGCACTCAGCAACTGTCAGTGTGAAGCTGCCTGTAGTGACATCAACCTGCCCAGGACAGGAAGCCAAATGATACTGAAATTTATGAAGATTGAATTTAATTACCTAAAAAGGATTGAGAAAGGCTAGGACTGCTACTCTCACAAAGAACCTTATGTGCCCAAAATGACACCTCTCTAACAGTACGACTCATTTCAGAGCTAGGACTGGCAGGTATTTGTTAACTCCTTTTATTTCCTGGTGCATATGTGTGTGTTGTGATGATTTACCATTCAAATAAAACCCCTTTCCATCTTAATGAAATCCAGATTGGTTGCAGCATCAAGATGGCCAGCTAGTAAAATATAACTCCGGCTCTTTTTTCTCCAATCACAGGACAAAAATCTCAATTTGTAGCTAACACCAAATACTGTATCTGAATGCAATGTCTGTCCTCATTACAGGGTGATTTTGACTCTTGCCTGTTTGTTGGCCTCAAATAATGGTCCTAATGCACTGCACAACTCTTCTATAAGCACTGAAGTATAGTTAACTATCAACATAAAGGTTGTGCCAAACAACATTAGAAATGGAAGAAGGAGAAGGGGGAAGAAATTGAAAAAAAAAAGAAAAAAAATCAATTTTAATAATAGCTTGACAATTACAATTAAGTAATCCAAAGCTCAAGCTGAGCATTTTTGTTACACACCGCATGAATGATGTTTGTACTTTGGAACCTTTAAAATATTTAAGCAGAGAAGAAATGAAATGAACTGCAACCAGTTAAGGTCATCCATTTAGGACAAAATTGATAAAATATTAAAATGAAAGAAATAAATTTTCAAACAGAGATACTGAGGCTTCATAGAGATGTATTATTCAAAGCAGAGGAACATGTGTGACCTCTAGGCTATTACATAATAGAGAAAGGATATGACAGTTCAAATGGGCAGGAACAGCAGAGGCAGAGAGAGAAGATGGATTAACCATTCCATGAGGCAGTGCCAGGCTTCCAGGGTACTTTAACTGGACCTCTTTATTAAAGCATTGCACCCACAGAGCCAGTTCTTGGACCTTGCTATTGTATTTGCCTTAAAAACCAATGGAAAGATCGTGGATTTGAATTTTGAAGATTGATGTTGTGTCTAGATGAGCTTGCCAGTCTCCTGCCATTTACAGCAGGAGTGGCCCCAGGCTGCTGAGTTTCAGTGTCTCAGCTTCTTCAAAATCCTCACTCTGTCCTTACACATGTTTCCTTAGAACAGCCTGGAGCCAGGGCAGCAGGGGCTGGCCAAGGTGTAATCATCACCCTTCTCCCTTGCTGTAATCAGCTTTGCTGGCTCACAGTCTGCCTCCTCCTCATCCATCTCTGCCCTAATAGGCCTTGAAGATGTCCAGTTTGTGCTTTGGACATCTGCAAGGGGAATAGTCAACTCTAACAATAAATTATTCTATTTTAATTTAGGGCCAGAGTCAGTATTTATGATAAAACGCGGTTTTATGAAGATCTCAACTCTTATATCTGAGGTTTTGGGGATAAATCTCTCCCAAAACAAAGAAGTAGCTGCCTAAAATGAGAAGTATTTTTAAATCCCAGCAAAATCTGCCTAACAGCAAGGTCTTTTCTCCTTTGAAAAATTAATTTCCACCTAGCAGAGAGTTCTTGCCTTCAAGCTCAGTGTTCTGAGGCAACTCCATTGCTCTCCTGTTGGCAAAACGTCTTCAATATTTACACAGCCAGAAATGCCAGTGCCTAACATAAGGTTTGGAACAGCATGTCAGGTGCCAGGCATCAAAAAGTTAGGCCACATAATGCCAGAGCTTTTCCTTGGATGCACATTAGTCTCCCTAGAGGACATACAAAAGCACCTAAAACATTAGGAAAATTAGTGTCACTGACAGTCATCGGTGATCTTGAGCCTTCCAAATGTTTTTGATCCTCTTCCCATTTTTATTCAGTTGCAATCACTCCATGTAAAAAAATAAATCTTTGCATTTGCAGAGTAAGCATTTATTTCTAGCTCTCAAAGCTCCTTCCAAAACTAAGTATAAATATTATTAGCTTGATTTTATAGCTGTCCTAATTGGAGAGAGAGGGACCATTTACAAATGAGCTTCTATGCAGGATGTAGGCCTAACCTATGACACTTCTTCTCTGTTGCTGGCACTTCAGGCTCTTATTTTGACATAGTCTCCCCGAATAATGCAAAAGCTTCAGATCACATTTTAAGTGTCCATATATTTTTATCTGCAAATATGACCACGTTCCTCATGTTTATAATTGTCAAAAGTGATCACAGAATATGACCCTTTGAGTCAAAGTTAATTTTTGTTGACATACCTCAGACTGACCAGAGTGATCAAATCAAAGGTCCAGGCCACCAGGAACCATTCCTCCAGCAGAAGCCAACAGCAAATGCCTAAGGAAGTGATTAAGAAGTGGCAAACATGCATTGACACATCATCAGTACAATCCTACGGTTTCTAGTGGTCTAAGATTCAGGGATAATTTTTATAAGTTTTTTTTTAAGAGTTACTATCTGCATATTTGAAAGTCCCTGATAAGTTTTACCCTCATTAAGTTTTCTGATTACATTTTCAATATATACAAAGAAGTGAGATTCATAAAATCCTGTAGCAATGAATACCACAGTTAACTACAAGTTGTGTGAAAAAAAACCCACTCCTTTCATGGTATTTCTAGATTTCAGCTGGTATTCATTCCTCTTTCCACTTAATCCAGCAGAAGAAAACCCCATTGATATTGCTGTATGGAAGACTGGTCTAAGAATTACCTAGAATAAACCCAAGAAATATATTTAATTAAGCCAATCTGTCTTCCTCAGAAATGTGGTAAAAGGGATTTATGTGGCAAGAGTGAAGAAGTGAGCTACTCTTTTCAGATAATTGTGGAACAAAACTACAATCAGATAACTTGGGAAACTCAAACACCAACTTTTTTGAAATTTTATGGAAACATCCTGCTGTGCCTTCAGCACAGGCAGGAATTTTGCAGCCAACATAATTTTTAAAACTGAGATAAGTATGTGTGTGTGGGGGAGGGAATAATAGAGCTTTCTATTAATGGAAAGCTGTCCGGCTGCAGCCTGAACTGTGGTGTCTTCCCTCCCCATAATCATGGCATTAATTACTTCATAGGTCAAATTATGTTTCTGTTTGAAAGAGTTTGGCCGTCTACGTGAATCAGGGCATGCATATTTAGATCTACTGTATCCTCCAGCATGGGCTTTTATTCTTGTTTGATGCATGCAGGCTACTAATTTAGATTTTCATTGAAGATGGCTATTTTTTCCTCTCCTGCACAATGGCAGTCCAGTTCCAAAATATACAGAACAAGAACACATTAAGTGAATCTGAGGGCAAGTATACTTCCTCCCTTGACCATATGGATGGGAGTTTTCTTTAAAATAAAAAGGTCAAAAAGTGACTGGAACAATGCCCAAAGGGGAGAACAGTGACAGACATTTAAAGGTGAGCTCACTAGATTTATAATAGCAGGGGACACTATCATCCTTTCCAGCCAGCTACTCAGTTAGCAGCAATGCTTATATCACAAGAAGAGCCCAGGAAATCCTTCTTTAGAAAATAATAGCTACAGTTATTAATATACGGGGGAAGCTGTTGCAATCCACTCAGATATTGATAATAAATTACATTGTTCAGCCATGAGATTACACACTCCAGGCAGGCAAACAGAAAAGCAGTTTTTTGTGTGTATCAGTATTATTTAGAAGAGCTGCTTGGAAAAGTTTGAATGAATTAGAGCGCTTCTGTCCAGAGAGAACAGCCAAGATCTTTGAACAAAAGTACTGCTCCTCATTCAAACATATTAAAAGCCTGGATGAGACAGCAGCTCAGGGCTCACAGAGAAGGTGATGCTTCTTACGTTAAGCTGATCCCACTATTTGTGGGAACAACTTGTGAAATTACTTTGAATGTATCAGAAGACGTAGAGAAAACATCAAAATATTGTAGCACATAGCAGGACTTCTTCAGTCAATGAAAGTCCTTTCACAGCAGGATTAGGATTGTCTTTAAGAGGGCCAGTAGCAGCCCAGCAAGCCACCCACTAAAAACCAAGACAAGCAGTTTCGGTCTCAGAAGTTTTTAGAGGATTAGCTTGCTCCCATGTGCAAATAGATGTAAGAATTTTGTTGTTCAAAACTTAAAATAAGCAAACAATGGGGTAGCAAGAAATAAGCCTGGAAACGCCAGAATTGATAACTCTAAACACATAAAAAATGCCATGAGCTTGTTTTAAGAATTACTGTACTTCAGAACCCTGTGATATTTCAGTCATCTATCTGGTTTGCTGGTGTTGAGATAAATGGATTCAATGTTTTTATATTTTTCTCAGCCACAAAGATTAGACATTTGTTTATCTGTATAATGATAGCAAATATGCTCATGTTACCACAGTTATGGGAGCTGAGAGCTGTAGAAGCCCTTAAAAATAATGACCTTGTGGATAAGGTTTTGAATGTTGTCATGAGTGAGCTCCAAAGACATTTCTGAACCCTGTTCAAGACCCCTGTTTTCTGATTTCTGAGCATACAGTACAAGAGTTCCCACTGAAGCCCACAGAAGTTAAAATCCCTTTTACTTGAGGTGTTCGGTGCTTTGTAAGATCAGAGCATAAGCAAGGCTTACAAATGAATACAATCTGAGATTGTTGGGGTTTTTTAAGTGTACCTTTTTAACTGTACTGCAGTCTTTAACACCACTTTAAAAAAAAAAGTCAGACTGTAAGGGGATAAGCATAATACAGCAAGTTTGAAAAATTCCCTGACTCCCTGGCATCACAGATTCAAGTCTCGGGGTCACTGAACCCTTCACCTTTCTCAGATAGATAAGATGACTATTGCAATATTTAATACAAGATAAGCCACACAAGCATTTGACTGGATTTGACCTCTCAGACAGCTTACAAACCCAAGAGCTTGTGTAACCTGAACCTCTGCAAGAAAATGGATATTTGTACATTCTCCCATAGCTCCAAGAACTGGAGACTGTGGAAACATCAAATATCATAAGCCATGCTGAAGGTATTACCCAGAAATACTGCTGAAGACACTTTAGCTGTATCTTCAAGTATCAATGGCCAAAGGAGCTACTCACCCAGAAATGAAGAGCAGGCTGAGCTTTAGGAGTCTGTACATCTGCAAAGCTCCTTTCCAGAAGCAGCTGCACCTTTTGAAACAAACAGAAGGCACATGAGAGCACCAGATAGATCTGCAGGTCAGATCCTGCTCCTAAGTGACAATAGGCTGCTCAGAGACAGCTCTTTGCATGGGAAGCCTCAATGGGCTCTCTCTTGTCCCAAGCATATCACTCTACTGCCATGTAACTTAGAGGTGTGGCAAACATCCTGCATGGTCAGCTATACAAACAAAGTTATACCCTTCACAACCAGAGAGGAAACCCAGATAGCCAAGAACATCCACCTCACGTGATTTTGCTGTCCCAAGCATTGTCCTGGTGGTGTGAGCTCTGGCCCACAGAGAAGCAGGGCAGGAGAAGACAGAAGGCAGCATGGACAGCCACAGGTCTGGCCACGCTCCACTGACTCTCCCATTCTCCCTTAAACAGTTGGCTAGGAGTCCTTAAATTCTTCACCCAGCTTCTGTACAAGTATTTCTGCTCACATGAAGCACATATAGAGTTTCAGAGCACAATAACCCTGTCTTCCCATGTGACAAGGTTTCTCTCAGTGGCTACTGTCACAAAGGAAAGTGGTGCCTAGGGAGAGGTACTCAGAGTTTGCCTGCCTGCTTAGCTCAAGCTTCTCATGTACCAGCAGATGCTGTCATTCATGTTGCTGTGGCATCCAAAGCTGCTCTGAAAAAAGCTGTTATCTGTTGATAAGGACACACATGGCTTGTCTACAGTTGAGGCTCTGCTAGTGCCACATGCAGACTAGCAATAGTGGAAAATTCTGAAGTGCAGACGTCCTCAGACAGACACAGAAATAATCCACCAAATGTCAACAAACCTGTGCAAAGCTTTTCCATTTCAGAAGCAATAATTCCTTATGAAAGCATTTCCATTTTATACTTCATACTTCAGGGTGCACCTCACATGCCTCTGAAAGTCCAGGATGAAAAATTCTTGTCTTAATCCAAATGTCCTCTAAATAGCAATGGAATTCTGAAATTGCCTGTAAAATGTCAGAAACCTGAGGGCTTTTTTTTTTTTTGCCTTCTGTGTAGTATCAGCAGAAATGTAGATGACACCAATTCAAACTGCATAGGTGAAACTAACATCCTCCTTCTAGCTCAATTTTAAACAACAGAGATATGTGTCTTGTTTAACATGATTTATGAGGGCTTCTGGGGAAGCCGAGACTACCTCAAACCACTTTGACTAAGAAGAAATAAACTAAACCACTGCAAAAAAAATCAGGAAAAAGTATTAAATTTAAATTAATGAAGAATTTTTACATGTTCTTAATGCTGTGCTTATTTGGTAAAAAGAAAAAAATAATTAGAAAATAATAATTAGAAAATCTATTACTTCATAATGTAATTGCATTTGTCTGTACAAATATATTAGTTCCTATTCCAATTTGGTCCTAACACAGCATTGTTTGTATTTGCAGGTGGCCGGACAATACATGTTACTGTTTGTGACTGAAACTATCTAATCAAGGACATATTTTTGGTACTGAAAACAAGTACAGTAATAGAATTTTATCTAGCCCATTTTTTTTTATTTTTTTTTTTTAGAATGGAAAGTATGGTGCACTATAGAGCACATCTGGTTATGGTGAACTGGAATAAACTCTTATTTGCATGTTTCTTTTTCTTTTTTACTAAATGATTGTCAATGTGGTTTATTTTTCCTCATTCTGGTTGATGTTGCATGCACTCTTCCAGGCATTACTGCGAGTCAGTACAAGCATTTTTGTCCAAACTATTTCACATTACACAATTTGACATTTAAAAGATGTGGAATCCAACTAATCTATTGCTTCTGTGGTATTAAACTTGATGCTAGCCAGCACAGTCCCAAATATGAAAACACTTGCTTTAAGTTATGCAAATAGACACCATTACCTCAGTGCATCCACTGTCATATTTAAATATGTGTAGTTTCAGGTTCAGGAACCTGGTGAGTCTTCACCAGTTCTGTGCCTGTGCATCCTGCAGGCATCTATTGGTTGCAAGATGCTCCTGCAGAGGAAAGGATGAAATCCACAAGCTGGCAAGTGCCTGCAAGAGGGATAAATACAATCAACTTGCCAGAGGTACTTCCTTTGTGTCAGATTTTTATAGTCAGGAAGACTTAACAACTTGTGCCTTCAAAGGCAACAGTTCAAGGTGGCTAAGATCAGTTTCCTCAATCTGACATAAACAGGTATTAGGGATTATTTCCCTGACAATGAGCTGACCTAGATTCAAATGCAAAGGTTATTTATGTGTAAACATAATACACGTGTTACAAGTATTACTAAAGTTATAGGATGCTTTTAAAGTTGGAATTAATATTGCATGATAATGGCTCTAAATATGTGTGTAATGAACAACAGGTAGCCCATAAGACTGGAGATCTGCTGACCCTGATGGCAGTGACAGTAAACTGCTGCTGAAATAGTCCAGGCTGACAAAGGAACAAACATGACATTGCTAGGAGCAAGTCACCTGCTCACTTTCTTCTTGCTACCTGTAAGTCAGCACTAACTGGGTGTTACAGCCTGCTATTGCAATGCCGTGCTTTTATTACAAACATATACATATATATCTATTTCATGTATAAAATACACATAGTTACATGAAAAAAATAATCTAAATGAGGATTCTTTGGCCTTCTAGAATTTGCAGAGACCTCTCATTGCCTTCTTCCAAAAGGCACAGCTCTGAGTTAATTGGTTTCATTCATTTTACCCAAGTAAAGCTTTTTTTTTCCACTTTAGCTTGGGTGATTTTTTGGACTGAGCTTCTAGGTAAGCTGTGTTCCAGTCATGAATAAACCAGTAACTGTAAACGCCACCCTTTCCATGAGCTGCTGTTGTATGGATTACTCACCACCTGGATTTGGTAAATGAAGTTCAGTGTGATGACAGAGTTCCTGTGACAGCAGAAGACAAGGCATTACTGAGTTAATTTCTACTGCACTCCCCTCTAGGGAGTGGTGAACTCTTGTTTGAGCTGATGGTGGGACAGTTTTTATCTAGCCCATTTTTTACATATTCCAAATGGCAAGAGACAATGTTTCAAACCCTCTATTGCAAGGGGCTTCTTACACCAAGGTTTCATTCTGAAATCTTTCATCTTAACATGAAACTCACTCGACGAGTGACTTCTCGTGTGGTGTTGGGACTTCATATTCTGTGGTGTCCTATACTATCTTTACCTATTTTTCCCTTTTCACCAAGCTGGTTATGGCAACGTTGACAAGGTGATGACACCCCAGAGCTGTGCCTCTTTTCTCTACGCTACTCAACTTTCATGCAACAAATGGCATATATTAAAAATAAGGAAGAAATCCACTTTTAAATATTGCCTTAGGAATTTCACCTAAAATAATGTTTCTTTCCAAAAAAGATGGGATGATAATGATTTTAATATAATGGCAAAATCCGAGGAAGTCAGTGATCATTTGATTTTACAGTGGCCAATAGCAACTGAATATTTCAACGTAGACATGCTACATTTTAATGTAGACATTAAATAGATATGTTCTTTGTCCAAAGGTCATAAAATAGAGAAGGGAAAGATAACTATGAAAGAGATTTCAAAATTTCAGGGCGGCATTTAGGTGAGCAGCTTTTGGCATGTTGAATATTTTTGTACCTCTGGAAACTGTGCCTTTCATAAAATAATTCCATTTTTTTTCAGATATGTTAATAATGGTGGGACTTAATTTTATTTGGGGTTTTCTTATTGAAAAATTAGCATATTTAGTTCTAATATACTTAATAATATGCTCTGGAGAGGAAAATTAGGGAGGCAAGAGTATGTGCAAATAGGGTCAAGTAGCATGCAAATTCTTTTGGACAACAACATTCTGGTGGAACCAGCCCAAGAGTTAGAACAGGAGAGACAACCTGATGAAACTTGGCCCCAATAAGGAGAGTTCAAGTATAATGGAAATCAGCAAACAGAAGCCTCAAAATATTTACACACATCCAGACAGAGAAGGAAAGTTCACATCCATAATGAATGGTCATTAGGGGAAAAAAAAAATCAAAGCAAAATGAAAGCTGAATTTAAACCAGGGCTGATTACAGCTGCTTTGTCTGAATCTGAAATTTGGCTCAACTCTAGTTAAACCATAATCTGACAGATAGCCTCTTTTTATTACAATCCTCTGCTGAATCATTTAGTTGTGGAAGAAGCGTGGTTCTGGCATCATAACTTAAATTATGATAACTATGAGATCTTACTCTTATGATGTAAAAGGGTAATATCAGGCTCATTTACTAATCTCCATAGTTTGCCCAGGATATTTTTTGTCTAGAAAATCCAAATGCTACAGAGTTTAGCAGCCTGTAAGACTTACAGTAGTGGTAGTCCATTAGTTACCTTCTCATAAAAACCCTGCAGTGCATGTAACCTTTTTAAATTCCCTAGGGTTTTTTTCATTTTACAAATGGAGAGCCTGAGAAGGGTTTTGCCATAGACAATATTATAAAGTGTTCAAACTTGTGAGTGACATAAATAAGTGGTTTCCAAACAGAGGTGCACATACTAAAAACTGTATATAGATAACTTCCGGATGGTAGATGATCTAAAGTTGCCAGTGATTGGATTCTTTAAGATAATGGTCTCCAAAATGGGGTACACACACGACAGACCACCATTCTTTATATGTTCCTCATTGATGAATAAGTTTTAAAAAAATCATTTAATCTAATTAATTTTTAAATTTCTATTTTGTGCGTGTTTTATAATATATATAAATTAGTACAGAAGCACATGTACATCATCCATAAATTAATAATTGATTGTACATAGAGTGGGGGTGTATTTTTGCTGATAGAGGTATACAATTGCAACTAACACAATCACCCAAAAAGTTGGGAGACCAGCATTTAAGGTTCAGCCCCTGACTGATCAAAGTGGGACTCCCATTATTTGACAATTCTCTGAAAGGTTGACAAATGACTCTTGGGACTTCTTGCAAAGGTCAGTGAAATAAATGGAAGCCTTTTGTAAAAACTTCCAGTGGATTTGGATCAGGCCTGTCAGAATTACAGCAGCAGAGGTAAGAGGAGGTATCTGTCACTCCTGAATCCTGTTCCTACAGCGCTGCTGACATTGCCCTCCACAAAGTACTGTGTAGATGCAGAAGAAAGAAAAAGTGCTTACATGGAATTCTGCACAGCAAAGGAGTAGTTTTGTGGTGAATAAAGTACTGATATGGGGCAAGATAAACACTTCTTGGATCACAGTAAAGGTTATAGTTAGCAAAACAAATTTAGTGCCAGCCCTGTACTTTTTCTGGCGTTACACAACAAAATCATAACACGCAGAAGAGTTTACACTGCTGTTATAAAATAACTGAATGCACAGCCCACCCGCTTTGACAAACAATTGCATTCTATCATCCTAAAAAAGGAAGCCATCTTACTCCTTAGCCTTGTCCCCTCAGGGCACAGCGTTGCTGCTAACAGGCGGCACTTTGTGTGTGAGGCACAGCCCTGTCCTGCCGTGCACCTCCTTTGTTATTGGCACCTGTGTCCATTGATCAGCACCAGCTTCTCACCGACCTCGGGCCCACAGCCTGGGCAGGAGGTGTGCTCATCCTTGTGCCCATCATGCTGAAAGGCATGTTTTTATCTTGGGTCTGAATGATTAAGAAGGGCACCAAAAATACAGCTATTGCTGCTGCTGCACTCTAGAAATGTGGAGATATAATGTAACACTTTTATGCACCAGAAACAATTCTATCACTAGAAAAAAGGTAGGTGCACTTATTCAAACTTCTAAAATCAATCATCAGCTACCAGGAAGAGATCTTGTCTGAAGAGCTATTGCTTATCCTACTCAGTTTCAGTAGTGACTTCACTGGAGGTCTGCCTCTAACATGCATAAGTGGAATGGGAGGGCCAGAATGAAGAAGTTTACAGCATCAGCATATTTTTCTTGCTGTGAACCTCTCTCCAAACTGAAACTACTTTCCAGTTCTCTCAGCTAGCTTTTGGGCTCCATATGTATCTACTGCAACCCTCTCCGTTGTACCATATGCAAAAAAAAGATGACTGACACTTCCCGGACATTTTAATTTAATAAAACATATGGTTATTAATGATACTTAATTATAGAGGGTATCACTGACATTACATTAGCTCTAGAAAAATGCACACATATAAAACCAGGGCAATATTTAACACTACTAGTTCATTTCTGTTAGTGTATCAAGAGGACATTGAGTGATGGGTCTGCACTGGCCTGTTCTCCAGGCACTGCCACACTTGTGCTGTGGCTGCTGCTGTAATTTCCATCTATACACAAGGGAGGGACTCAGATGATTTCAGAGGGTGCAGAGGGCCTCATTCATTAGTCTGGCCTCATAAAACCTTACTCTACTGCAAACATCGAACTGGCTACACCTATTTTAATGCAATTAAAAGACTGCATAAATCAATGTCACAACAAGTATTCCACTATAGACATGATCTTAGCTCTTAGGAGAGAGCTTTGCTTTCCTTTCCTGAGTGTCAGGTCACTACATCTGGTTGGCCTTCCAGAGGCAGCAGAAGCCAGATCCTGGATAGCCAAGTGGCTACAGGTGCTCTCTGGCATCACTGTAGCCTTGGAAGCTGTTCAACAGACTTGCTTCTCTCCACGCTCCTGGCAGAGCAGGTGTGCTGGTTTTGGCTTGGAGGGCTTAATTTTTTCCATAATATGGTTCTATGTTTTGGGTTTGTGCTGGAAATAGTGTTGATAGCACAGGGATGTTTTTGTTATTGCTGACAGGGCTTCCACAGAGCCACACTGCCTCTCACCCCACACCAGCAGTGAGGGGGCTGGGGGTGCACAGGGAGCTGGGAGGGGACACAGCAGGGACAGGTGATTCCAACTGACCCAAGGCATATCCCAAGGGATGTGGAGTCATGCTCAGCATGTAAAATTAGGGAAGAAAGAATCAGAGGGGGATGTTCAGAGTGATGGAGTTTGTCTTCCCAAGACCCCATTACATTTGATGGAGACCATACTTCCTGGGCATGGCAAACACCTGCTTGTCCTTGAGAAGTGAATGAATTCCACGTTTGGCTTTTGCTTCACCTAATAACTGCATTTATCTCAACCTGTGAATTTTCTCACTTACCCTTCCCATTCTCTCCCCCATCACACCAGGAGGGAGGGAGAGAGTGGGGCTGTGTTTCTGGCTGGGGTTACCCACAACAGCAAGCACTGCTGACAATTTCTGTATCTCACTGCTGTCCTGCCTTAAAGACCACTGCTATTAGTGTAGAAAAGAGGCCCTAGCACTGCCTCCAAGCCCTTTATAATGACATTAAATGCCTCATTATTCACTTTCTATAAAAGGGGAGTCACAAAATGTTTAGGTGGCTTATCCAGGATCCAAACCAATATCAGAGATAATTCTTATGTAACTCTTGGGGAAAGGAGCATATTTGACTGTATCATGCCTCCCAACCATAAATTACGGTACTTGGATTCAGCACTTTCAAATCTATGAGCTGTTTGGTCTCTGTCTGATGACTAATGAAATAAACTGTTTTTATCCTCCAAAACCTGAAGAGAAATGGGGTATATTTCAAGTCTATTTTATGAGTGAGTCCATTGTGGAACAGATAAAAAGGTGGTGGTTCCCAGGAAGCTTTTTATTATAAAGCCTAACCAGGAAATTCTCCAGAGATACACATATTAAAAATAGGAACTCCAAGGAAACAGAGACTGGCAGAATCACACCATGGAGAAAAGGGCTAGGTTAAAATCACACATCCCCATCCACAACCAAGAGCCCCCCACAAAGCTCCATGGGCTGCACATGAGGCAGGGCAAGGCTGCTGAGGCTTTGGAAGGAGGTCCCAAAAGCACAGATCACTCCAGCTTCATCCCTTCCCTCTATCTGCCATTCACAGAGGTGAACAAGGGGAAGGGCACAAAGCCCACTGAACACCTTCATAAGGTTTATGTTTATCTGAACATGATTTCTATCATTGTTCTATAGTCTGGAGCATGTCAACAGGAGATAAAGAGAACAGATGATTGAAGAATTAAATTATCTGTAGTGCTGAGCAAGCTTTCTTCAGCCCACTGTGGTTTAAATTTGTCCCCTGACATGATAAGGTAGGAGAGGTGATGTTACACTTCATCTCGAGATGCATGTGCCTGGGCAGGCCTACCATCCCTCACTAAGGGAGACAGTGCTTGACCCAGCACTGAAGCCAACACTGAAGTTTTCCCCTGGAGCCAGGATCGTGGGCCCTCATTACCATCACCCTCTGGATGTTGCTCTAAACACAGGCAACCCTAATTCATAAACAGAATCAGTCTGTTTCAGACCTCAGAGACAAGCAGCTAGAATTTCAGATGGCTATGCTATTGCCCAAAGAGGGCAATTTTTGTTTTTTTCTTGTGGGCATTAGGTGTCGGCAGAACTTGATTCAATCTTCATGTGATGCCAATAGTTCAGAGCTGCAGTGCTTGATGGAAATAGGTTATCTTTTCCCACTGCTAGCTCTGAGGAGTGTTCGATGCAAGTCTGAAGAAAGTGCACACTGAATTTGAAAGGATCATTAACCAGGAAAAATTAACAAAATGCTTAGAAATTACTGAGCTCGGCTGGCCAGTTTTCCAGATATGGCCCTTAATTCTCCATAAAGAGAAGGTTCTTTAAAAAAATCAAACATTTTCACCAATCTGGTTAATTAAACAGAATGGAGAATGTTTCCACATGTGTGGAAGTAATCCAAAAACAGTTTGGGCCGAAGAAAAAAATTGCAGTTATAACACAGTCTTATTTAAAGAAAAAAATGAATATTTAAGCATATGGTATAATATTTCATGAACCTATGAGAGTAGTGTAAATAAATAAACCCACTAAACATATATAAAAATTGCACTAAACATTATAAATAAAAATAAACTGTTAATGTTTGTCCCTAAAGAATTTCATACTCAGCATACACATATGTATATTTAAGGAGAGAGTGTAAGCATTCTAGCTAATTGTTGTAACTTGTAAGCCACATTAAGTTACTTATATGATACTCACACTGATTAGTGCAGATTATTTGGGCATATCTGACTGTCCTGGTCTAGCAAGGATGTTGTCTGACTGTGCAGGCCAAGAGCAAGTGAAACCACAGGCACTGCCAAGTCAAGATGTCAGCACTGGATTCTCTTGGTAGCTTGCTGTCTCTAGACATTTGGAAATAAAATGTTCAAAAAATGAAGCTTTGGTACAGGCAAACCATGGAGTTTACGTTAAAAATAAGTGGCAGCCAGCCTGTTGATTAATTATTGGCTCAGGTAAAAATTGAGTGCCTCTTTCCCTTAATGTCTTAAGAAGGACAACAGGAATACAGTATAAAAAGCAACTGAAATTGGCCTATTCCTAGTAATTGCCCTTAAACCTGACAGAGTGAAAAGACAGGGTCTGGAGATGCTGTCACAAATCTGAAATCTCTAAGTTATTACATCAGTTAGCTGTGTTCTGTAGTAGCCCACCACAGCTAGTGTTCATAAACAAGAAGTTGTGTTTGTAGAAGTTAATTTCTATTAAGATTATTTAAGAGATCTCATGATAACTTTCATAACTTCCCACAGGACATGATCTACTGCTGACCTGTAAAAAAGAAGTCCTGCTTCTGACTGTACCCTCACACTGGCATGGCATCCTGCTGCTAATACTCACAGTGCTAAATCTATGTTTAGGCTTGAAGAATTAGCTCATACTTCCTTTTCCCTTTCATCACACTAGAAGGTGTGTCCTTCCTACCTGACTGCTTGGTTAAATATCTCCTGGCTGTTCTCTTTCATCAGCAGGAAATGATGGGCTCCTGGTCCAATGCACAATTATTTAAAAATTATATTATCATAGCACCTAATGGTCCCTTGCACTTGGCACTGAACAAGCACGTTGCAGAGGCAAAGTACATTGCCCAGATAATTTTCAATTCAGTTATGAATAAAGATACAATAGGGAGATACATCATGGAAAGCACAAACAAATGAAATTGGTTAATGTAATATAGAAGATTGAAAAATGTTGCTGTGATATGGCTCTTCTTCCACATTTCAGTCTTCCAAGAAATGTTAAAAATAGATAAAATCCCTTAATTTTTCCCTAATAATACTTTCCCAGGTGACCATATGCCACAGGGATGCTGCATGATCACAAATGGGAAAAATACCAAAGATCGTAAGGGGAATGAGTCACGAAGCAGCAAGACATGTTCTAAAAATATTTACAAATCCTTAGTTAGAAAAAAATAAAATGCTGCAAATAGCATTTCCTGGACAACAGGATTCTTTGTATGGACAAACAGCACATGTAACATAACAAATGGCAAGCTTTTCATGCCAGACAAATTTTCAAAGAGCTTATGAATGCCTCTCTCCTGAATTTCTTCTTCAATTTTTGCTTAAAGTATCCTGAATCTTACATATGGAGAATGAATAAGCTTAATCAGGGCAACTGTAAACCTTTCATCAATTCAATTATCTGGTAAAGGGCTCACTCGTTGAACTCAGCCATAAAATGTTAGAGTCTCAGCACTGCTCCTGTCTATCAGCTTGTGTCCCTGGATTCTTTGTACCCTCAGGGATGTTTTATCTTTTGAGAAATGTGACAGTCTGCCTTTGGAGACTGGCCTCAGCACAGCTCCATAGCCAATATATTGACAGATAGAAGGCAGCGTGGAAAGCGGAGCAGTTCACGACTTGTGTCTGTCAAGCTGCTTTCCTCTCCAGACACGGGACCTTTAAAAGTTATTACAGGGCCTTTCAAACCATTACCTTACATCAATGACATCAGGTTTATTCTTATAGGGATCTACGGATCTATAGCAGTGTCACATTGTATCTCATTTCCCAGTATTTTTACTTTTTGGAAAATAAAATTAAAATATTATCATAACTGTAAGCATACACAGGGCTTTTCTTCAAAAGGTACCTTTGCTGTTGGAATAACAGGCTTAAAATGGGGAGAAGAATTCACTGATACTGCCAGTATTTCTGACATTTTCTACTGAAATGTGACTTGATTGTTTCCATATGTAACCTTGAATCTGCAGTTTCTCTTCCCTCCATTTTGAAGATGGAGAAGGGAGACCGCTGTTCCAAAGTAAATGAAAACCAATCACATAACCTCAAAAAATATACCACTCTATAAAAATTAAATTCAAAAGAACACAGGACTAGCAGTGGAATATTGCAGGCATTCTCATGAGGTCAACCATCATTTCTGATTTTACAGAACACACGGATATGCAGCTCATGTATTGACATGAGTGCTTCTTGTTGGGGATAACACTAATTGTTAAATGCTGTGATTTCCTCTTTGTTTTACCTCATCTGGCACTGTTTCTGTGCCCCAGCACCTCGGTTAGGAGAACATGATGGTTCAGAGCCTCCTGAAAACCATTTTCATTTAAAATCAGGATTTCTGCAAAGATAGCAGAAAACAACATAATTACTTCTTAGGTTGTTCTTTTCCTCCTTATTGCAGTCCCTTCAAGATCAAACTTCCAAAATACCAAAGGACATAATATCTAAAGTTGATTTTCTGAAATTTTAGTCTGGAGGAAGCAACTCTCTTGAGGAGATAGCTGTATCTATACATGACAACGTATTTTAATTTCCTGTCTTTAATCAAAGTCACTAGCCCAATGCTAACACAATGTACTTATTGGACCTTGAGATTTCTTGCTATTTTATGGCCTTTTAATCATATGCTCTTGCATATGATGTTTAAGAATGGTGCATCCTCAGAATGACATGATAAAAGCCTTCAGCCAGGAGCTGAGAGCACATTTAAGAAATGCACATTTTAAATCAGCCTTAAAATCACTGGCAAATATTTCCTAGACAAAGTAGTAAATTCTCTGATCTAATGTAGAATGAAGTAGGGTTTTGGTACTGGGTTCCTGTCCTTTCTCTCAATGAAATAATCATGTGTCCAGGTAATGGTGGACTATATTGCTGTCAATATCACTTTCAAGTTATTAGGTCCAATCAATGCTGGATAAAAGGAAAAAGGGTGGTCAACAGGCAATCTGGCTTCCAGTTTAACACTCCCTTGAGGATTTTCATTATCCTTTCCTTTTCTGTTCTCAAGGTTAGCTCGAGCTAGACTATTTGTAGCTTCAGCTTCCTGGAGATAATGCACATCCACAATAGCCTTGCTCCTCCAACGTCAGAGTGCCCTTCCACCTGAGTAAGCAGAGTCCTGTCTTTTTTCTATTATTTGTGACCTTTTCCTGGGTTAAAAGGTGACTCCTGAAGCAGACAGGTTTCACTTCTTATGGTGATTGCAGTGCAAAAAGCACGCTTCTACCTTGTTAGAAGTGACATCACTGTACATTAAAGACATCATATCTCCTTTCATATTAAAATGCCTGTCAGTTCTGCTGCTCGCAGGCTGTAAATCTGCCACAGCATCCTGTGCTTGGGAGCTTTCATTATGAAAATATGGAAGATAAGCACTCTGCTGTACTGTCAAAAGGAAAAAGTAGTCTGGTAGTAATGAGGTTACTTTAAAAATAAATACACGATTCCTTAAACATAGATTACTTGATGTGGGGCAATTTTTGAAAGCAATCTTTTTCATTTGAATTCCTAAAAGAATTCAAGCTTAAAATATAGTATGAGTAAAGCATGCATATACAGTCCTGTAGAATTTATTAATGCATAGATTTAGCACTTGCTCATGCAGTAAATCATTAGATTTTCCTTTGACTTTGGCCCTCCAGCCTGGAGAGAAATGACATACTAGAATTTAACCTGTTTATCCATCTTTATATAATATAGATACAAAAAGACTTCTATGTTCTGCAAGACAGTGACAACACTCAGCTGCTGTGCACTTGACTGTAGAAAATGCAGTCACTAGATAAATACCTTCTAAACAGCAAAGCAAAATACAAATCATTCTTGATCATTTTCTCTCATGGCATCATTAGGATCTTAATAATACCTTCCTACTACATAAAGTTTTCATCCATTGATCTGAAAGCACTTTAGATACATTGTTCTTGTTGTTTTACAGAGGAGAAGGTGAGACAGAGATGTGAGACAACCTGCCTCAACATTTGAGAGCAGCTCAGCAGCACAAGGGGGAACAGATCCTCCCTCTCTGGACCAACTTGTCCCACACTCAACTGGCTCATTTCCAACTGGAAATTTGCACTGTTCATTGGTGTAACCCTGAGGTGTTCACACAGCCTGTGATTATTAATTTATTATTCATTATCCAACAATGGGATAAATTATCACAGATATTTTTTATTATTATTAAAAAACCAAATTAAAAATCTCCTTATCTATTCTGTGCAAAAACACTAATCCAGTGTTATTCCTCATTTCCACCAGAATTCCCTCAAGCTGAGGAAACTTCAGCATGTGAGCATAGCATGTGTATTTTCACATTTAATCTTCCAAATTATATCCTCCATTGTTGATACTCTGAGGAGCCAAAATGAGCAGTTTCAAAGTTATTTATGGGCGATGAAGCCTTTCACCTCCCAGGCATTGATTTTAATGTCTGAACCCTACACCCAGAGACAGGAATATATATTTAGGGTGTCCTGTGTGCGTTATGTGAAATCAATTGGTAATGTCAGTCCCAAGTAGACAAGCACACAGGTGAAAGCCATGAGGGGAAAAAACCCAACAAAATAAAAATAGAAAAAGAAAAAAAAGAAAGGAAATTATTTGGATGAGGAAGGTGAATGTGCAGGAAAAATGTAGTAACAGAGAAGTATCCTGTTGGGATATGGTCTGATGAGGCAAGACCAGAGGATTGCACATGTCATGGAGGAAACCAAGAACATGTGTCACTCAACGGAGCTGGAAGTGAAATGAAACAAGAACCAAAGAAAAGCATGTGAACACTCTGGGTCTTCACCTTCTACTTTCTCCTGGAAGCAGAGAGGATTTTCTTCCTCTTTGTAGCATGAAGTCTTCTGCCATGGAGCAGAGCAGAGAGAAGTAATGAGAGCTGTAGTTCTTTAATGATCCAAGTCATAAGGATTTATAACCCGTTTAACAGCAACATTGTCAACACCTTCCTGGCCACAAAAGCCTTCAAGGACTGATGAGGCTTCAGTATTATCTGTCTTCTGCTCAGAAGAGGCTTTTAAACCTTTGCAGTTCCACATCACAAACCCTGTCTATGCTGAGTGCTTTTGTGGCGTTCTCCACTGTTTCCAGCATCCATGTAGGTCCAGCAGCAGCACGGTGAGATTTCTAATGGCAGGTGGTCTGGATGGCTACAGGCACTTCATGCTACTGCCCTCTCCATTTTCCAGGTAGGATCAGGTGAGTGAGAAAAGATGGGTGTTGTTTTCTGCCCTAAAGCTCCTACATTTCCTGGGAGTGGTGGAGCTGCACTGATGGCACAGATGGCAGTTTTGCCTGAAAGGTGTGAACCAGACTGTGGAACAGTGAGTCAGTTTCCCTGCATCATTCCCCTCTCCTAGAAGATAACATTGCTCCAAACCTGTTATTGCAGATTTGGAAGAGTTAGTATCTAACCCTCAATATTGTTTTATGTAAGTTTTCCAGGAATATATTTTTTTCTTGTAAAAGCAGACAAGACTAAAGTATAGATGAATATTTTCTGGCATGTGTGAACACCAGGGAATCAGATCTGAACACTGTGGTTGAGGTTATACTACCTCTGAAACTGCAGGCCCTGGGGACTGGGCCACAGGCAGTCACGCCAGACTGACAGATCTATATTTATAGATAGAATCTTTATTTTCTCTAGTGTATCCATCGAATTTATATTAGACTTAAAAAGACAAGAGAGTTTTATAATGTATTCTGTGAAAAATAAACTTTTTACTTACAATAGAACTTTATGCCATTGTTCTATTCCTAGCAAAACAATTAGTTCATATAGATACAGCCTTCTAGTATTTCCTTTTGATTTTACCCATTTTTGTTGTTCTATTACAAAAACTGCAACAGTGATGCAAAAAGGAATCAAGAGGGGCTTCCAGCCTTTGCTTAATAGAAAGCACAAACCTGACACTATATTTTAACTGGACAGAAAGTAGGAGAGACAAACATGTCACAAAATGTCATCGTGTCACTTAAGCCATATAGGAGGAAATGAACATCCCAAGGTGGTGGAAATGAACATCCCAAGGTGGTGAGCACAGCGTAAGAAGTTGAAGACAACAGAATTTTGTCAGGCTCTTCTATCTAAAATCTATAGCACAAACCCAACACTTTTTTGAGAAAGGTTCCATTCAAAAACACATTAACTTTTTAATTGAGAACAGGAAATGGAAGGAAATCAGTGGTTCTGATGATCTTCACACAGCATGGGAAATAATGCTGGATAACTACGCCTCTGTTTATGGAGAAAAACATCTTTGAAGTTCTACTGTATAGGCATAGACAATCATTCACATTCTGGGAGGCTTGAACTCTCCCATCCAAATGCCTGCAAAGGGGAATATCAGACCCCTTGATACTCATGAAAAAGCTGATCCCTTGGGAAGCCAAAGAGTGCACTTCCAGGAGAGGGTTAAGAGAACTCTGAAAGCTTCTGAGGATCTTCCTTTCTTTTTCATGGAACTGAAAGTGTAGGAGACAGAGAAAAAGTCTCAGGATGAGTTCTTACATTATTCTCCCCAGCTCCCTGGAAGAACTGCTGACAGCTCCTTGTCCACCAGGAAGTTTGAAGAGGAGGTTAAAGGAGCAAGGTCCCAATATTTCCTTTCTTTGTCTTGCTTCTTCATGCACCCTCCAATTCCTCAATGTCCTACTCCTCACACTCAGAACATCAGAAGAAGACAGTTCTAAGAAGCACAAATCACAGTGAAAGAACACAGCTCCAGAAGGAAGGTTTTGAGACCTCAGGTGTATTTTCAGTAACTTACAGAGGCACCCTCAGTAACAGAGGAGTAATTAGCACACCTTCTGCTGGCTTCAGCAAGAGCAGAATTTTGCCTTCCACCTCTCAAACCCCAGAAATGCATGATCATGTTTACTTCAAGGCCCTCAGGAAACCCTGCAATAGAAGTGCTAATCGTGAACTGCAGAGCTTCCCCACCTCAACACTGTTTCATGGAGGCTGATACCTCCTTCTGCCTCCCCATTCTCAGAGGCTCTGGACAAGAAATGTTCCCCTGGATTTGGAGCTTTATCTTAGCCTCTTACTTCATTACATAATTTAAAAAAATGGTTTTTCCTTTTTTTTCTAACCTAAGCAGGCACCAAAGTTAATTGTTAAAATCATGTGATATGCTGTGATTTGGGCCAGAATCTCTGGATTTGTCCTCTCTGACACAAGTTTCAGGTGAGGACTGTTTGAAGGCTGTGGCTTTTATTCATCTACTGGGTGCAGCTGGGGATTGTTCAGGCTGAATTCAAAATGTGCCACAGACATTCTTTTGTCATCTGTGTTGTTTATCTGCACTTATATAAATGTGTGCAATTCTCAGGAAAAGGAGAAATCGGACACTGCTTCTGACCCATTCTGTGTTCTGAAGCCATCTCACTCTGAAAATGCTTTTATTTCAAGTAGCTGGGAGAGAAAAACCTTCCTAACTTTGAAGTGGGATTTATTGCCTTGATAAGAGAGAGAGAGAGAGAGAGAGAGAGAAAGAGAAATCTCATTTGATTTTTTAAAGTTAACTGTAAAATTTTAATTAGGTCCTCTGAACAAGGATTCTGTGATGCTTCATGTTTAAGAGCTAGCAATAGTACACGATCCACAGAATTCCATCTTAAAGTTCAGTTGACAAAGGCCAACACAACTCTTTTCTTTGTAACTCTGTAACCATTTATGCTTGAGGTGAAGATGTTAATATGGAAATTTTGTGAGCTGGGAACGACTACGAACTCTATCATTGTAATTTACGACCTTTCATCTGAGGCCAAATGTAAAGGCAATTGCAATTGTTCTATATCTCAAGGCCAGCACATAGCAGATGTGTGAAATTTGGAGTGCTAGACATAAACTTTTATTACCAAATTATAAATAATTTCTATCACTTACAATGTTCACCTTTCAAGTTCATCTTGATTAAAACGCAAGGGCAGCATCTCGCTGATTTCCATGAGTTATACAGCTGAAAAAGCTCTACCCTGCTACACTAGGAAAGATAAAGCTATGCAGAATTTAAAACAATCTACTGAGAGCCAGGTATGCAACATTTTACGTCAAAATAGTTTTTCATCTAGAGGACAAACAAAAAAAGGTAATCATTAGCCAATGACATCTTAATTCTATTTTCACTCTTGGAGATTTGGAATCCTTAAGGAGTCCATTTAAGGCTAATTTACCTCTAAGGAGCAACACAGGAGACTGCTTTGAGACCTCTGGCAAACCAAGGAAAATTACCCAAGATTTGGGTTCATGACTTGGTCTCAAACTATGGAAGAAGGGAGCTAACAACACAGAGCTTGCCAATCTCAATGCCCATGATTCACATCCGCTGTGTTTGTGAAGTTCACAGGCTGTGAAGCAGGAAAGTACAAGGATTTTGTTGACTGACACCAGACAATCAAAGTATCCACACACATAGACACTGTAATTAAGTATAAACCTCAGCTAGCAGCCTATTGAATAGAAGATAAAACAGATCATCAGTTTCTGATGGCTCAGAAAAAAAAAAACAACCAAACAAGTTCTGAAGGCAAACTCGTAAGAAATAAACCAAAGACGAATGCTCACAAAACAAAGTGTCTCTGGTTGGATTTGCAAAATTGCCATGCAAATTTACCAGCCCTGCCATGAAAGTTTTATTTGCCCCATCTTTATTCTGGAGATGAATAACAATGAAAACAGAAATATTCCCTTAACAAAGCATTACTCACTGAAGCCAGGCAGCCAAATAAAACTTTGCAAGTCTGCTCCCCGGAGTAACTATTTTATGTTCCTTTTCTGCTTCAAATCCTAGATATAATCAAGCACAGTTGGATGCTCCTGATTAACATGACGGTTGCCTGGAAACACAGGCACAGTGTGGCCAAACTTCCCTGTCCATGTCTGTGCTTGAACTCTGGGACAGGCAGGTGAATAAGGTCAGGTTTGCAGCTCTTGCCTCTTAAAAGCCTCTTAGTCTAAGCATTGGGGGAAAAAATTGTTACTGGACACGTGTTCAAAAAGAGAAGATAAACAACTCTAGAAAGAAGCGAGAATACAAATCTGTGTTCTGAAAAGCCATGGTTCATTTTCTTTGTATCATGAGAATTGAGAGGTTTGGCAAGATACTAAATCAATAACAGACAGATAAAAAAAACCCAACAAAACAAAACAGTCCAGAAGCTTTCACAGATGATTAACTCTTGTCACAGCACTAAATTCTAAAAGGAAAAAAAAAAAAAAAAAAAA
The DNA here is from genome assembly GCA_013397245.1 of Thryothorus ludovicianus. Lineage (NCBI taxonomy): Eukaryota > Metazoa > Chordata > Aves > Passeriformes > Certhiidae > Thryothorus > Thryothorus ludovicianus. The sequence goes on along the minus strand of VZTB01013653.1, from coordinate 1,701,306 downwards.
AAAGAAGAGAAAAGAAGTATTTCCCAGACATCAGGAGATAGCTAGGGGAAAGGAGGAAAAACAAGCGAGATGATGGGGAGGAGTAGAAGAGGAGAAGGTGAGCTCACTTTCTTCTTGCACCAAGCTATCCCCAGGTGACTTATTTTTAAAAAAAAAAAATCTCTTACATTTCTCCATTCACTGATTCCTTTGTGAAATGACCTTCAGCACCTTCCTGTCCGGCCCTGGACAGGACACCTGTGAGGTGCTCCCCGTGTCTCCCCTAAGGACAAGATCATTTGGGAATTAACAGGGTCTCAGAGGAGTGGAATGCAATAATGTACTGCACCGTATTGGACATGAGGAGGAATTCCTCCACAGAAAGGGTGACACACATTCAAACGGGCCGCTCAGGGGGGAGAGGAGTCGCCATCCCTGGAGGTGTTTACGGAAAGACGGGATGCGGCCCTGGGTGCCAGGGTGGCGTTGGGTAATAGGCTGCATTCGATGATCGCTAAGGCCCTTCCCAACTGAACTGATCCTGTGGGGTTTTCTTCCCAAAAAATAACCTTTTCCCTGTACGACTTCTCTCCGATGGGGCGTTATTTTGTCTGGAATTCCAAGCCAGACATAAAAACTCCCCTGTATCTCCGTGGACGGGCCTGACATCACTGCCCAGGAGGCCTCAAGGCCCCGGGGGTCGGCCGAGACCCCGCAGGGTCCCCGGGCAGGAGGAGCGCGCCCTCAGCCTCAGCCTCAGCCCCGGGCCCGCCCCGCGCTCCGGGCCCTGCGCGGCCCGGCCCGCCCGGCCACCGTAGCG
>VZTB01013653.1:1612903-1700401 GCA_013397245.1 Thryothorus ludovicianus | reverse complement strand
GTGTGTGCTCACCGCCGGTGTGCCACCGAGCCGGGGCCGCGTGTGTGCTCACCGCCACCGAGCCGGGGCCGTGCGTGTGCTCACCGCCACCGAGCCGGGGGCCCGGCCGGCACCTCGCCCAGGGCGCCGGGGCCGGGCTGGAACGCGAGGGTTCCGCACGGAGGGAGCGGCTCCAAACGGGTGTGCGTTCCGGGAAAGGGACGCGGCTGGTGGCGGTGGGTGTTGGTAGGGAAACAGTGAGGATCCCTGGATTCGCGGCTGGAATTGCCCACTGCGATTTGCCCCGGGAAGCAGCGAAAGGAAGTGGGCACCGTGCGGGTGTTTTCTGCCTTCGGCTTAAAGCGCGGAACAAAGCGATGTTGGAGCAGAAATCAGGCGAATACTGAGAGGGGGTCTGGCACCAAACCGGGTGCGCCTGCTGCGTGTTTAAATCACATCATCTTTCCTTTGTGATTTAATCGCAAGCCTTAACTTAGTCTGTTTTATTGTCGCTTTTAAATTTATGCTTTTGTTCTATTTGTGAGCTGAGATCAGAACTACTCTTGCTGGCTTCTGTGTTTAGAGCATGGATGGACTGCTCTCCCCACCCCTGAAGATACAAAACACCTGTTTATGGCTTAGCCCTCTAAAACCATTTTAGCAAAAGGTTTTAGGGATGATGAGGCCTTTGGCACTGTTGACATTTTAAAGATGCACAGTGTGGCAAAAAAGGATTCTTAGTAATACTTCTGGAAGTAATAAAAATGCCAAAGGGAAAGTTTAATGCAATGGCTATAGGAAATCTGTCTCCCCACTGCAACCCTTAAAGTTTTGCTTTCATCTCCTTCAGTATTTTCTCCTACTTAAAGTATTACAAATCAGGGGTCTGCCTGCCTGTACAGAGTATTTAAAACAATGTGGAAGCACATCTCTTATCCTAATATTTTCTCTTCACTTCTTAGCTTACCAGAGAAGATCAAGATGAGTCTACGGAAGCAAACCCCCAGTGACTTCCTAAAACAAATCATTGGAAGGCCAGTTGTTGTAAAATTAAATTCTGGAGTTGATTATCGAGGTAAGTTCTCCATCTGTCTCTCACTGTGAGTAAAGTAATTCATTGAGGAGGCTGGAATAGTTGCATCCATTTTGAAAAGAAAAAAGAGTGTGATCCAGAATCATGGAGTAGGAGAATAGAGATCCCAGAATGGTGACAGTAAAAACAGAAAATCAGCTTTGGAGAAAGTGATAAAAGGAGGTAACAACAGTGGATTTAGAGATTAAAATTACTGATCTAAATCATTAGTGTCCTTGGTCACAGGTGACTAAGATGGGTGATTCTGAATACAATATATAGTATAGTATGTAATACTTGGAAAGAATGTTTGGAATTACAACTCCTGAAATGACCAAAAACACCCCTTGTTTGAACTAGACTCTACTTCACCTTTTTGTTCTCTATTTAGATATAATACAGATCTTGATCCTGGAAAGCTTCAGAGTAAACCATGCTGTCAGTCATAGTAGAATTCATACATGAGGGATGAAAGCTTTCTTGCCATTCTTGGTTAAACAACTGCCTAGACCCGTGTTGAATCAAGACTCACAGAGATACAGGAAAAAGTTTAGTGTAGCTTTTGCCAGCTTCATTTTAACACAGCCCATCAGTTTTATTCCTGATTTCTCCAGTCTGTCAGTATACCTTCATGTATATAGGATTATGGATTTTTTTTTTTTTTAACCAGTAAATTAAACTTCTCTGTGCAGTGAAATGTCCTGGTCCTGCTTTCATTAAGATAACAGTATCAATGTGACCAGTTTTTTTAGTGGTATCCAAGCTCAATCAAAACTAATAATGTATCTTGTTATGCTCAGTTAAGAAATTTTATTCTGTAATGACTTAAACATTATAGTTCTGCAACAGATCCCTTCTTCAGAGATGTTTATGTCAAGTGGCTTAGCTTGGCACTTTTGAGAGGAGAGTTGTTTGTGCTGTGACCAGGAACTTTGTGCTATGACAGTTTTAAATTGTCACTGTTCACTGTCAGGGCAAGCAGTGGCTTCTTATTCCTTTCTGTTTCTCTTCAGTGTCGCTCAACTGACAAAATTTGCAGTCTGTCATTTCCTTGAGAGCCACATTTTCTGAGCACTTCAGGTGGGGTTGGGGGCTTAAAAAGTTCACTGCTTCTCTAAATTCTTTAGTGCAGGAGAATGTAGAGAGAGCTCATTAAAGTGAATTAAAACAAGTCACCATTTACCTGAGGGTACACACAAGGCAGGCCCAAACCAGATTTGGGGTTTGCTGCACTTCCTGTTTTCTTTGAGACCATTGCTGCCTCTCCCTTGGTAAGATCCATTTGTAAATGCTGTGGATAAACTATTCAACTTACCCCTCAGCAAAGCTAATTTAACCTGCCCACAGTCTGACACCACATTAATTGAACAAGAGTTCCTTGAACACCCTTATTTGTCACTGGATTTCCCCCCTTCCTTATTTCCCTGCACTCCTTTAATCTTGTGACAGAAAATCTGTGTAGTGTTTTCGTTTGAAAAATATGCACTAAGTTTGTTTTCTGCAGAGATGTGACCACTATTTGTAAAGCCAAACATTTACAAAACAGCTGTTGTTGCAAATGTTGTGTTGGTGACTTTTTTCCTTGCCTCCACCCTCAGAGGCCCCACAGGCACCAAGGTGGCCTCATGCAAGTGTTGATGTGTAACTAAAATGTCTTGAACCATTGCCAAGGGCTGCAACTGTCCAAGGCAGGAAACCCTGGGAAATGATCAAGGATACATTAATGTATGGTTTCTGTGTGTAAATATAGACATGTACATTAAAACATCTCTACATACAGATAAAACAGATAAATTGCTAGCCAGGATGGGCAGTGATACCGATACACTTGATGCCATTAGTGGTGTTAAGAGTAAACACAAAGAAAAGGAGGAAGAGAAAGAAACACTCGTGAATGCACTCTAGGAACAAGAGTGTGAAAATACTGCATTTCTGGCCTACTGAATTTTAGCTCAGGTATATCCACACAGTCCAATTTTAATTTTGGACAAACATATTTTTGTTTTCTGTTGTGTGGATCCCTCGGAATTACTAGAGTGAAAAAGAATCCTGACTTTGGTTTGAGTTTTTCTGGTGCATTCAGTGGCACTTTGTGAGCAGTTTTTCTTATGTCTGTGGTAGCAGAGGAGAGAAAAACAGAAAGGAAAATAATCTTTAAGCTATGACACACTGGAAGAAGAAGTTGAATTCCTGATTATTAACTAGAAGATCCCGCAGTAACACTTCTGAAAAATCCTGTGTCCTGAGTTTTCTCCCTCTTCCTAAGTACAGCCAATATACTGTATTTCAAATTTTACTGCAGATTGTTTCTCAGACAGAGGAAAAAATTATTTAAGTAGTATTGTCTATGCAAGGATGAAGTCAGGAAAACCCACATGCAAGAGGAAGATAAAACAACTTGTAAAAAGCTGTGTTAGCTATGTGCTGCTAAAATGCATATTTTCCTAATCCAAAAAATGATCTAATAGTACAAATAACAGATTTTTTCTCTTTAACTGTATTATCAAAACTCTAATTTTATTTTTGTGGGAAGATTTCAGTGGTCTTTATTGAAAAACATGTAGAATTTTGTTGACATCAAAACAGAGACTTGCAGCCAGTGTTCTTCTAGCTCTGTAAGCATGAAGAAAATATGTGACTGCTGTCCTGTGTTACAGGGGTTGTTTTTCAGCTGTATCCTTCACAAGTTTTGTTAACAAATGTCTGTAGGCTATCCAGTTACACTTCGTGTCACAAGTGGGTTTTTTTGGTGTGTGTTTAAAACACAAGTGAGAAGGGACAGCTTAAACTTTCAAAGTGGAAATTGTCCATCTTTTGAAATGATGCCTTAATAACTTCTTTGGTTTTACTCCCACAACTCTTTAATACCAGAGTGCCTGGGATTCCTTTCTCCCAGCTGAATTCTTTGAAGACATCTGCCCATGCTTGGGTTTTTAGTTTGTTAGAAGGATAAAGGGTGGGTCTTTTCCTGTACTATTCAAACACAACGCATTTTTGTTTATTTTAAAATAAATTCAAGCTGGTTCTTTTTTAAACTGCCACTGTTTTCAGGTGTCCTGGCTTGCCTGGATGGATACATGAACATAGCTCTGGAGCAGACTGAGGAATATGTAAATGGACAGTTAAAGAACAAGTACGGGGATGCATTTATCCGAGGAAATAATGGTAATTCCTACTCCTGTTACTGCACATTAGAAAACTGTGGTTTGATATGCTGAATTTGAGGGGTGGCTGAGGTGTAAGTAAGCTGCCTGTAAGCCTAAAACTAATATTCTTTCTTGGAAATCTTTACAGTATTTGCTTTTTACAGTTTCACTTTCCAGGGTCTGTGCTTTTCTGCATTCCTATAGTCCTTTTTTCCTCTGAACTTGAAGTTCATTTAGAGAAAAATGTTCTTTTCTAGCCTCTTGGAGCTTATTTTCTACTGCTTGACAGGTTTACTCTTTTGCACTTACTGCTTGCTTAGATGTCCTCTGCACCATAAGAGTTTGTGTTTTTTAGGCAAGCTGCTGCATAAATTTATGCTACAATGCAGATATTACAGTGACACAATTATTTTCTGGTGAAGCAGTTTTCCAGGACTGAATGAATGCTCATCCTTAGTTCTGGACGCTATTTTCATCTTTTGAGTAAAGATTTTACTACCAGTCAAAAGGAAAAAAAAAAAGAAATCACTCATGCTTTAATATTGAGCCTTTGAATATCCAAGTGGATTTCAAGTATGTGGATTTTAGTGCACTTCAAGGACAATCCCAGGCTCCTGAAATGACTCTAGTATCAGGCTGTAATAGCAGGACATGCCAGGGAGAGGAGTATCTAAAAATAGAAAAGGTTCACAAGTCGGATGTGAAGAGACTTGTAGAGGAGGTAAATAAAGCAGAGTTTGACCAAGCTGCTTGGGAAAAAAATAGAGCTCAGCAAGGAGGGATGGAATAAAAATACACAAGGACCAAATCCCATGTTAGAAAAAGAGTCAAAGAGAATGTGGCACCAGTGTAAAAGTGCATTTTGGGTGGAGAAATAATCCTTGAAATGAGGCCAACCCTTGCATGGCATTTGGACTGTTACACTAAGGACTGGCGTGACATTACAGCTGGAGAATCAATTAAGGAAATAATCTGTTATGCAAGTTAAAACAGTGGATGAGAGGCAGAAGGCTCAAGAACAGGCTGAACAGAGAACTGAAGGTTTAGGAGCACAGTATCATTTTGTGTTGTGACTGGATCTGTTCTGGGGATATCATCAGCCAAGCAGGAGGAAGATGTCTGTTCCTTCATAACTGATCATTAGCTTTGCCTTAAGTGCTTGGGATTTCCAGCTTTTATTGAAAGATCACAGCATTAGTGTCTGACACCTGTAATTCTGCTGCTGAGGAACTCTCTCATGCTCCCCTCAGTAATACTGCAGGGCACTGCCTTTGTTCCTGCTCTGTAGCATAGTTGGGGCTATGAATAAAATAAAATACTGAACCAAAGTAATACATAATGTTTAGAGCTAATGCCATTTTTTCACACCTGGACTTCAAAGTTGCCTGGCTTTGCTCCTGCTGAATGAGACCTATTACAGTGCCAATTCATAAGCCAAAGAAACAAGATGTTTTAAATAAAAAGACTTCTGCATGTTATTTACCAGGGCCCTCTTCTGTGTGCCACTTTCTCTTTTTTCACAGTGTTGTACATAAGCACCCAGAAGAGGAGGATGTGAAGATGCCAGAAGGAGGCTGGTTTTTTTTGTACTTGTGAACCTCTTTGAAGTGATGAGCCCTATTTGATTTCTAGTTCAAAATCCACAGGTGAAATACACAAGTGTTTAAGTATTTTTTTAAATAAATGTAAACGTGAGTGTAAACTGCCTGAATGTTTTTGTTTCAAAGCATTGCTTTGTTCCATTGTACAGAAAAGAAAATAAAAGTGTGTAATAAGTGCTGCAACACTTTAATTTGAAGCAACAGCTCATTTAATTATACTGACAGTTACAAAAATACTGATTGGAAGGTAGGCAGGCATGGAGTCATTGCAAATCAGAGCCCTGTATTGATGGCAAAACAATAATTTAACTGATGGTGGGGAGGGAAATGCTAATGGCTTGGTGACAATGACCTGTCCCTTTTGGAAAACACAGGGTCAGCTTTAAATGCCAGTCTAGTAAGAGTCATCGACTAAAAAGTTCAGCTGTTCAAAAAAATCTCGAATTGAGGGTTGAATCAAGGGATGTAACAGTGACACTTCAACAGTTAGGGGTGGGGAAAGAATTGAATCAAATGGAAGAAAAGCCTTAAGGGTGAAAAGAAAGCTCTGTGCCAGCTGAGGCAGTCAGTCAGAGGTGAAGAGCTCTCAGTTGGTATGTCAGTACAGCCTAGTAGCTACTTCACCTCCTGCCTGGGTACCCCCCACCCTTCCTCTGCTTGGGGTGACCTTTTTCTTGTGCTTCTCTACCAAGCACAATGGACTTCTTCAGCAAAAAGCAATTTTAACTAATACCTAACTCTACTCCTGAAAACACGCTAAGAATCTGAAAGCTTTTGTAAACATGCCACATGTGCTGTCTGAGCCAGTTCCTTCTTTCTCCCTTCCACTCCCCCCACAACCTGGTCCCATCTCTGTTCCCTGTGTCTAGCCAGAAATGAGAACAAGTGCATTAGGGAGGGGGAACTTGTTTGTGTGTATTTTGCAACAATGCTCCCAGATAATCAAAGCACAGTGAGTAAATCCAGCTCCATTTATCATGGATACTTATTCCAATTTATAAAGTGTATTTTCTCTTTTTACGTGCAGTCAGCCAAGGAAAAAAAAGCAAACAATTCTGAACATTCAGATATTCCTTTGCTTGAGTGTTTCTGCACTTAACATCACACACTCAGAATGTTTTCTTGTTCTTCATGACAAAGTTGTAAGTTAGGGTAATAACCTCAAGGTGAGGTTATTGAGCCATTTTTTTAAAATGAGCTTTCTGAAGCCTGGCTTTATTCTTTGGACACTTTATAATGCTTCCAGTAACAAAAGTGCTTCTAGTTGTGGATGGATTAGCACAAGACAACTGTGTGAATATAACATTGTCCCATTCTTCCCAAGTACCAGTAGCTCTGATGCAAGCAGGGAATAGGAACATGCCAGTTATCAAAGGGAGAAAATGAACTGCAAATTTTTAATTTGACTGTTTTCTAGGATGAAGAAATAATTCTAAATTATTTTGCAGTCAGTAGTTAACCTTTCCACATTAAGCACTTCAGAAGCCATGACAGAACACACAAATAGAGTTGCTACTGTACAATAGGCATCAATAATTTTTCATTTTCTGACAAGGGTTGAAAAAGGTCCAGGATATAAGACAAATCACCAACTGGCTCTTCTGTAAGTGACTTTGGTAAAAAAATGAGGATGTACCTCCAAGTGGGGCATACTATTTTTCATTTGCCTTGTCATCTATATGTGGCTGGCAGGTAACTGTCTGCTTTCAGTCCTGGACACTGTCTGGATTTTGTTGTTTGGTTTGTTTTTTTTTTATTTTAATATAGAGTTAATTTTTTTTTCCCTCTCCATCTTGCCCTCCCCTTCCACACACCTACCCATGTATAGCAACACATTTTGCAGACTTTGATTTAATGTTAAGAGTTTGCACTGTTAACTTTTTAACTGTGGCTCAGTTTCTACAAGTCTAGTTATAGAACATATTTCAGTCATAAGCTGCTACTTCTGGTGGTCTAATCACAGACTAAACTCTATAGAAATATAAATACTGAGTAATTTACATCCTAAGGGGTTTTTTGAAGTATTCTAGGTCATGAAGTCACTTTTACTATGGGAGGTAGACAGAAAGATTTGCATTGAAGATCAGCTGTTGTAATCAATACTTAAATTTCAAAAGCAGCAGAAGAAATTACTTCCCACTGCCTTTCAGTTCATTTTACAAATTCTCCATGTGACATCATTTACCATATCCTGATGCTCTTGCCCCAATCCTGTATAAACTGTATATAAAAACAGTTTCACCTGGGGATCAATCTCATTGAGATTAAAACTGACCATGAAACATTAATACCTCAAACATGCAAGCATTTGTCCACCACTTAGAAGAATGTACCCAAAAGTAAGTAATCCAAAACTAACAAAAATTACTGAATTTCAAAGCCTAAAGCTGCACTCATATTGATAGTCAGTACTTTCATGCAATGAGATCACACTATGAAGTAATGGTCATACAAGCACCACCCCACCCTCAGCTACACATTCAGTTCACAGACACCCTGTGAAGAGCAGTAACTGTAAATGTGCTATATGCCCACATCCAGCACAAGTTTCTTGCACTTGAAAAGCCAAACTAAGCCACATTTTAAACAAAAGTGTGGCTGGAGCAGCAGCACAGCTTACCTCATGGAAACTAGAGAAAGCCTTGGAAGAAGGAGAAGACAAGTTCTCACTGGGTGGTGGAGCAGCCAAAGTCAGATCTCTACTAAAGCCTGCAGTGGCCCAGAGCTTCTCCTTATAAAGGGAGCAAAGCATGCTAGGAAGGTTTTGTTTTAAAGGTGTATACCCTGATGACCACTCACTTTTGCAATTTATTTCCACCTGGTTCCTAGTTCAAAGGGAATCTAGTGCAAACCACTCTGAACATCATTCAAGTTCTTTCTATCTTTTTTGTGATGTTACAATCCAGTTACTTGAGAGCCCTTCTGGGTATGATATGGCCCTTCTTGGCCATGAGTTCCTGAGGCTTTTTCACAGCTCTGAGAACCAGCTGTGCCCTGCAGCTGTGTTGCTCCTGAGAGATAAAGCATGAAAGTGTTTGCAAGGTGACAGCCTTGCAATGTGCGACTGATGGTAGCAGAGAATGCCTGATCCTCAATATCCCAGTTCACACCCATGGCCAGCTCCAGCCCTCTGTTGGTTTGGAAAACAAGCAAGCTGTGGAGTCAGCAGTTTCAAACTCTCAGATTTCTGTGCCAAACTGTTCTCCAAGGCCTGAAATCAGATGGGAGGGGGCATTTCCTGGGCTGCTGTATCCACCCTTGGCCAAAGGATCCCTCTGACAGGTCACCCTAATGGACCTCACAGGCAGTTCCCATTCAGTGCCAGAATCACACCACCTGCCTGGCCTTGCCTTTATCTAACAGAGCAGCAACAAGAGATCATCCTTTAGAACAGAGGACTGGTTTTGTGTATGGAAGTTACAGCTCAAGTGGCAAAAAGGGGGAGCAGCTCTCCATGGATGGTTTGCATCTGCTCTGCGCAGCGCAGTGTGGGAAAATCCGTGTGGGCTCTGATTGATGCTGTGTGCCCGTGAAGAGCCCAGCATCTGAGGGCATGTTCATTTTATCTGCTGTCTGTTTTCCTCATCTTACTCAGTCTTATTAAAGCAACCATGAGGTTCTTGGTGCTAGGTCTCTGTCTTTCTCATTCACTCTCTCTCTCTCTTTCTCTTTTTCTCACTCACTCTCACTCTTCCCTCCCCTCAACCCTTCCTCCAGAGCAGAACAGCTGCCCAGGTTGCAGTAGTTACCAAATAAAGGGTAATCTTGGTTTGAATTTGTAAGGGAAAGAGGCTCACAATGTATGTTGCATACATGAGTATGTGCCAGTTTGTTGCCAGCAGTGACGTTTTAGTCACTGTCATACTTCAGTAAGTGACAGAACAGCAAGAAGAATCAACTGGATAAAAGGGGAAGGACCTGCCAGTACTTTTGCCAACTATCTGCTTAACTAGTGTCAGAAAAACATCCTGGTCTCCCCAAACACAGAGGCACAGACATGCACAGGTCAGCCCTGAGATGCCAGTTTAAAGATCGTTGTCCATTCTCCCTGTGGGACTGCCCTGGGTTTTTAACCACTCATCTCACAGCTGGACACTGCTTTTTGTTTTTAAGATGACTTGAAATTTTCTTAAATAAGGTGGTGCTGCCAGCTTTGCTGGTTTAATGATCAGTTCCTTGTGATCCGAACTCAACTGTTGCCACCTTCAAGCTGTCTACTTGATCAACCTCCCCACTCCTCCATAAGCCCCCTCAAACTTTGTTCACAGGACTCAGGTGGCTCCAGCTGACCAGGATGGAATTCTAACTCATTAAATATAATGAGTTTGGAGCAGCAAAGTATTTCCCCACCTGTCAATGAAACAACCAGCTTGTTCTGGAGTGTCAGCTCTGAGTTTGTTACATCCATACCCATATTACATACTGATCTCCACTGCACCTGCTCCACATCTGCTGTCCCTGGTTGTGCCTTGGTGATATGGAGATGGAGTAGCAGCCTGCAAGAAGGATGGAGTTTCTGCACTAGAGAATCTGCAATGTTATGAGGTTTATAATTCTTTCTGTGCACTTATAAGTGCACAGAAGTTATTTCAAGTTATATAGTTTATACTCTATTTTAATTATGAAGTCATTACAGAGCATGCACAGTTGTCCCAGTGCTATATCAAATTCCCAGCTGTGGTCTGTGAGGTTTTTTTCTTTTAGAAATCCGCTGCACAAATGCTGCTGGGAAAACAAAAAGCAAGGTGTAAGTTGTCTTGTGTCCCCTTCTCCTGACAGCTTCCTAATGAAGACATTTATGACAAGAAAAAGCAAACCTGTCTCCAGTTCCAGCTGTGCCACGTGGTCTGTCTGAGCCTCATGGTCAGAGCTGAGCCCGGCTGAGCTCGAGTGACTCCAGCAGGTCACAGCCCTGGTCAGAGAAGGCTGAGGCAGCGCTGTCCTGGTGGGTGATGCCACCAAAGGCTCTGAGAGGGCTGTATTTCCTACTGGAAACATCTGCCTGTCACTTGGCATTTGAATGAGCAGTTGGAAGCTGCTGGTGGGTGCTTGTGTCATGGTAATGACTGTGACAGGCTTTTTCCATCTCTGAGGAGGAGATGGTTGTGACATTTGCTTTGACTGTGGCTTTGAAGCCACGGAGTTCCTGTGTTTGAAAGCAGGCAGTGAGGATGAATGCTGTGTAGGGCTGTATTTCAGATCAGCCCAGCAATTAACACTGTCCAGGCAATGCCATCTGACTGCTGCTGCTGAACCTGTGAACAGCAGCATGCCCTGCCCTGCCAGAGGCTGCTGCAGCCTTGGAAGTGAGCATGGACAGCTCAGTGCTGCCCTACATCCTCTGCTGTTACACATGGGTTGGATCTGTTGGAGCCTCTTCTCCCCACAGCTTTGCATGGTGCTCCAGGGAACACCAAACACTGCTCTTTCAGGGTCTGCACTTGGCTGCTTTTCCCTCTTTACCAGGTGGGAGTCAGTGCAGAAATGGCCCTCACTGATTTTAGAAATAAAGTGAGGAAGGAAAAACCATAAGAGGCTGTCTGGTTTCAGGAAAGGATTAGTCACCAATACAGCATAAAGGTATTCTCTTTTGTGTATGAAGGATGGGCAATTACAAGCTGGAACAGAATCAAGAATGCAAACTTGTCCTGCCTCCCTGTGAACTATGCTCTGCTTCCACTGAGAAAAGGAAAGGAAACTACAAGAGTTACATTATATCTTGAAAGTCAGTGATTTTAAGACTTCTTTCAAATGCAGAGGAGAGGAGGCTGATGACAGCCCAGTACCACCAGCTTCCATACTTTGCAACAAGTTAAACAATTGAGATCTGGGCTGTCAGATCTCGGTGCCAGCTCAGCATCTTGTGTCTCTTCCAAAAGACAGGCTGTAGAGCAGGACAGGCTGATGGGAACAGTGCTAATATGAAGCATCTGCAAGCTTGCCCACAGTTTTTGGGGGCTGCCTTACGCAGAGGTCACCAGGATGCCACCTCTGAACAGACTCACACAATGGTCAGATCCCAAGCAGGATTACAGATAAGGCACTACTGGCAGAAATGAGCCACTGGCAGGGAGCAGGGCGAGCCTGGTGACAGTGGCCAGAGTCATCAGTGAGCCCTGATCACCAGAGCAGTCTGCAGCAACAAGGGACAGGATCAGCTCTGCCACCGACTGCCAGCACAGCTGCAGCAAAGCTGGGGCAAGGAGCAGGGCTGACAGCCTGGACATGAACATAGCTCATGTGTGGGGGGACAGTCACACTTATCAGATGTTTGGTCCCCTGTGCCAGCTTCGGGGGATTTGTGGGGTGTTGATGGCTCCTTCTGGCAAGGCTGGCACATGAGATGAACCTTCCCAGCTTTTGTAGAAAAATTCTGCTTTTACTGCCAAAATTAATCCCATGTAAGCATGAGAGACAGGGCACAGTGCTGGGGGAACATGGAGGGAGCTGATGTGGCTTGGCTTTGCTTTGCTTCAACATGGACAAGGGGATGTGTGTGTGGGGAGGAGGAATTTCAGGGCGTCCCACACAAATCCCATGATTTGCTGTGGATCTCCCTGTTCCTTCCCCACTAGTTACCTTCGTTTTCATTGGAGAAACATGGAGATTTAACACACACACACAAAAAAAAAGAGAGAGAGAGAGAGAGAGAGAAACAAACCCGGGTAGGATGTGAAGAAAAAACATAGTATGATTAAAGCAGGATTTGGGCACTGGCAGAGAGCTGCCGTGGGTGGTGGGTATTAGCAGTAACAGCTGCTGCGCTTGCCATTAGAGGAGCGGGCGGGGAAGGTCCCTGAAAGGATGGGTCCCCGGCAGGCTGGCAGGGCAGTGGTGGCAGCGAGCCCGGCAGCGAACGTGTCCCAAGGTAAGCACCGGCAGCCCCGGCAGCCTGAGCTGCTGCCCCGCGGGGATGGGCGCTGCAGGGCGGGGGGGCTGCGATGGGAAACGGCATGGGGCAACAGCCAAGGGAAGAGCTGCTGCTCGGGGCTACTTCCATGAGCTCCTGAGAGAAATCTTATCCAGCAAGGGAATTTTAGGTGTGCCCGGAAGGAAGGCTGGCTCCATGAAGAGGAGACATCCTCCTGCTGGTCCAGTAAGGCTGGGAGAGTTAGCAAAGGCTCCTGCGATTCTCACGAGCATCTTCTGGCACACAGCTAACTGGTTAGAGTGGCAGGATGCTTGGCTGTGGAAGGTTAAACTGTATCCATCTGCTTGCTGCTTTAGGCTGGGCATGAACTGTACTGCATGCAGTGGTGCTTCATTAGTCAGCTGGCAAGTTTCAGAAGTGCTTGAGAGAGTAAGCCAGACCTCCTCAGCCTCTGTTTCCTCTGATTTATCTGCATTTACTCATTGACTAAGTGTAATGACATCTAAGGCAGGAAAGGCTGCATGTTGAAAAGATGATGCTAGAAAGCACTCCATTAAAATCAAACGCACCTGCTTTGTGATATTCATTACAATAAATGCCACACACTCATGCTTCAGCTTCACTTTGAAAAGTGCATTTTCAAAAAGCAGAATGGCACAATACTCTGTTAAATCTGGAAATGTGTTTCGTGCTGTCACCACAGGGATGTGGCTCTGTGATGGCGAGCAGGGACATGCTCTGCCCTGGGCATCAGCCCCATATGTGGTGGGGCCTGCAGCAGCTCTGCAGATCCTAGGGGCAGAAGTTTCCCCTAGTGAACAGGCTGTACAATTGGGCTGGGAGTGGTAGAGGGTCCTGAATGTGGCTGTACACAGCCTGCTCCTCTTCCTAAAACCCGTAAGACTATTTAGAGCAAATCTTTCCTGGCCACTCCCTCCATGGGCAGCTTCACAAGAAACACATCCCCTTGTGCAGGGCTCCTACTTCAGGATGTAAACGCCGTGGATTCCCAAAGTTGCTCCAGAGGCCACAGAGATCACTTATTCCCTTTTGTTAAAAGACAGTGGGAGATCAGATAAATCAATGGCACCCATGGCAGTGAAGCCACTGCTTTGAAGTGAACTCCACGCTGTTTCCTGCAGGATGGAGGAAGGCAGGAGAGCCCACACTGCCATTGTTGGCTGGGCCTGCACGACCCTGTGCTTGGTGTCCTACGCGGCCGCCTTCTCGCAGGGCGCGAGCCTTTCCGCCTGCTCCGACATGATGCCCCGGCACCTGAGGGTGCAGCTGCACAGCTCCAGCAACAACTACGTCACTGTCCACACCAACATGTCCTTCTTCTTCCCGGGAGACAAGGTGCCAGGTAAGGAACAGCTTCTCATTCCTGCATCTGAAAAATACACGGTAACTTATCTCAAGTGATGGAATTAATCTCTGCGAGGTCTAGGAAGAGGGATTACTGCTTGGAGTGAGCTACAACACCTCTCTTGTCCTGAGGACAATATTTACAGAGCAGTTCTGTTTGCAGCACGGGTGCTTTGGGTGGGATTAATTTAGCGCAACTGTCTCAACCATACCAGACCTCATTACACGCAATGACACATGAGAGGCAACTCCAGTGGGTAAAGTCACCTTCCCAGCCCCTCTGCACTCGAAGGGGTCTGGGTGACTCACTTGTCTCTTGGGCATGGTTGGCAGCATTCCCCATCCCTGGCACTGCTGCTTCTCAGGCAGATGCTGATAGAGCTGAGAGGCACCATTCCCCAACTTGGCCACTAGCCCGTTCATCCCTGTGCGAAATCAAACCCCTAGGAGAGCAGAACATGAGCTTTCACACACATACAGAAGAGTGTCCAAACCTCCTTCCTTAAAAATGGCTGCATGCTGCCTGATCCAATGTGGTTAACAGCTTATCATCAAGGAGGGATGGAGAGGACACTCAGGCAAATCCTGTGTGCAGCTACACACTGTAAAACCAAAGGTAAAAGTCTGACCTTCTGTATCCAGAATGTCTGAGACAGACTGTGAGGACAAAGACAGTAAAGTGTTTTCAGTAGTGTTGCCCAAAGTTTTTTCTGGGAACTCCATTGCAGGCAATTCGCTCCATAACTGCAAGATGAATCCCTTTGTGTCCCATGTTTTATCTTCCAAAAGTGACAGTGAGAAGCACCCGGGATTACATGGGCTTTATGCTGCAAGCTCGCAAAGTGTCCAACAACGAAATCGCTGGCACGTTCATCTTCCTGCCTCCTGGTTCCAAGCTGCTGACTTGTTTTGAAGATGGTGACACAGTCACACACTCGGACAAGTCGCTGAAGAGAAACCTGTCCTTTGTATGGAAAGCACCAGACCAACCCATTGGAGACATCAAGTTTTTGTAAGGATGTGCTGGTTCCAAACCAGAATTTGTGTCTTCTCTGTTACAGGTTGTCCAGCACAGTGGTTTATGTATCTTGAACCCAATATAGCAAAATACTTACCAAATGCTGCAACAGTATCCCAGCTGCTACATAAATCACCATTAATATCTGCTGCATAGTGCTGCTTTTTTTTTACATGGTCACTGTTTTGTCAGAATAGATACACTGGAAGATGACAGCTTAAGCAGTTTAGGAAACAGAAATATTAAGGCATAAAGAAAGAACTGTGACCATGTTGCCTGTCTTTCTAAATAATACAGCCCATAGGACTTCTCTGCCTACAGGATAATCTTATATATTGGTTCTTTAAAAAAACCAAAAAATACAAAAAACCAAAACCTAGTTTAAAATGAAGTTAAATGCAAACAGAATAATTCACAATAGAAAGTGAGCACTGTATCAAAACTTGACATCTCAGTTTTTCACCAAAGTCCCAAACTGTCCAAATAGCTTGGTTCTGATTTGGAATGAAATTAAACATCTTCTAACTGACTGCCTTAGAGGAAGCACAGTGGCTTTTCATTTCAAAAGACATTAAATTGTTATATTTCAGCTTTACAAAATCACTTAGAAACTGCTTGGCCAGATCTTTGGCAGCTTCCCAAAACCTAAGTGTCCTGTTGAGTGTTGTGGCTTGAGCATCTCATCGTGATTCAAGAAAAAATTAATTGAAACAGAAATATTGCTGCTTGGAATTTCCAACATTTGGCCACTGCTTTAGATCGGAAAACACTATTAAACTTTAAAGAAATACTATTAAACTCACAAAAACCCCCAAATAAACCCAAACAAATCCCAACAAAAGCTAGTCCTAGCCACCCATTCTGATACTTCCTTCACACTTTGGCTTTTGACCTGCTGAGCTGATATCTGATAGACTCTCCCTTTTTACCCTGTCACAGCATCTGGAAAAATGCCTTGTTAGGCTTAAAAATGCCTTGTAAGTGTCATCTGGCACAGGAAAACCCAGGTTGGTTTCCCCTTAGCTAATTCTCAGAAGCAGCTGAGCAATCTGAGCTGAAATTCTCCCAAAATCTCCAGCTTAAATAAGGCTCTTGGGGTGAAGTTAAAGGTTGGCCAACACAGTTTTGGCACCTGACAAAAAGCAGAGGATTAGGCAGGCTCAAATATCAGAAGGCTGAGAAGACAGACTTTTTCTTCCCCTTACCTATTCAGTTGTTTGTACAAGTTACATTGGCTTGTTTTAATTAATAAATACCACTGTTGTTTCCCTGCCTACAGAAGATTATAAGCAGAGTTAG
Organism: Thryothorus ludovicianus; assembly: GCA_013397245.1. NCBI lineage: Eukaryota > Metazoa > Chordata > Aves > Passeriformes > Certhiidae > Thryothorus > Thryothorus ludovicianus. The sequence goes on along the minus strand of VZTB01013653.1, from coordinate 1,684,050 downwards.
TCCAAGTTTTACAAATGTACTTCTATCAACATGATGAATGTAATACAGCTCTCTTTATTTTTTTAATTTTTTTGTTTAAGTTCCCATGCATATTTTGGCTGAACTTAATTATTAACTGAGTGGTGATTCTTCACCCCAAATCTTTCTTATGGGGCCTGGTACCTTTTATTTTTAATAGAAAATTTACGACAGGCTAATCTTCTAAAATACTTTTGCATTGGTTCTCTCTTCTTTGTAATTAGCTACAGTCAGATGTTTTATTAGTGCTACAGAGCCAGTAAATTCCAGCCTGCTTATGTTTTAACAGCATCTCCATAGTCCAGTCATACTTTGTTTACTGGGCAAAGATTGAATCTGCTGTTGTGGCTCAGGGAGGACAAAACCAGACTCTTGCTGACAGGAAGCCTGATGCTGTGGCACCCGTGGCCCCACAGGGACCAGCTGGCCCTCACCCCACCGGTATGGTGAGCAAACCTTGTTGTTTCTTACCAACACCCTCTGCAGGGTAGTTTTACAGCTTATTCTGGGCAAGTGTCCAGCACAAGTGGCCCAAACAAGCTGGGGGGACCCATTTAACTCCTGTGTCTGTTGAGGAGATCAGTGATGGCCATGGTGAGCTCCTTCAAGTGAAGGTGTGGGTCAGTATTTGAGGAGCCAGTTCCAAGCAGGGCACCAGAAGGTTAAATGGGGTTGCCAGATCTTACGATTTCAATGCAAATCTTAAAATACCTAAAATCTCTGCTCTTGAAGAGAAGGAAGTGCAATTAGTAATGTTGCCTCAACAGAGGAACATATTTGTCTCTAAATGTGATTATTGCCCTCTAGGTATATATTTATTTGTATTTATGCAGCCTTTGGTCAGTAAGAGGCTCTAAGAATTTACTTGTACCCAAATCAGATGTGTTTCTCAGCATTTTTGGCATGGCACCAAGACTGAGTTTTAATTATTTTACTTGACCATTACACAGGCAGCAAGCTTTGCTGCTTTAATTTCCATGTGGATTCACTCTTAAAAATAAGTGACATGAAGATAAAAGAGTCACTTTTACAAACCTTCCTGGCAAAACTTGGAACCGAGCAGGATTTGAAATAAACAAACCGAAGACAATGGACTTCTGCTCCTCTCTCCCTGATTTTTGTTTTTTTTCTCCCTGCTGGACAAGGTCCCATCTCTCCCGCTGGCTCCCTGCTGCCTGCCGGCCCCACGGGCATCACGGCAACCCCAGCACCGGGGCCGGGATTGGCCGCGGGGTCGGACACTCGTCCTGTCGCTGAGCCAAAGCAGCCGGCCCGGACTTCGCGGGCTGTGTTTGGCAGGAGCATCCGGTCCAGAGGCCGGGGGCTGGAGCCGTCCCTTCCCACCCAGGATGTTGGAATGGTGGGTGCCTTGCAAGGTTCCCTCTCCCAGGACAACGCCTCCAGCTACAGCGCCTTCAATGGGTAAATCTAGGTGGTGGGAAAAGCTGTATCTCCAGTCCTTGTGGGGAAGGAGAATAGTAAGAGTTTCCCTGCAGATGAACAAGGGAAATGTAGGAAGGTGTCCGGGGGAGGTGAGAGGGTGTTGTTTGCTGAGATTTTGAGAAATAATCCTTTGGATATTGCACATGACAGACAGTGACAGGAAGAAAATCCAAATCCCCTAAGAGCTCAGCACTGTGTTGCTCAGCACAGTGGGGGACAGGCCAGGTGGTGGGAAAATGTGATAAAACCTATTGACTGTTACAACATTTCTCTGAAAGTGCATACAAATATTCAGTGAAACGGTGAACTCAGCAGAACTATTTCTCCATCTGTGGGGAAAAGGGAAAAAAAAGGATGCAAAGCAATTATGAAATTTGGGCTTGAGGATGTCTGCTCAGAAATCTCAGAAGGTTTGGGCTGCATGAGCTTTCATGCAACATTTCATACTGTGTGAGAATAATGGGGATAGGAATCAATTATCAGGTACATCTCAAAATACAGCTTGTATGATCTACATTGACTGCATGCATCCCAAAACTGCTCTGAGGAGCAGCAGTTCTTGGTGGTGTGAGCCACAGGTGTCACTTGCTAACCCTGCCTTTTCTCTGTCCATATTTCAGAGCAGGAAGCATTGCCAGTGCTGCCACTCTACCCTTGTGTTTGACGTGTACAGGCAATAGGAAGGTAAGTACCAGGGGTGGGGAGGACACCTGAGCAGCCCATATGGGTGTCATAAGAGGCTAAACCTACAGTGAAACTATTAAAAGTTTTAAATTTTTTTCTTAACTGGAAATTGGGGTTTATATCTCTTCTAGTTTGGTTTGTGGTTTCTTGGGGTTTTTTTGAGCCCGCTGCCTGGGTTTTTAAGAGGCCCACTGAAAAAACAATTGCTTTCCCTTATGTAGATGTAAATACAGACTGCTGGAAATGTGTGTACTTAGAAATACAGGATAGAGAGTTAATGGGGTAATCCACTATGCAGGTGATGGAGAGAAGAAAGATACAAGTAGAAGAAAGAACTAGACCTGGTTTCCAGGATGCCAAAGGAAGAAGAGAAATAATCTCACTGAAAATAAAAGAGAAAGGAGACATACAGCACAGAATGATCCAGAAATATTTAGGAAGGAGCAGAGGACAGAGAACAATTAAGGGAGAGATGTGTACGTGAGCACCTGGCATAGCCATGGAGAGAAGTGGAGAACTGGTAGTAGATGGAAAAAGTGACGGATGGGTTATTGCACAAGGCAAGATCAGAAGAGCATAATGAAACAAAACCACTGAGAAATTAGGCAAGAATTAGGAGAGGAGTATGAAATAAAAAGAAGAAATGAGTTGAGATAGACTTGCAAGGCAGTTCCATTTTCTATCCCAAAGTCTCAATGCCTGCAGTATATCCTTACAGCACAGTGTTTGCATTTTGAGGACAAGTGATCCATACACATGTAATCCCAACTTTGCCAGCCTGCTACTTCACAGTTCGGTCACTGAAAGTCTTCTATTTAGCTGTATTTTAATAGCACCTTCAGAAAGCATCCCTTCCAAAAAGGATGCTCTGACCCTCCACTACTTTGCTTCACAGCTTGCCAGGGCTCCTACCTCAGCTTTGTGCTCCTGTCACACTGTCTTCCCAGGAAGCTTTAGAAATCACTAATGATGGTAGAGGGTGAGAGTTTCTCTGGTGTAATTAATGGATGTGTGAAAAAGCCTGCTGGGCTGGACAGGCTGGAGAGGTGCCAGCTACAGAGGGCCAGATCCAAATCTCAGTGGAGCCAAATTAAAAACTTTGCAGGTTTTGGATAGGGGCTCAGGTGCATAGTGGGAATGGAAAAATTAATTGGGGGCCTCCTAAATTGCATGCCTGTTCCCCAGTTAGTCTTGGATGATACCTGCAGCAAAGCTTGGGCTGCAGAACTGGCATGGAGCAGCTGGCATTTTGTGACAGCTAAAATAAAGTGCAACCAGACAGTCCCCAGAAACAGACCCAGGCAGGAACCATCATTCCCTCTGAAATGGGTGGTTAAGCAACACAGAGGGGCAGAAGATTTCAGAGTGGCTGAGTAAACTGAGAAAGCAAGACAGGCTTTGGGGAAAGTTTATAGGTTGTATGTGAATGCCCCAAAACTGCTGATGGCAAAGGCCATCCCAAGTCTCCCATGTCCATCCACTCCATAGCCTCAGAAGGGCAATACTGAATCCCAATGGGTCCCTGTGAGCCTACACATTCATGTTGTCTGGGAAGATCACACCTGCCCTTTCAGCATGACCCTGGTGCCACTCAAGGTGGGAATTGTTTGTTAAGTTATATTATTTTGTGATAATGATGCCTGTGAAAAATACTAGCACCACAACAGGAACTGCAGACATTTAGTTAGACAAAGCAGTGACCTTCCTCTCCACCTATGTCCTTACCTCTGCCTCTCCAACCAACACTGCCTTTGCCCCTGGACCAACTCAAGTGCCTTGTTGCTCCCATGGCAATTCCAGAACGGATGGAGCAGGGTTCCATTTGCTTCATGTTCTGAAAGCTACTGAGCAAACAGGGAATAGAGAAGAGTTAATCTATAGCCAGAGGCACACATAGGCATCAGAAACAGAGTTGAAGTGTTCCATGAGGTAGGTAGTAAGAACTTGCTCAGCCCCCTTTTCTCTGCCCTCACTGCACATTTTGGCATGTTTTTGCTTTCAAAGGCCAGTACTGAGAGCGGGACCACCTTGAAAGCCTCCCTACGTGTGACAGCGTCTCCCTCTGCCCTGCACATACGCACTCACCTGGGTGACATCGCTGCATCCACAGCCTGGCTTGGCGATGCCAACGCTGCTGGCAATTTGTCCTCGGCTTCAAGGCAAATGGCAGAAAGAGAGCTGGCACTGCAGCCAGAGGAGGCGGGCAGCAGGGCTGAGCAGGACGAGGGTGAGCAGGAGGCAGCTGGGAATACCCTGCCGTGGGTGACCAGAGCAGCTCCCGAATCTGCTGTCGCTGGGAAAGGGGAAGGCCCTGGCAGAGGAACCCGGCTCCTTGCAGCCCAGCTTGGCATCCTGCTGGTGTGCACGGCGGCGCTGGGCCTGGCGCTGGCAGCTGCCGTGCGCTGTGTGTGTGCCCAGCACTGCCACAAGCGAGCCGAGGTGTCCTTCCGAGAGCCCGGCCCCGATGTCCTCACCGTGACAGGGAACGGGCAGGAGATGCACTTCCGGAGGGTCCGGGGGAACAGCTTCGTGCTGCTGCACGCCCACTGCAACTGGGTCAGCCCCTCAAGCAGCGCGAAGAAGACTGTGGTGGTTTAGTCCCTCCTTGCGCTGCCATATAGGCAACCAAACCCAAAGCAGCCACTTCAGACAGGTGTTAGGCAAAAGTACCTAAACTACAGCTGCTGAGAAAATAGAACCTGATAGATTGCCCAGTGTCTAACACTTACTGCAATTAATATTGTATATCTGCTCATTAGCTGTCACTGTGGCAATGACATACACTTTCTCTGTTGCCTTCAGGCTGTAGCCAAAAATAGAAATTTTTCCTCTGCATCGTATTGACTCCTGTTTAATCTCAGAAAAAAGTTTCTGGTGTTATATTTCTTTCTAGGAACTACAAACCCAACCATTCTCATTTAAGACCTTACAGGTTTGACTCTGTGCACTTGGTATCCCTTGGATGACAAATATTCGCCACAAGATTTCAAGTTTCAATTTGAAAATAAAAAGCAATAGCTCATTAGTGGAGAACATTGATCCCAAGAATGCTGAATTGATCCATGGAGTGAGACACAGGATGACAGACACCACGTTTTGGGGGAGAAACATGCCTCCTCATCAGGTGCAAATGGAAGAAAGTCTTTCATGTCCATTTGCACCTGATGAAGAAGCTTGTTGAAGCCTGACAGCCAACATTTATTTAGTCTTTTACTTTGAGTCAGCTCAGTGACACTGTGCAGAAACACAAACTGAGAAGTATCCTTCCCAGGTCACTTTGGAGATGCTCTGCAAAGGCTGCAGGGGAAATTAACAGCATCTTCGTGTTCTGAGTTTGTGCAAACTTCTCTCTGACCCTGTGGTTTCTGCAGGAGACCCCTAAAGCAACCCTTGGAAAACAGCATGATCCTGGACACCTCCTAAGAAGGAGAGGTGACAACAGCAAGGGTAAAGTTTTATTTTACTGCAGCTTTAAAAGAGCCAGAAATAGACCTGATAATGATCCTCTTGAGATGTACATTTTAGAGCCTTTTAGAGAGCAGGAATTGACCCTTCTGGTGTCCTTTTCTAGGGTAGATCAGCTCAGAGCTGATCATTCCCAAGCCATATATAGTGGGGGACAAATTTACATTTTGGTGCTGCAGCCTAATTCACAGCCCACAGCAATCCCTCTGACCTAAGCAGATAATGACAGGACTCTGCTGGTTCATCCAGCCTTCCTGGTGACAACGTCCCCACTGTCAGGAGGGCCCTGTGGCCATCTCCAACTCCTTCCCCATCTCCATGATGGATAGTCAGTCAGAGCCCTGCTCTCAGGTCCTCCCTTACCTCACCACTGACTTCAGAGGAGACAGGTGGGACGTGAATTCTCCTGCTCCAGCTCCAGCATGATGCACAGAGTGAAGCTTTTGCTAACAGTGCATTCCATGAGCATTCAGAAAAAGCTGGTTTCTGACCATACTGCTGCACTGTGATCAGTGACATTTGTGCTGCACACATGGACAAATTTTTGTCAACTTCACTTCTAGGCCCAGTGACCCCTGGGCAAAATAAATGACTAGGAAAAGAAGTGTACTCACAAACGCAGCTTGCAGAGATGAGCTTGATGCTCTTAACCATTGCAGTTTGAAGAGAAGGAGAGAAGGGCAACTGCACCATAGTCCTTTGCTGCAGAAAAAACAAGGGTAGTGCTGTAATTGAAAAGACAAAGTTTGGTTTAGGACTCAGAAAGAAGCCAGGTGAGTGGTTTTATATTCACTAATTGAGCTTATGCCATACCTACTAGTGAATCTCCAGGTTTTTAAGCACACATCTAGACACTTACAATAGCATTCCTCTCCCATGTCGTGAGCCTTAGGAAGAAATCATGTTTCTGTAACCCAGTGTAGCTGAACTGTGCAGTGACTAAAACAGACTGCATTCAAGTCACTGTTAATGCAGCCAAAAAAAAAATCCTAATTAACTGAGAAAATAGGTCAACAAACTCTTAAATATTTAAAGAACTATCACATATTATTTTAAAAAGTTTCTTATGATGGCATAGCTGTTTATGAATAAATTACAAATACCTATGGCCTCTTTCACTGTTTCTCTAGGATTAATGTTACCAGACTGCTCTGGCTATAAAACCAGAACCTTCCTCTCCTCAGCTCCTTCCCCACAACCCAGCACAACCCTGCTTCTTTCTAGGCTGACTAGAGCAAGGGAAGGCCTCATGGAGCTGTTTGATTGGGAGAGCGGCACTTCAACACCATCCTGCCTTCTGCCAAACTGCCTTCTGCTACATTAATATGCTCCAGTATTATTAGTAGTAAAACCAGTAATGGTGAGCTCTGAGGGAGTACAGCTCCTCTGAATTAGTAATGAGTTTTGCTACTTTGCAGCTCTCTTGGCTGAGACCTCAAGTGCCTGTGTTTTTTTTGACTTCTGAATGATGTTCTGTTTGTTGTAGTTGCCATGACAGGAGGAACGGAGGTCTTATCTCTTCTTAAGGCTGTTAAAAACACAAGCACTGGTCAATTCATTAAAAGGCAAACCATTCAAACATCCTCATTCTTAACTGACTTTCCTTTTATGGAAATTAGTCTGTGCTCATGCTTGTAACAGATTTCTGAGAAAGAAATGTCAGAATTAGGAAAGCAAAGGCACAAACCATTCTAATATTTACCAGAGAGACAAGTGAAAGACTTGCCTTGCTTTCCTCTCTAGGTGCATGACTGGGCTGGTTACAGACATTCTGGTGGAACTGGGGATCTCAGTTCCTCAGGGGCAGCTCAGATCAGCTCACCTGTGGCCAATGCCATGCTGTCATCCCTCAAAGAAGTGTCATGGTTTGGGGCCAGAAGTACTGAAAGCAGTTCATGCAGACCTATCCTGAGCCTATTTCCCCACCAGCCAAACAGGCATCAAACATAGTTTTGGCAGTAAAAATGTCTATGGCTATTGCAATGCTTGAGCTATCCTAACTCAAGAAAACAAAATATTTAGAAGTAACAAAACATAATGTGGAGAGGTTGCACTAAGCAAGTCAGTTGATCCAGAGCTTGGACATCAGAGACATTTCCTGCATTGGTTGAATTGCCACTAGTAAGCAAAAAAAGCCAGACATGCATTGATTTGGCCAGCTCCAAAAAGGGTGACAAGACTCACAGGAGAAGCCCCAGGGCCCTGTGGGCCCAGCAATCATGGTCAGCAGAGATTTGTGAGCTCAGGCCCTCCCAGATCAGGGTGGGACATGGCACCAGGCATTTCAGAGATCTGGCTGGCTGGCTTGGCCAGCCCTTTTGGCACAGTTTCTGCAACTACTCAGGACCAAGGAAGGCAAAACAGCAAGGTTAGGAACCCAGAGAATAAAACATTCAGCAGATCCATGTGTTCTTTATTCACTCAGATTTAAATAATAATGACAAATGCCTGTAAAAAAGAAAAGGAGATGCTCTAACAATCCCTGTAACATTCTGCTTCAAAAAGACAGCTGCTTAGCAGCAAAACCAAATGACAAAGTAGCAGCCTGACCCGCAAAGCTGCTGAACAGCAGAGCAGACCTCTCACTCCTTCTGGCAAGCTGGACCCTTTCACTGTGCTTGCCAGGCCCTTAAGGCTCATTGTGTCTGGACAGCTCGACAGGGCTGCCTTCCTTCCTTTGCCTTCCCCTCTCTCTCCTGCCAGCTACAAGGCTACAAGAGGCCACAGAAGGACTTGGGGAGTCACAACTTCCCCTGGACCAGGAGCAGCTCAGAGACCTCTCCCAGCCCCTTCCTGCCACCAAACTGCTTCCCCTTCACAGATCTTGTCTCAGCAGCCCTCTTTCCTCATTAATGAGTGTGTGACTCTGTCAATAAAACATTTTGCTACATGATGTATGAAGGATCGTGTCTCAAACCACATTTTACTGTATATTTAAGTGCATGTTTTGCTGATTTACTACTGTTCTAGAGAATGTCTCCCTCCCTGAGCAGGGCAGGCCTGTAACAGATACATCAGCTCTGACTAATGATTATTAGTACATCCCAAGGTTATGTCCCACAATCAAATAATGTGTAGGAGGGAAGAGAGACTCCAGCTTACTCGGCTGAGGACAAAGATCACAGATAGTCTCTTTCAATCTTCAGATTGCAGTATCCATTACAGATTGCCACCTTTTAATGTCAAAGTATAATTTGTTGTTGAGAAAATGTGTCGCTGTTCCAAAGGTGAGTCAAAGATCAGCCTGGCTGTATATCAGCGCATGTTGATGTACATTAAGAACTGACGGCCAGGTACCAAGGACATCGGGCAGCTGGTGCAGAGGGAACGGCAGCAGACGTGACTTGCTGATCCTTCCTGTGCAAACACACGGCTCGGAGTGGGAAAATATTTAACCCAGCCGAAGTGAGGTGTCACCAGTAATTGCCAGTGTCTAAGGCAGCACCGACACGACGTGCCAGAGGCAGCGGCTGCCTGCATCGGTCTCTGCCCGCGCAGCTGCGGGCAGGAATCGCTGCGTTCCCGGGCACACCCGTGCGGGCCCGCGCCGCGGGATCCATCCCCGGAATTCCCGCCGGGCAGCGCCGGCCNGAGCGGGGTTTGGAATCCCGGCGGTGACACTGCAGCTCGCATGGTTTACACACTGTCCTAATTGTCAAGCCACTGCAGACCGTACATAGCTGTCCCCAGTGCTATTTCAAATCCCCAACTGCAGTTTGTGGGGTTTTTTTCTTTTAGAAATCCACTGCACAAATGCTGCTGGGAAAACAAAAGGCAGGGTGTAAGTTGTCTTATATTCCCTTCTCCTGACAGCTTCCTACTAATGAAGATATTTATGATAAGAAAAAGCAAACCTGTCTCCAGTTCCAGCTGTGCCACGTGGTCTGTCTGAGCCTCATGGTCAGAGCTGAGCCCGGCTGAGCTCGAGTGACTCCAGCAGGTCACAGCCCTGGTCAGAGAAGGCTGAGGCAGCCCTGTCCTGGTGGGTGATGCAACCAAAGGCTCTGAGAGGGCTGTATTTCCTACTGGAAACATCTGCCTGTCACTTGGCATTTGAATGAGCAGTTGGAAGCTGCTGGTAGGTGCTTGTGTCATGGTAATGACTGTGACAGGCTTTTTCCATCTCTGAGGAGGAGATGGTTGTGACATTTGCTATGAGAGCAACTTTGAAGTCACTGAGTTCCTCTGATTGAGAACTTCTTCCTAATATCTATTCCAAACCTACCTTCACTTTAAAGCCATTCCTCCTTCTCCTATTACTACTTGCCCTTGTATAAAAGTCCCTCTCCAGCTTCATTTTAGCCACTCTGTTTGCAGGGGCTCCCAGAACTCCCTGCTGACAGCTTGCAGGAAAACACCATGATCTCTTTGGGATGTTCACTGCCACCCTGCTCTCTGCAGCTGCTTGCCAGCAGCTCCTTCCCAAAAACACTCACTAGAGCACATGGCTGGTTACAGCCACGGCAGGCCAGCAGTGCAGCACAAGTCAAATATGCCAGAGATACCCAAGCAGTGTCATCCTTGAATGACATCCATCCAACACGGATGCAGCACAGTCCATGCTGGCCACATCAGCCACAGCAACACCCTCTGGGAGGCTCCCTGGCCTTGATGTCTACAAGGGCCACTGCTGCTCTGGGCCCACAATGACAAGGGCAGTTGTGGCACCTAGAATGCGAGGTCAAGGACACAGCTTATTTCTGTGAGATTGGCTCCTTGATCCTCCATTCTCCCTATCTGCCATGCTTACACATCCCCCTCATCTTCCTCGACTCCTCTCTTTCTCTGCCCTCCTTTCCTGCTATATTTTCCCCCTGAATCCGAGGTTTGACCCACCTGTGAACAGACCTGGTGTTGTAGGTGCTGTTAACTAGCTCACCTTGGCTTTCCATGGCATTAGATGCAGTTTCCTGGGTCCTTCTGCTCCTACCAGGTTCTTCTCCCCAAAATGATCCCAACTCTTCCTTCAAACATCTCTGGAGTGTGGCCCCCTCATACATCAATGTCCCTTTGCTACCTGTGAAATCTTGCTTTTCCTTAGGTCACTGTAGCTCCTGTCAGATTCTCCCTGTCTTTGTGACAGTCAGCAATTTTGCTTGTCATGCTCAGGAGCTTCCTAGGTCTGCTCCATGAGCTAAGGCTTTTGCCAGGCCCTAGTCACCAGCTTGTGTGCTTCAATGTGTCCTCCCCAAGGTGTCTGCATTTGGCATTGTCTTCTCCTGTCCTCTTCCTAGCCTTGATGTGCCAGTCTTCTCCATCCTGTGCTGGCTCTGACCAGGCACAGTTCCAGCCCTTTGGAGTGACTCCCTTTGTGCCCAAGTGGTCTGGCGCAGCCTCATTTTGCATGTCCTGGGCAAGGAAGTCCTTGCCTTGCCCAAGAGACCAAATTGGACTGAAAGCATGGTTAACTGCAAACATAGGCAACTTTATTTGAGCAACTAAGTCAATGTTAGCATTTGCATACGTGCAGAGGAGCAACATGGGCAGGACAGAGCAGGCCTTTGGCACTGAGGCGGCCCTCAGACGAGCAGGCATTGCCTCAGCAGGAAGCAGTCATGGGTCCCATGCAACCTGCACCAGATCCTGTCCATTCTCCTGCTCAAACTGCAATTCCCTGTAGGTACTTCAGGAGATCCCGGATCTGAGCAAAGAATTCCATCAGCTTCTTGAGTGGAAAAGGGCACTTAATACCTTCCACTGGTGCTGGTATCGGACTTGGCTTCTGAGTGGGGATTGGTTTTGGCCACGGCTTCTGAGTGGGCAGTGTTGGCCATGGCTTCTGAGTGGGAGGAGGTCTTGGCAACGGATTCTGAGTGAGAGGTGGTCTTGACCATGGCTTCTGAGTAGGCCATGGGGGCTTTGTATGATGAGTCCAGGGTTGTGAGGCAGTTGTGTAATGACCCCATGCCGGAGAAGGCGCTACTTGTGGAAGCATTTCCATCTGGACCACAATCCAGTCATAGAAGTGCTGAACAGAAGTGTATATTCCCGGCCGTTTCTCTCTGCCACAGCCTCTTCCCCAGCTGGTTATTCCGACAACCCAGAAGAAGTTAGCGCTGTTGTCTTTGCACATGAGTGGACCCCCGCTGTCACCCTGCACAGGAGCAGAGAGGATTAAGGAGCTGTTGGGTGGCCCCTGTCAGCACTGGGGCTGCCTCCTTCTCTTTCACAGCCCTGCCAGAGCTATATTCCCAGCAGAGCAAGGCTCTTCTCAGGCACTAGAGCCTCCAGAAACTTGGCTGGGAGTAGGTTGTGGGCTCTCTCTCAGTTCTGCACAGCGATCCTGGATGTGCAGAGGACAGATGTTCCAGCATTGGCATCTGGACCTCTGGGCTGCCAAGAGCACTAGCAGGGCTTTCTGGGCAGAGTGCCAGGCCTCTGGGAAAAGGGAGGCCCTGGGCTAGGCCCTGCAAATGGGAAATGGGTAGGAAGCCCCAGCAAAGTTGGGGAGCCGGGGCTGAGAGAGTGACTGGCCAGGGAAAGCAGGGGCTGGGCCCTGTCCATGTTGCTGGGGGCTGAGTGACTCATCACACGCTCCTACCTGGCAGGTGTCGATGCCACCCTCTGGGTAGCCAGCACACAAGTTGTGAGTGTGGATGTCCCCTCCGTACCAGTCACTGCTGTTGCAGATCTGGACATCGATAAGGTGGACCTTGGCCTCCTGCAGGACGTCACTTGATTTTTGAGCTGTGAGCACAGAAAGGAATGAGGACATGGCAACTCACTGCCACTTTCCCCCTCTGGGGGTGATCCCCTTCCCTAGGGCTTGGCTTTGCCTCTACAGAGGTGCTGGAGCTCACTGTCCCTGCTGTCTGCCCTTAGGGAGTGGGCATCCTGACTCTGCCTTTGGCCTCTGCTGTCAGGAAGCCCAGCCCATCTTCCCAGTGTATGGAGCTTGCCCTCCATTTTGGGAAACTCACATCTTGCAGTGGTGGCACCCCAGCCAGCGACATGGCAGGTATCCAGCTCTTCCACGTCCAGCGTGGCGTTGGGCACGCAGACCAGCTGGACGTACGGGCTGCAGCGGACAGGCTCGTTCAGCTCCAGCAGCGCGATGTCGTTGCTCTGGTCGGCAGGATCGTATTCCTTGTGAACCAGCAGCTGCTTAATCAGGCGCACCTCGGCCCCAGGGCCCGGCTCCGTCAGCTGGGTGGCCCCGATCAGCAGGCGCATGGCGCTGATGTTCCTGAAGGCACGTGGAGAGAGGGGTGAGAGGGAGCAGAGGCTGGAACTGTGGCAGCTCAGCACTGACCAGCCTTCTGCTTCTCAAGGCAGAGAGGAAAGCAGCACTATGGAGGCAGTGACTGCTCTAGCATGCCTTAGGCCCTGGGTCAGCTGGAGGCTGCTAGGAAGTAGTGGCATGTGCCCAGCCTTTTCCTGAGCAATTTCTCAGCTGAGCTCTGCATTGCCCAGGCACTGCAAGGACATGAGATGGGAGAAGCATATGGCACTGCTGACACCTGCTGATGTTGTGGGGATAGCCCTGTTTCCTGCTCCTCCTTACCTGGAGTTAGCAAAGCAGTGGGCTGCTGTAAGGACCCACTTTACGCTGATGAGGGACCCTCCACACAGATGCCCTGTGCCTCCAACTGAGGGATCCTGGATGCTGACAAGCCAGGGCCAGGCCCCTGTCTCGGCGCTTGTGCCACCCACAACGCGTGTCATGCCTTGCTCATCATCAGAAGTCAAGGGCCGGATCCCACAGCTCCCTCTGCAAGTAGAAAGTCATTTCCATCCTGCTCCATGGCCTGCTGCTGCTCCAGCAGAAGCTCCCCACAAGGTGTGCAGGGTCAGCAGGCCAGGGAAGGCTCCGGGGTGTGTCCCTCTCCACAAGGAACTGAGGCTTCTCCATGGGGTTTGGGAAGCTGTGGCCTGGCCACGGAGGACAAGCGGGCCCTCTCCAGGGAGCCCCCCAAGTGGTGCCCAAGCTCCCTCCCAGAGCCTGGGGCCACTTACTCGCAGGTGTTCCACATGGCCTGCACAGGCCCGTAGGTGGCCAACAGGACGAGGAGGTAGAGCAGCACCATCGCTACCGTGGCTCGTGTCGGCTTCAGGAGTGAGGCCTCCGAGTGCCAGCACAGCCGGTTCCTGAGTGCCCGCAGCACCCGCAGCACCCGCAGCCCCGGGCTGATGTCACAGAGCAGCCGGTTCCATGTTCTGGGCGCAGCGGCCTCTAGCACAGGGAGCAACGTGGAACCAGAGAATGGTTTGGGTCAGAATGGACCTTACCAATCATCCAGTTCCAGCCCAGCCACAGGCAGGGACATCTCGCACCAGACCTGGCTGCTCAGAGCCCCATCCAACTGGGCCTTGAACATTGCCAGGGATGGGGCAGCCACAGCTTCTCTGGGCAATACAATCCAGTGCCCACCACCCTCACAGTCAAGAATTTCTTCCTCATATCTATTCTAAACCCGCTCTCTTTCCCTCTGAAGCCATTCCTTCTTGTTCTACCACTACTTGCTCTTATAGAAAATGCTTCTCCACCTATTTTGTAGGCACCTTTCCTTGAAGAATGAGGGTGTGCAGGCTCTAGGGCACAGGGAAGCGCAGATGCATTTGTCAGCAAGATGGACAATTTTGTTCTCATTCTTTAAAATATGACAACTTGACTGACCTTTCCTATTATGTAGTACCTAAGTAAAAGTTGCTTTGGTCATGTATGTGTGGTTTTTGGGCCTGTGTATCTGAAATGGAAAATCAAGAATTTCTTCCTCTCTAGGATGACTTCTCAGCCACAGTCAGCACTCTCTCTGAAGGATTATAAAGTGCTAAGTGCTGCCTACGAAGAATAAGGCATAGAGAAAACACTGATGAAAGCACATGGTATTAAGAAGCACTGAGATGTATCTGATAAAATCTAGCTTTGCTTTCCATGCCAGCCCATACATTCTGAAAACCTCCTGAAGATCCTTAATCAAACAAATAAAAAAGAAATTATGTAATCAAGATGACATCTCAATATTAACCTGCTGACTCATACAGATGTTTACAATAAATATGAGTATATACACATATTATTCTAGTTCCATAGTGCTTTCTATCCCTTTTTCTGTTTTCAGACAGAGCAAGGAAAAGACACATATAAAGAANAGAGAAAACACTGATGAAAGCACATGGTATTAAGAAGCACTGAGATGTATCTGATAAAATCTAGCTTTGCTTTCCATGCCAGCCCATACATTCTGAAAACCTCCTGAAGATCCTTAATCAAACAAATAAAAAAGAAATTATGTAATCAAGATGACATCTAAATATTAACCTGCTGACTTATACAGATGTTTACAATTAATATTCGTATATACACATATTCTAGTTCCATAGTGCTTTCTATCCCTTTTTCTGTTTTCAGACAGAGCAAGGAAAAGACACATATAAAGAAGAAAAAATGAGAAACTTGAAAAAGAGTAAAAATCTATATCAAACAAAATTAATTTTTTGGACACCCAGGTGTTTAAGCACTTTCATTTCAATCTGATTAAAAATTCTCAGTTTTCAGAGAGTACCTGTCCTCCCAGAGTGATGGTTACCTGTGTCCGTGCCAGCTGAGCATCTGCCATAATTTCTTGTTTTGGGAAACGTAGGCCCCATGTGCACTGCTTCAGATTGTCAATCTCTTTCAAGGAGCTGGAGAAAAGTTTGCATTTGCATTGTTTTTATTTATCTGAGTTGTTTTGCCATTTTTATGATCACCCTTTTTCTTAGTGAGAGGTTGAATTCTGGAGCAGTGATATCCATCCACCTAAAAATGAGGGCTCAACACACTTTAAAAAGGAGAGTCATTTAATCATTGATGAAGGTACAATATTCTGAGTAAGTCTTAAAACCACCAGAGGTCACACATGGGTTTCTTCCTTCCTCTTTTCCTCTTCCAGCTTTTTTAAAAAAATTGTTTGTTTGCCAGTACAGCTGGATTTTTGACATAACAACATAGCTAAACTTCATGTATGGAAGACACTGAAAAATAACCACATTCAATGTTTGAACAGACCTAGTGATTCTAAACTTATATTTTCCTTTGAAAATTAATGGTGTGCCTAGAATATGATGCTGGTTTGCATAACTTGGCAAATTTACAATGCATCATTTTAGTGACAAACAGAAGAAATTAAAAGTATGTGCATGTTTTTTTTGTTGTTGTTTTTGGGGAGTTTTTTGTTTGGTTGTTTTTGGGTTGTTTTTGGTTTTTGTTTTGGGCTTTGTTTGTTTGGGTTTTTTCCTTTAAGATGGATAGGGCAGACACAACATTTGGAGAAACCTCATAGAATGTTAATTAAGTAATGCCAGCTAGAACCACAACTTCTGCTGGTCATCTAGAAAGTTCTCTTTTTGATGAAGATGCTAAACAGATGGATATGTGAATGGGATACATGTCTCATGATGATTTTAAATTTACTAGAGAAACACAGACTTTGGATAAACAACATTGTTCCTGTCTTCTCATTTCAGCTGGTAGCAGCATCCTCTGTGTGTGGATACAAACACTGATATCTAGGACAGATTTAAATACATATTAGTATTTGTTAATTCATACAGTTTTGTGGTATTATGTCTTGCAATTAGTTGAGACATGTTTCAACCCTAAATCAATTCCTAAACAACAACAAAAAAAATAAATCAAAGGTACTTAGAAGCTAGTTGGAAATAAGTGATCAGACTCTTCCATTAATTAGGGAAAAAAGACATGATGGAATGTGTGCCACAGAAGTACCAGTGACTGCACCAAATAAGCTCAAATCAACAAAAAGCTAATTAAGTAAACATAATTACCTACAATGTATTCTTGAAAGATAAGAGGAGCACAAAGTATCTACAACTTCTGGAACAGAGGGAACTGAAACAGTGGAAGATGCTGAAATATTGCAGGACCTGGTCAGGGCCCTGGGCCATTACTGACACACAGACAGACACACAGACACAAAGAGTGTCCAAGTTGAAGATGTCCAACTCCAGTGTCAGCTCTGGCTTCTCAGGAGACTGGGGGTGCTCCATAATACCAGGGAGGGATAAATAACTGAGCTGTTCATTAACACAAACCAGTTAGCTCCTGTCTCCATGTGTGGTTGAGCTCCTTATAAACTAAGAATCCACACTTACCAAGAATCCATGCCTGCCAGCTCTCTCTCATTTTCCAAACTGCAAAAAACCAAACAATAATAAAGCCCAGGACTACATCAGTCCAAATTTTTCACTTCAAGTCAAAGGACTGATTTTGATTTTTGATTTTTAAAGGACAACTATCATGGCTTTTAAGGAATAATCTGCAGAAGAGATGAATAGCACACTTAGGATCTGCATGATTTATTTGGCAAAGCCTATTAGTTCTTTCTGGAGAAAATTAATAATAATTCTCATCTGTTTGTCAGTGGGAATTTAATGTAGGCTTAAACATCACTCAGTTTTCTTCAGATGGAAGTCTGTTCAAAACAGAACAAAAGAGATGTGTTTGAGAAAAATACTTTAAAAAGTCTTCTTTAAATGAAAACTCAAGGCTTGATTGTTAATCACAAGAACATTACTTACCTTACTCAGCATTGCTGTACTAGAATCAGGCAGCAAATTTTAAAGAGGAACCCTTTTCTCTTTCTTTACAGTCATAATTTATAGCAGTTCAATTATTGTCTATAAAGACTCTTTTATTTCCACTAATGCATTATGCTTCTGGGATTGTTCAGAGCAAATATTTTGTAACTGAGAGAATAAGCTCCTAAATTGAGGCTTCTGGAAAAAAAAAATTAAAACACATTCTAAGTAGCAGCTATTCAAAGAATATCACTGTGCCATCTTAACAGACTAAATTTTATTTTCACTAGTATTAAAAAAAATATTGAAATTTCTCACTAAATTTATTTTTTAAACATAGGAAGCTGCTGTTTGCCATACACTGGAGCATATTTATGCATCTACCAACATTCATATTCAATTGAAATATAAAAATCCAAACGGGATGAGTTAGCAGAGGGAGTTTGCTATTGAAAGCAGAGAGACAGATAAGCAAAATACATTCCTAAAGACACACGATCAAATTATAGAACATAGAGGATAATTATTTAATATACATCATGATTCACATGGAGGAGCTTTTCTACATGTACTATGCACCTTACTTTAAAACAAAACAAAAAAACCCGACCAAAAAATTGCCTGAGAAGCTGATGCCAGCAAGATTTGAATTTTGTTGGGGTTTTTTGATATCACCCTGACAAATACTTAAAATGAGATGATTTGGGACATTGATACGTGATAGTGCAGCTATATGCAGCTCCTTATGCCTGTGACAATCAGAGGGGTTGCCCTTCAGTGTTCTGTGTCACAGACAGGCGTTACCTGATCGCAAACACAATTCGGGTCGGGCTCCGCTCACTGCGGCGCTTCTGTTCCGCTCCCTGACACACAAAATCTCACGTGTCACCGTTCCCCTATGTTTTTACACCTGGAGAGGCCAGAGGGAGGAAATCTGTGAGCACAGGACGGCACAGTACTGTGGGATTTGGCTCTGGCTCCCAGAGAGATCCACGCGTGATGCTCACAGCCAGCCGGGCTGCAAAGATACAGGCTTCTCACATTAACACTCCGTGAGCAGCAGCAAACAGAGTCACCAGATTAGCTGGCTCAAATTGTGTCATACTCTTATTTTTAGCACACTATTACGCCTCTGGGATATATTTTATTTATCAGGGAATTGGAGACAATAAACAGATGTTGTAGCTGTTTTCTAAAAAAGGGCTTTATGCAACTCGCTGTGAGGTACCTGAAAGACTGTATGTTTTGGGGAAGGAGCAGAGAGAATGTGTGAGGCAAATATAGTAGTCCTGAGCCACTTCTGGGAAATCACAGTTAATATTTTAGACAAGCAGAGACCTAAAATAGATAAAAAAATTGTTTTTTAGTTATATTTATAAAAAATTTTTTATAAAGAAAAATAGAGGCTCTCCCAACATTTCTCTAATTTGAAGCAATATTATGAAACAGAACAAGTGAGAATTCACTGGAGAACTTGGCAAAATATGTCAACAGCAGTATGGGATTGCCCAAAGGACTGACAGTGACTGATGGATCCAGCAGTGAGCGTCAGGTCTGCATCATGAGGGTATTCCCTTCCAGGGGAGCTACAAGTCCTAACAAAGAACACAAGAACTGTAATTTGCACGGGTTAAGTTGTTCAGTGTCAGCACAAAAAGCTGAGTTCTGCTTCCCCAAGCATCACCTTGGAAGGCTGCCCTGGTTTCTTGGCTACAGGACAGGGTCTCTAAGAGAGCCTGGAGAACAGATGAGAGCATCTCTTGGTGATGACACCAGGTTCAGTCAGGGACAGCTAACTAGGAGAAGTTAAAATAAAAAAAAAATGGGGAAAAGACATTTTATCACTTACTTCATCAAGCAGTATTGACAAGAAGTGGCAAAACTAGACAGGAAAGGCACTGGGAAATAAAAAAATTTTGTGACATCTTGGGTATGGGCTGTGCAGCAGACAAAGGACAGAAACAGGGAAGGACTGCAGTCACAATGCTAAGGAATAGAGGGAGCACAAAACTGCAAAAGCTTTTGTCAATAGGATTTCATACCCAATTATTGTCATGAGACTCTAAAATTTTATTTCCTGCATTTCTCCTGGCAGAAGGCCAGTTCTCACATGACCTCTATAATTTTTTAATCCTATCAATGAAATTGTCTTTCCTTCAAGCAAGCCTGTTTTCTTCCCTTTCAAGACAGCTGATTTCCCTTAGAAATTGGAATTGTTTCATAAGAAAACTGACCAGGAATAATAAGTTTTCTCTCACAGAAATGAACCAGCACCAGCATGCCAACATTTACAAGCCTTTGATTTTGTGACTATTATACTAGATGTAGCCTTCCCACACAGGATGCCACGCAGAGATTTCTTTCCTTTTTCTTACCTGGGTGTCAAATGGTTGTGCCAGGTGGTAGTTTTGCACACAGGCAAAGAGTGGATGAGATGCACCAGCACAGGATCCTTAGGAGATGCACGGCCTCTTCCTTGGGCTGCAGCTGCTGGGTGTGGGCTGTCCCTCGGAGCATGGATCACAATCAGTTCCTAATCTCACACCTGCTTCTGGTTGGGGCTAGCAACACAGTCAAAATTCACCTGAACCTACCAGGCAGCCTAAGAATTCACAGGTTATTTTGTTACTTAGCAAATCCAGCTGTTCCTATCAGCTCAGCAGGGCTCTTTTCTCCATAATAATTCCAAAAGCCTTTGATTTACCTGCCCTCTTTGCCCCTGACTGTGGTCAGAAGGGTAGGTGGCAGGGAGCCTGATTCAGCAGCAGCTATTGCTCATTTTCTTGTCACTCTATAGGTCACTGGCTGGCAGAAATCTCTGTGGAAAGGCATCTAAAAATATTTTGAAAACTTGGCCTCCACTGATGAGAAAATGAAGTGGTGACTCATGCTCCCATCAGCTCTGGACTCGATTACTGCAATTTGATGGACTGAGAAGCTGATGCTCCACCGAGACTGCAATTTGCTTAGGGGAGCAGCTGAGAGGCCCCATTGGCATTCCTTGTTTCCAACACATCTCTCTTGTCCTTTTAATCACTAATAAATTTAATTTCACTTCTCACTGAAGATCTCACTCTCCACCTTTCTGGCAAGAGGAATAATCCAGAGGCTGCTTTCATGACCTCTGGTGCAGCTTTAGATGCCAGCACAAAGCAGACTTGCCTGGAGCAATGCCTCCAACCTGCATTTCCCAGCATTGCTTTCTCTAGTCCTGCACAGCCTGTCCATGCAACTCCAGAAGATTTCTTACCATCCCACAGGGTGCTCTCTGTTGAATAAGAATTTTACAGGAACAAGACACATCAGCTTGGAGGAATTTAAGTCAAAATGCCTCCTTGCAGAAGCTGCACTCTAATGATCACGAGCAGTTGTGTGGTTGAAGCACAAAAATAGCAACGAGGAGAGCATGTCCCTCTCCTGTTGTTGTTCAGACAGGATGCTGTAAGTTTTGGTCTGGGAGACTGGCGCTACCCCATGGAAATAGGGACGAAAGAGATTCAGTTTGTAAGATGCTGGAAAGGGCAGGCCATCAAACCTGAAGTAAAATACTCTTCATTTAATCCCATCATGTGCTATGTTATCCCCGAGCTCTGTTAGAAAGATGGCAGAGCTCTTCAAACAGCTTCCCTGGGGAGACTGCTCTGCAGCTTAACAACCTTGCACTGGAGATGTGCAAGTGTAACCAAGGGCAGAATTTAGTCTCTTGTCTATTTAACGTGTTTGCCAGGGACTGCCTGTGTTCCTGGTACTTAATAATAATAGTAATATAAATGCATTTGGATTATAACCAAATGGAGTAACTATGATTTAGCCCTTTACTGTGTTGTAATTCCCAAATGCATCAACATCTATTTAAGTGCAAAACAGTCTATGGTTTACAAATACAAAACTGCAATTGTCTGCTGTAAGGGTTCTGTATGAGATTGTGATTCAATACAAAACACAATTCAGTGTCTGAAATTTCATTTTTAATGGCAGAATAACATCAAAAAAAGTAGCTCTTTCTCCATATGCAATCTTGCAAAAAAAAAAAAAAAACGTATCCCAGGGACTTGGCCCTTTCTAGTCATTTCTACATATATAACTGCTCATCTCTTATGCACGTATGCACTCGCACATAAATCAATGTGCTTGCAGACAGACCATATTTCATCTTGCCTTCTAACCTCCCGCTGTCAAGATATTTCCACAGAAAAATGTACACAAATAAAACTAACAGCTCCTTTTTCTCTGACTGCCAGAGTAATGTAGGGGACTGCTTCTGTAAAACCAAGTCCCTTCTGCTCTGTGAACAAGCACAACTGTGCAGCTTCTGCTGAGACTGCCTTTCTACCACATAATCTCTTCACACTAACTGAAGGATCAACAAGAAAAAACACAGCCACATCTAAGATTTTAACTACATTAAAAATTGTTTATCTGATAAGTTACTGGAGTCATCAAAAGCTTTTCAATTTAATGCAAAGAAAGGGAAATCGAATGTTTGAGTAATTCAACACAAATTGCTAACATTGCCCATGACCTCTGAAGCACAGTTTTATTGTTTGGGGGGGTTTTTTTCCTCCACTATCATTAGATGAGATTATAGAGAAGCAGAAATAGAAAGTGTTGATGATCAAGAAAACCTTCATGTTGTACATGGGTAAAGTTCTCATTAGACATCAGTTTTGTCTGATTATCTTTAATATCGGTTAAATTTAAAGCCAAGAAGTTGAAAAGATTCACGATTGTTCTAACCCTTTACTGAAAAGCTGTTTAGGTTCAATGAATTAATTTGCAATTGATGACAATTAGCAGTATTCTGAGGACTTTCTTTTCCCAAGTTCATGAAGTATTTCCGGAGTTTTTTTTTAAAAACAAGCAAAAAGTTTAAAAGTTCCCCCACAAAAGAAAAACACACATAACAGAGGTAAAAATGTGACCTAGAGGATAAATAATTTTATCTTGTTTTCCTTTTGACAAAATTGAATTCAAACCCATTCTGTTTATTAAAGACATATAACAAGTCATAAAACAAACATCTTAACAGTCTTAACAGAATTGATGTGCACAATTCAATTTCATTAAGCATGGATTTAAAATATGTATTTCAGTTTACCTTGGTACTCCCTTTAGACCAACACCTTCAACAATCACACACAATATTTAAGCTGCTCCAAGGCAATCTACAGGGATTTTGTAAAGACTCTTAACAAAACTTCACTGTAAAACAGTTTGAAATATTCTTAGATGTGGAAAAAACACCAAAAAACAGAGGATGTGTTAAATGGAATCTAAGCAAGTTGTTGGAAGTACTGAAAGGCAGAGATTCAGTACAGAGAGGTAGCTCAGTAAGGGTACTTGCAGTGTTCTGACTATTTAGCATTGACAAACCACAGTCAGCTACTGTCAACTTCTTCTGAACTCTTCCAATGTATTTTAAAAAAGGGAACACTGCCTCTGGGCCTATTGTCTGACCATTCAAAACCAACAGAAAGGGTCATCGATTTCAGTGGGATTGGGATTAAGTCTTTATATTCTCTGGAAATTCAAGTTTATGGAAGCAGAACAAAAAGAAACTGTCCTGCCTTTGGAAGCAGTCCTCTGCTGCAAGCAGGGTTTCTAAAATCCGAGGAATGTTTTCCCATATGGAACTAGTTATCACTTAGAATGCTTAAGGAAGTGGAACCTTGAATTTGGCCCAGGAACTCTCCAGTTCCTTGCAGGCCTGTTGGTGGATCTGCCTGTGCTCTCTAGGGGTGCACTGATCAAACTGTGAGCTCACTGCCCAGGGGGAAGAAAGCAGAGCCCTGGGGACATGAGCAGTGTCCCTCAGCCCTCTCGCCTCCTCAGCAGGGAGAGCTTGATCCCCCTCCAGGGAAGGAAAGAATTCAGCATGTGCCACCTCCCTACCTTTGTCACATGGTCCTTTTATTAGTGTGCCAGTTCTGAACAGGCTGATGCTGTCAGCTCCCCGCAGTTTCTCATACAGATGGCAATGGGGAGTGACCATCAGGTAAAGCACCGAGGATTGGGATCAGATTACTTTTGTCCTCTTGTTCACAGGACTGGAAGTAACAGACTAGGTAAACCAAGCACATTTTTTTTTTTTTAATAAGGCAAAAGGATATGAATTTCACATGCCTATTGTCACATAGAAGATCTTCAGCTTGTGTAAAGGCTTACAGCCTTATCAGAGCTCCAATAATCTACATTTGCTATAGACTTGCCCCGAGGTGTTTGCACTCAGCCACACCTTGAGCTGCAATGTTAACCATGACACAAATGAAGCTCTGCATTTATATCGATCCCACATTGACCTATTCCTTTCCTTACTTAATATTTTAATGCACAATTGCCAGCACAGTTTTTGCTGATGGGCACACTCCCCAGTCTGGACTAGAGCATGTTGCTGAAATCTTCATCTCCCAGACAAGAAGTAGTGCTGGCTGCATGTTTAAATATATGCTTGCATTCCTTTCTCTTCAACGCCTAGAAATAGTATTTTATAGTCTTTTTTTATATAAGTTTATTAGAAAGAGTAATATTATTTTTTAAAAAGTTAAGATTGATTGTCAAGATAGCATTTCTGTTACTATAAGGATCCTTTTAATTAGCAAAAAAAAAAAGAAAAAATTGTCAACTTTCTTGTCCTCATAAGCTACTATTCATTACCAATGCAGCAATAGAGAAAACATAGCTTGGCTTACTACAATAAAGGCTCTGTTTCAGCATCCTAAATTCTCCGTGCAGGTCTCTGTGCACTGCACAGGGGGAAGGAAAAGAAAAAAAGAAAACCAAAAATTTGTGTTCTTCAGGGGTAAATTATAAAAAGATCTCCTAGCTGCAAACACAAATATTTCACTCATAACCCAAGCACCAGACCATTTCTTTGAAGAAGCTTATGAGGCATTTAAGATATACAATGGCACAATATCATACAATGGAATTGAAAGAATTTTCTTGAGAAACCATTAACTTTGAAGGAATGTCTAGACAACTGTGTCAACAAATGCAAATAATTCATGCTTTTCAGCTTCTATCCATTGGATGGCCCCATGCTGAGTATACACAAACTCAGAAGAAAAAGGCATGTCACAGTCATATGACTAGGGAGTGTAACAGAGTCACACAGAAATTCAAGTCAATCTCAGAAAAAAACCTTCAGAAAGCTCTTCCCCAGGGCAAGCCAGCAGTGGGATAGGCTTCTGGTCATTTTGGCTAGTTTAAAACAGAGACTTGCAGCTGGTGCACCCTGGCTTCAAAGCAGGGGCAATGGAAGAACCAGCTGTCAGTCATGACCATTCACTCGGTTAGAAAAATAAACTAAAGGACTCCAAAATACTGTACAACCTCTGGCAGCAACCAACAAAGTGGCTTCTGAAAACAATGCTTTTGCCAAAAATGCATCTGTAAGGCACTTAACAGGTATCTTTTAATATATATATATAGAATAGATATATATAAAAAAATAAAATATGCACTGAAGCAACATTCACAAACCCAGCTGTGTCAATTGTCCGTGTGTACAGTATAGTACATATATACATTCACTGTGACACAGGCCATCTCCACAATTATACCTTCACAGGTGCTTTGGGCTGCCTGGTTAGTTTCAGTGCCTGTGAACAGGAAACAAAACAGTCACTTTTTTACACCCTTAAAAGACAAGCAACAGTACAAGGTAAGGTTCTCATTTATAAGGGGCAACAAAACATGCCTTGGGGGGTACTTGTGGGAGGCTGAGAGAGGAGTCAGCAAGCAGCTGACAGGCTGTGGGTTCTGAGATGATGTTTTTGTCTCTTACAGCCCATCACAACCTCCACTTACACAGACAGCCTTAACAGAGGAACCACAGGACTATGGCTACAGTCCAGTGGAGGAAGCAGAGATGGGTCTCAGATGCCTTTTAGAAAGTTACTATTTGGACCCCACTCAAACCCTCATGGCACAGATAGAAGAGCTTCAGACCCACTTAAGGAAAGACAGTGAAGACAATCTGTGCCAACAGCTTTGTGTCCCCAGCTTCATCCCACATGGCTCAAAGCCTATCAGAGGGCAATCACTGCTGTAGTAGTGCATGTCATGCTCTTCTGAAGTTTATACCTTCCTTTCTGAGAAAAGGTAAGAATAAGCCAAATCCATCAGTCCAGAGGTGATGTTATGCCCGGGGACATCTGACATTTTTGTAGCTCTATTGTTGCAAAGGAAGAAAGAAACCCCTTTCTTTTTTGATGGCAGGGTCCAGCTCTGTGTTCCTCACAGGGCTGGCCAGTTATGGTATTGAGCTATTTATTCAGCCTGTGACAGAAGTTCAACTCAGTGCTGCTGCTTCCAGTTTGGCAGGAAGCAGCCTCTGTAGCTAAGCAGAGAAATGTGATAGGCTTAGAAGGTGTTAGGTTTTCAGCTGCTCCTGTACAGCAGTGTGGTCACTGGGAAGGATGCTGGCTCTTGGTGTGCTCAGCAGTAAAAAAAGCTCTGTGCCTTTCTAGTGGGACAAATTGGCCCAGGTGAGAGGAAATTGGAGAAATTAGCAAATTCCTGAAATTTGGAAACTCTGTTTTTCTGAAGTTTTTTGGGTGAAGAACCTTGACAGACTGGCATTTGTCTGACTTCTTGTTTCCTGCAGGTTGGCTAAAAAAGCAATTTTCAGTCTCAGAGATGCCTGATAGGGCTTTTGCTGTAGATATTAACCTTTAATATTGTACACTTACAGCTTGTAAGCACTGCTTGAAAATCACTCCAGCACAAATGTAAACTCTTAAAAAAACCCCTAAACCCTTAAAAATAAATGGGCTATATTCCCCTCAGAAACACTAGCATTTAACTATTGTTAAATCCAGCCCTTTGAGATTAGTCTTTTGGATATTATTCAGCAAGAGACTTTGGAGAGAGAGACATCATTCCACACTTTGTTTGGGGAAACAATTTTTTAACTTTGTAGTTTGGCAGATTCTGCTGCCATATTTACAAAGTAGAAATACCTTAGTGTAGATGAACCTCTAAATATTTAAATTCAATTTCATACAAGCCGATCACATGTACTATCATAATTAAGAAAGAATGTCACTGCAGTTGAGTACTGTGACTGGATAACCTCCTCCCCCTGCAAGAGAGATGCCAAAATGAAGCCAAGGTGTTTGTAGAAAATAAACATCAAGGGTGATGATGACATGTTTATTTTCAAAGCAGGAGACCATTATCCAGTCACAGCATTCACTTCTATTATACTTATTGCAACTGTACCAGACCCAACCTCATTGATTTTTTTCAAAGAGTAATTAAAATAACATTTGTGAATAATACAGAAGACCAACTGAAGAAACTGCTGTAACAGAACAACAATCCCCCAAAGTGGTTCTACAGTGGCATTACAGTCTGCTTAGCACAGGAGGTTTATTTGATGCTTAATGAATAAGAAACTAGTGCTGGTGAGCTGTAAATCTCTCCAGTACTGATTGACTGTTCTGATGCTCTGTTTAAAGGCTGTTTTAACTTGCAGCAGCTGACAGCAGCCCCTGAAGGCCATTACTGCCCTGAGAATCAGGGAGGTCTGGATGAGCTCCAGCCCCACTCCTGAGATGCTGAAGAGAAGTCAGCATTGCAGAGATTGTTCTGACACCAGCAGCATTAACTTAAGGCTGTCTTTCTACCAGAATAGCATAGAATTTTCTTTATACCACCTGTAAAGTCTCCTGATAATTTCTGATTTAAAGAAAAACCATGATTTTCAGACTGATGGATAATTGCTACTGGATTCTCAGCTTTTCATTTTCAGGTATTCAGACCGGTATCTATTAACAAGGTCTGATTTCTAAATACAGATTCTGAAAACGGAGAGTTTTCCTGCTTTTTACAGTTCAGGTAACACATGAAAATCACTGATTTGGGGAATTTTAGCATTCAAGATAGCAAGGTTACTTTAGTGGTGTGAAGCTGGAAAATGACAGCCACTGGGTTTTGCTGAAAATTGGAAATATGAATGTTATCAATAAAACTTCTCCACTGCTAAGTGGAGAATGCAGGGTGCTGGTGGAGCTGGGCTTCCCACAGTAGGTCTCAGCCATCCCTGAAAATGGCTGCCAAAGGTTGCTTCAGTTGCTGCAGCTTCTTGATCTTCATTATCTCAGAACATTAAAAGACAGCATTAAAGTTGATTTCCTGCACTAGTTTTTTGCAGGGTGGTTATTCTGAGAACCTGACTAAAACCACTGCAATTATTTCACGTACATCCCAGAATGGCTGTCAATGTCAATACCTTCAATTTGTACTGAAATTGAGCATAACTTGAATCAGTGATGTTGATTCCAAACCCTCTAGGTTACAGTCTATAATCCTACAAGTTATCCCATGCCTTAATTTTGGCATGAAATGGGATGCTCCAGACTGCTATAGATTTCTTGCTATTGTAAAAGGTGACCCAAGTGGGGGAGAAGGGGAAAAAAAAGTTTTCATCCTGCTTCAACCCAGTTCAGAAAGTGTCCTTACTTTACCTCATTTCCCCAGCTCCCATGCCAGCCAACACATCTTTGTCACTTCTCCACAAAGGAGATCCAAAACTGTGATTATCAGTCAGCTAATGGATGGAGACATTCTTATGGGGCATATTCTGAATTCATAATTTGAATGAATTTGTAATTTGAATTAACTGCAGAGGTCTAACTTCATCCTTCGAACTTTTTCAGAGGCTTTTCAATCCCCTTTTCAAGCGGGATAAAGTTCTGCACTTTTAATTTGATACTGCTGTGATTATCACTGTTACAGAGGAAGCAATGGAATAGAAAAGTCCGTACCATAGAGGGAACCCCAGGAGTTTAGGACATGTGTTTAGGTATTTTTTCCCCTTCACAGTACACTTGCCATTATAAATCAAACCCAGCAATTCTTACCTTTTGCCTAGAAACCATCCAGGATTTTATCGTTGGTACCAGCAGGCTGCCAAGAAGGATCTGAGCAGGATGATAGATGAGCAAAGGGACGGAAATTAGGGACAGGTGTTCATAACCTGAAAATACTATCTTCAGCATGGGAATCCCTGCAGGCAGAAAAACAGGAGACAGACTCTCACCTCAGACTTTGAGCTCCAGATAAAAGCAAAACATCTTATGTTGCATTGACATTAAAAAAAAAAAAATCCCAAAATGAACTGAAATGTTTCATATACTAAAAATCCAACCCAAATGAGCAAGAACATGAAAACAAAAAAATATATGGTAGAGAAAGTTCTGTGGCAGAAAGGGAGGAGTAAGGAATGCCATAAAAGATCTTTTCTAATTATGCTAACATTGCAGTAAATAAAAACTACTGCTGAATACTTGATATACAGTACATTCTGCTACAGCATGACTATTCAGTTGCTGACCACAGTTCTGTACTGCTTCTTTACCACTTCCTCTCACTGGGCTGTTTTGTGTTTGCATGATTGTCCTCCATCCAACCTGCCCAACTCCTGCCTGTAACCTTTGCAACCTTTCTTTGGTCTGTTCTCCACTGGAGGAGGGTCATGTTTTCCTTGTACATTCCCTCCAGCTGGTGAGCATCCAAGTGACAGCTTTCCCTGCACTGACTGATCCATAAGACAGAAAAGGTTTAGTCAGCTGGGTGAGCAACATGAAGTGATCCTGCCGATGAAGAGTTAGGAAGCAGCTGGAGTACAGAAGTTGCTGGATGTTGGAAGAAGTGAGTGCTAAGACCTAGAGGCGGGACATTTTTTCTAAGAGCTGGAATTTGCACCCAACTAATTTGCACCCAATGCTTATTCTATCATATATCTCCATGCACAACCTTCCTTCTTGATGATGTGATGTGTAAAAATAAGTTTTAATTCACTTCTGCAGTAATGAAACCAATGATGCCTGCTTTGAACATATTACTGTTCAAAATTATCTCTTTAAATCTTGGAACTTTGCTACCATGCTCCACAAAATGCAGGTGTGGGCAAAACCTGCAACCAGCTCTGTCTTGCCTGACCAGATATTTCACAGCTGCCAACAAGAGCAGCTGTGATTCCTCAGGAACCTCTTTGAGAATGCACCTTATTTTCTCTCTCATCTTAAATGTCACTCTAGGAATCCTCTGCTGCCATCAACTTTGAAGTGAAGCAGACTACACAGTTTTCACAGAGCTCATCTGAGTGTCTCAGAGAATCACAGAGAGGTTTGGCTTGGAAGGGATCTCAAAGACCACCCTGTTCCAGCCCCCTGCCACAGGGACACCTTCCACCAGACCAGGTTGCCCCAATCCCCATCCAGCCTGGCTCTGCCTTGTTTCCTTTCTCAGTGATGACAAAACACTGAGCTTTGTGCCACATACCCTCCATTTCCCCAGGAGGAGATGTTTCAGATCAGCCAAAGCTCTCAATTTATGGAAACTTTTCTTTATATCTTGGATAAAGATACAAAACTCCCATTCTCAACACCATTTCAGGCTTCCTTTAATAGAGTTGGTGCCTCCCTATGTGAGCAAACAGCTCATTTGTTGAATATTAGCACTTCACCAGTGCCCCACTATTGTTGACATGTGCCTAGGATTGCTGAAATCTTCATGTTTCCACAGCACCATTTCTTGTAATTATTATTATTATTAGCTCCATCACATTATGCCACTAAAAATCTCACGCCTATGCTCGTAGCCTTTACCTATGTGCATATTTGCAGGGATGGATTAAATAAAAAAAAAGTAAAGGCTTATTTCAGTATTATAATTCCCTTCAAAACAACATCATGGACCTATCACACAATTGCTTATTATTAACACTAATTTATGGGACTTGGGAATAAATAGTATTTAGACAGAAATTAAATGGTCATTTGAATTATATTAAGGCATGTAATTTACCTCAAATGCCCACCATACTATTTTTGTAAACAGATAAAGATTTTATTGCCTGTTTCCAAGTCTCAACTTGACCCCTATGGGTCCTTCTTTATTTTCTAATCCGAGAAAAATGCACTAGAGTCCCAAGCTATGAACTTGCTGTATTTCTGTTTGTAAGAAAGTACTTGGTGTTTTGTTAGTGCAATTTCATCCACAGATTCAAAACCATTTTAGAAAAATGAAGAGGGCTCCTACAGAGAACCAGAAACACTACAATAACTAGCCTAAGATCACACAGAAACTAATAGCAGAGATGTGAACAGAATGGATCCAAAGTGACTGAGACATCCTTTAGATTACTGTACATTTTCTGAAAAAAAGATAAGAAATTCCAGCCTAAAAGGTAAATTCTCTAGAGGAAAACTATTTCTGTAAACTAGGAAAAGAAAATTAAAGTTGTCAAATATAAATACAAAATACTATAATTAGTGTGACAATATAATTAGATCACTGGGTAGAGAGAGGTTCTTAATTCACAGCTTGTTTAAATACATGTCACAACAACAGGTTCCTGGAAGCTACTAATGTGCAATTAAAGTTCTTATTATTTACCAGGAAATGCTAACTGGTGAAAAGAAGAAATAATAATCACTTTTGCAGGTAAGGACGAGTCTAATAGAATGAAAAAACCCCAATCTTGTCATCTTTTTATGCACTTTCTGATATTTGTAATTCCAACTTTGCCAATATGCAACTCTCTCAGAAAATATTTCATGACAGAGATTTGCATAGTGTAGTCACAAACTCTTACCACAAAGCTAAACAAACCAGCATGAGTGGTATTTATTTTTAAAAATGCCATCTAAACTTTTTAGTAGCAATATGTAGTAGCTGCAAGCATCAATATTACTGCTAATGTTTTCCAAACATATAAAACCCATGCAAATATATAATTAGGAAAAACATGCTCTAATAGTTACTTTTACCTCTTTTAAAATAAAACACAAAAAAAAATTCATTTTAAAAATATATATATATATAAACATTTGGGAAAAAAACAAACACTGAAGGCTCATGTCCCAAACTGCCATTCATGCTGCTGTGGTTTCTGGAGTTACAAGCTTCCAGCAACCTGGTTCAACTCTCTGCCAAAGGCCCTCACTCACTAAATACCATGAGACCTGAATACCAATGTTCTCTTCTGTGCCTTGGTGCTAAGTTGGTCAGCTTTGCTCAGAGTAGGGGTTAAACAAGCATCCCATCCTCCTCCAAAGAAAGAGCAGGGTGAGACAGGAGCACCCCACCTGACTAGAACTACAGAGAGCTGCAGCAGAAGGGAGATAAACCAAAGATCGTTCCACAGGTATCCCCTTTCAAACAAGACCATTTGTATTCCCAGCTTTTTACCCCAAATTTCCCTCTTCCCCTTTGTTTGGGTGTGTTTCTCCTACCAGGGCTCCCCCATGTTCCCGTCTCCCTCCTTGCTCTTTGGCCCTGGTGTTCAGAGGCTCTTTTTCTGTTCCTATTTTCTCCCTTCTTCCTTTTCCCTCCTCCACTCCCAAGCTTCCACAGCCTCCAAGGCTTTGCTTCCCAAGACCTTTGATTCTACTCATTGCAGTCATGTAAATTCTGGGTACTCCCACTAAAATCACTCAGCTCCACTAAGGGCAGGGGCACCAACATCACAGTGCCACTGCAGCTGAGAGAAGAAGACAGGCCTGTGACAGGGAGCACATTTCAGTTTTCTCCCTTTTTTGTGTCCTCACTCAGCTCCTTTTTTCCCCACATTAAGCACTTTGCAAAGCTGAGGAAAGCAAGGGAAATACTTTTTATCCATGACCTTCAAGAGCAGCAAGGAGGAGCACTGCTCCTGCAGCCCAGCAGAGGAAAGCCCTCTGTGCTCTTCATGGCCCCAGGGTGCTCCAGTTTGGCTCCAAGGCTGTTGGTTATCAGCCCTGGCCAAAGGCCACTGCTTCTCCAATAATCTGCTCAACTGGAAGCTTCTTAATCCTTGCCCCAGTTCGCATCCAGTAGAGCCTCCCCTTTCCCCTTTGCTACTTACACATTTCCTAAAAGGCCCATGAAAATATTATGCTGCACTTCACTACATTTAGTTAACTGTAAAATAATCATAATAAAAAACCTTAAAAGATTTGAAGGTATTTTTAAGATAATTTAAATATAGGACTCTTTTCATCTAGCTATCACTGCAGTAATATAAATGAAGCAAATTAATTTTAATGCTCCAAGGTACTGATTCTGTGTCACTGTCACTGACAGGATCCAACTAGACTTTATGAGATGGCATTTGACTTTATGGAAGTGAGCACTATGCACGCATTTACAATTTTACAGGGACTTTAAGCTGTCATGCTGAAAAATGTTTATAAAACATTAATCAAAAAATGCCTCTTTAATACAATGCATTGTCTGAAAGATGTTAGAAGGCACATATTGTAAATGGATTCTTTTTCTGACTAAAGTAATTTCTACCAAAAGCCTTTCCCCACTGCTATACAAGTACACAGTGTGGAGAGATAAAGAGCACTTTCTCAGCACATTACTACCTGATCCAAACACTTGGGAAATCACTAATGTACAGCATGCCATATTTCCATGTCACACATGACACATTTGTCTAAAATTACCCAACAGAGTTTGACATTGCAGCATATTCCTTAGCAGAGCTTTCAACTGACATCTGCCAAGTAAGAACTTCAAGTAGGAGCTTTCTTCTTCTAACAAGCAAGTAAGAGTTTTCTTTTATCCTGTACCCATGATGGAAATGATAAAACAATAAGTACTGGAAATCAGGGCTTTTTTTCTATTTTAATATGTTTATTTTATGCTCACTGGATGTGTAAGCTCCCCTTAAAGCACTGTTTCATCATTTGCTGTTTTCTATCACATTGCAATGGGCTCAGAGAACTTAATAGAACATTTTTATTACCACCAAAACACAGGCCATTATCTCTCACACCCAAAGCAGAATTATTGCTAGTGCTCTACTTCCATACTTCACTGTATACGTTTTTTTCCCTTCAATGTCTTCATAACAAACAATTTATCCTAATCCTTTATTGCCTACATTACTGAAACACATTCCACATCACAAAACACTGCAGCATTTCTTCTCAGGAAAAGAGATTTGGGGCAAAACAAAGAGGTCATCCTTGGGCTATGGAACCATCAGGCATTCAGGAATTAGAATGCCAAAGAACCCTCACAAAGAGGCAGTGGAAACATTTGAAAGAAAAGCTTTAGTCTCTGAATTTTTACCTCTCCCTTGTACTTGTCACTGCATTTCAGAACTCTCAATTGCCACAATCTTCAAGTGTAATACACAAAATGAATCAAGTGCATGATGGTAGCTTCTCTGATGCTCTCCATGCTACTCTCTTACTGAAGGATCCTCTCAGAGATTGATGTGAAAGGAACATTATTGGTCAAAGAGCTGTTTCTTTTTTCACCTGAGAAAAGGCCTATAAAGATAGGCATATACTGCACTGAACCTCTCCTAGGCTGCCCGAGCAAGGGGGCTCTGAATTTATGCTGCAAAGACAGTGCCAAATGAGCACCTGAAATGTGACTGCCATGAGAGAGAACAGCTCTGCATGGAGCTGCATGGTGGGAAGGGCTGGTAAGATTCAGCCAGTGCCCAGCTTAGAGGATTAGAAAAGATTTGTTTATGCAGAGAGCTGCCAGAACAGCAAGATACTGCTCATCTCCCTTGGAAACTTTCTTAAGGTTTCCCTGTTTCTTCCCAGGCAAACCATTGCTGTGGTTAGCTGTGAGGAGACAGAAGGTCACACACTCTGCCTGTCCTCAGTGAAGCCAAACCAGGCACAGATGTTTCTTGTCCTCGTTCAGACTGTGTTGTGACATACTGACATCAAAATAGAGGATGCTTTTGACAAATTACCTGGATTATTTTTCTTACATCCACGCCCTCTCCAAGGCACACCCTGAATTCAAGTTAAATGCTTTTCCCTAAAGACCAGTTTATTTTAGGTATGGGAATAATCAAATGATACGTGACAACCTCTAACAATGCAAATATTTGTTTGCTACTGAGTATTCCCATTCCAGCCAAAGAAACCACCTTCCAATGCAGCATGAGATTACATTACATTGCAGGGAGAATTGTGCCATTTTGTCCACATACATGCTGTATGTAGAAGACTCATGCCTAAAATGTTCTCAGAGAAAAAAAAAATACTTTTTTTCCAGTATGTTTTCATATTTCAGGTCAGTAACAAGTGTAATGGAAAGCAAAACCAGGCTCATGGAGTGGTAAAAACAAACATCTAAGGGGGAGATTACACAAGGGACTGTGGGATGTTAAGAGACTGTGGAAGAACTGCAGGGGAAAACTGCAAAACAAAGGCTGTTCCAGCTCAGTTGGGAGGTGTGGACCCTAATCTTCAAAAACATTTCCCTCCCTTTGGGAAAGAACAATGCCCTTGCATTACATTAAATGATTTACCCCTTTGCAGGACTAGAATTATTAGGAAGGCTCTGCTTTTAATCAGTGATGTGACCACGTACTGGTGATACAGTTCTGTGGGATTCTGTAAGAATTTATGGTATAAGAGACTGGACTGGTCTAATATTCAAGTAAAGCAGGAAGAGGAAGAGAAATTAATGAGAAAGAGGATTTTCCTTGTGCTGGAACTCTAATAAGAAATTAAAAAAAAAAGAAGAAAATATAATATGCTTTGGATGGTTTTGCTCATTCTTTTTCTTCAGGTAACTGGCCCACTATACTCGTACAGAAATCAGAAACTGAAGTCCAATGTAAGTACAGTTACCAGCAAACAGCATATCTTGATACTATCAAAGTTTCAAGAAAATAAAACTGCAAAAGTTGGGAGGAAGAGAAACAAAGGTACAGTTTGTCTGTTTGTAGGGTTTCAGTGGGTGCATTCAGACTGGAAGTGATGTTTAATGAACAGCATAGGCAATCTTACCAGCTGCTAACAATGAAACATTTAACACCCACAACTGAAGACTGGTGCCTGAGACTCCAGAACACTTCCACCTGGCTGACAATATGGTGGTAGGAATCAGTTAACAGGGAATTCAGGAATGATTTGAACCACTGTAAGTCATTTTCCATATGTGAATTATTCTTAATTTGGCACCACAATGTGGATGCAGCAACACTGTAAGTCCATACTCACACTTCAGTGCTTTTTTAATGCATGGATATCAGCTCACTCTTCATACATACACTCTACTCAAAGCACAGGCAGCAAATTGATAATGAATTACAAATTTGCTATCAATAACTAAGCTACAAAGCCAAAATTAATAGAATTTAAAACCCTTTTTAGAGGTTTAGTATGGGAAACCTACTAATGAAATGAATTCTGGACAAAGAAATGGACAAGCAACCTGGACCCACGAAGCTGAGACTTGATTAATTTGATGATTTCCTTGAACACTACTGCCCTTCCACACACAGCTGAGGCTAAGATTTCACAGTATTAAAATTTTGATTATATAGACTTATATACACATATTATGTAAAAAAAAAAATTAAAACAGGTTTTATAGTTGATCTTATTATATTTGTAAACACAGGCAGGAAAGGTTTATGCTACAACCTGTTTCATACTTTCTTTTCATCAGATTTTTTAAAAGCTTTTCTCCACCTGTAACATTGATGAAAAGGAAAACATGATACACAAATTCATTATAAATAGTAAACCAGGAAAACCCTTCTTTTCATAAAGGAAAAATCTCTAATTTTTCCTTTATTCATCTAATTTCTGTAGCCAAAAAAAAGAATATACGAGGCCAGAAAACCTTACTGCTGCATTTGGGAAGGTATTTTGAGAAAACAGCTCCATACACCTTGAAATCCTGTGGGATATTATCTCCTATTCTAAAACTCTGTGGCTAGGGTTATGTGCTTGCAGTGGTCATGGCAGCTTTTAGAGCTGGATCCCTGTCCCAGACTCCCAGACTATCCTGCAATAGGAGATTTCTAGATTTTGCTGCTGCTGTTGATTTTTCACATCTTTGCACCCACTGCTTTAGAAGTGTCTGGAGTCAGCAGCTCAGACTGGCTGCCAGAAGGTGCACTGAGAGCAGCAAATGTAGATACAACTCTCTCAGGGAGACTCAACATCATCTTCAATAGTCACCAGCTTTAGTATGGGTGACACTTGTAGCCTCTGCCAGCTTGAGGTAAAAAAAACAAAACTTGAGTCATGTCCAAACATGGATCTTCCCAAGGGTAACCTGTCAGCTGTCTGCTGAATATAATATAGTTTCTCAAAGTAGATAAATTAACTTTAACTGTTTTTGGTGGGGAGGGAGAGCTGCTGTGTCATTATCATTTTACAGATGGATATGTGTGTTTACTTTTTTTTATTTCATTATAAAGAGGTATGAGCTTGCTGTCATTAAAAACCTGCAATCTGGTTTTTAGTGTCTGATCCAATTACGTGTGCTTCTGGAAAGACACACAGCCAAATAAATAATTGGAGAGGTGCAACTCTGAAATGACAATTGTTATTCATCGATCTCTTTCTGCAAGTCAGGATTGAGAGATGTAAACTTCAAGTGAATGAGATCTCCTGGGTGAGATTCTTCAGTTCAAACACAGTAAACAACTGTTGTCCTCTGATGCACATTTTAGTACTGCTGCAGGCAAACTTTCTAAATATTAATAAAAAACCTATACAGATGAAAAGGAAGCCCTGGGAGCTGGTACAGAATTTCTTGCCACATTCCAGGTCTAATCAAAGAAACATACGTTTCAGGTCAGAAAGAAAAGGAGATTCCTAATTTGCTGTAGTACTTCCCCTTCTGCAATTACAGAGAGGTCAAAATTGACTAAACTGCAACAGATTAAATGCACTAAATTGTGATACTTGTGATTAAAAAAAACCAAGGGAGAGCCAGGTATGCTGTGCCCAAAAGCCACCATAACTCACTGGATTGTGCCATTTCCTACTGTCAGACTGGCCTGCCAGCATATTTGCCTCTGCAAAGTTCAGACCCAGGGATGCTCTGCTCTGTTGTAGGAGGCAAACAGGGGCCAGTCACACATGAGTAATGAGAGGAAATAAGAGATGCTTTGGCACAGATGATCCCAGTAACCACAGCCTACCCAAAACTGTCAGTTTGTGAGGGATAGTGTAAGTATTGCAGAAATGCTTTCATGTGCAAGATAGCATCTCACCTTGGGGGCAATTGGTGTGTGCAAGCAGGAAACACTCACCCTATTCCCACTTACAGAAATCTTCTGTCTATATTTCAGTTTGCTAATAGTCTGATATAAACACATCTATATAAAACCTTGTATTAGATATATCCAGATATACGTGGTTTCGCAGCTGGAAATAGGTAACAGCATTTCCCAGGCATTTCTTGGGAAATTGGCATTACTCAGAAAGGGGACATGACAATTCCTTGGTGGTAACCTGACTGATAATACTGGGGATAAGAAACAAAAGTTGGCTCAAGAGGACTGCCAAGCTACGGAGTAGCTGCCTACAAATGAAAGATGCTAACATGGGAAAAGTGCAATAGATCAAAATGCTTGTGTTCTCCCCACTGTAATCTCATGTAACACAAATCCCTTGGTTCTTATTTTCCAGAGATAGAGAGGAGAATCACAGAAATGAGGGAAAAGCCCAGACAATAATCTGCTGCTCCTTCCAAGCAAATGCCAGGCAAAGACTGAAGTGATGAGAAAAAGATTTCATTTTGGCCCAAAGAATCACCATACCAAACCTTTAAAAAGGTTCTAGCAGTCACTAAGCCCATTCCTGAGGCATCTCAGAAGCAGAAATGGGAGAGTTCCTAACTCTCTAGGCAGTAGTGAGGGGCCCAGCCTTTAGAAGACACTCATTTTTTGAAGTAGTGTCCTCCCATCAACTTTCATTCTCTCCGAGGGACAGCACCCACCAGTTCTAGGCAGAGGGATGGCCAAATCATTTTTACTTACCCCACCCTATCAGACACCTGGGGAAGGAATGAGACTAAAAGCCTGTAAAAGATACAAATGCAAATTGAAGCACTACCAGCACCAAGAAGTATGACAGGATGTAGTCACATCTCCTCTCCAACACTCAGGAGAAAATTCTGAAGGTGACAAACAGCATCAAAAGTCTTACTGTTGAAAACTTTCAGAAAGCAATTAACTAGGATTATATTCTATATCTTTCCATGAAAGGCAGAGAACCTTGATGAATAACTGCCTTGGAGGAAAGTTCTCTGCCAGGAGCAGAGAAAAACCACTCCACTCCAAAAATACCAGAGAATAGCCTGAATACTCGCTCAGGGCAACACACATGATTTTGCCATCTTACCTTGCTATACAGAATGATTAAGAGATAACTCCTTTTTAAAATCATCCACCTTTTATCTTAGCACAAGTTAGAACACCTTAGCATTTTTCTATTTAAAGGAGAAAGGTGATTATCACCATACAATAAAAAGAGTCTACAATGGATGACTACAGCATTTCAATACATTATTTATCCTGTAAAATCTTATAAGGTGGTATCTGTAGAAAGCATGATAGAAAGCTACAGATACCTGGGAGCAGATTGGAGCTGTATGTGAGCACGATGCCCTCTGTCCCACTGTGCAGCTGGGGAGCTCGGGGGAAGGCACAGGCTGATTAATCCACAGCCTGGATGATCCCCTCACAATTCCCCTCTGAATCCACTTGTGCACAACATTAGGCTTTTAAGAATTGTTCAACTACAGGCCATTGCTCAAGTACTTGAGCAGTAAGAAGCTGAGTATTTAAAAAATAAATTTGAGTTAAATTAAGACAAAAGAAATCTGGTGTTTTGGCTTTTATTTCTAGAATAAATTCTATTCTTGCCTGAAAGTATTTGGTAGACTAGAAACTTTGATTGTATTACTTGAAGGGCTTCATGGTGAGAGAATTGCTACATTGCTGAATCCAAATGAAGAAAAATGCATCATCATAAACAATATCTCAATCTTATTATTAGGTAGTTATTTTTGCTCTTTTGTTTTGCCAATCTGCTGTTCTTCATTCCTCCAGCATTAATATTTGTTCTTGTGGTAGCCAAAATAGGTAACAGTACCTTGATTTTTGATGCTATAGTAATTTGACATAGTTAATACCAAGAATTAAAGCAAATATATATTTTTTGGCAATCCTGAATTTTCCTTTTAGAGCTGTGACTCCTAGCTAGCAATTAACTTTCTGAAAAAAATAAAATAACGTTCTGTATTTAGCTGCAACTTTTGTGTAAGTGCAAGCAACAACTGCAGTATTTTTTTTAATGAGCCACAGTGATAGCTTTGCACTTCCTTGAGGCCTCTTCTTTTCTCACTGAATGAACTCCAGGGAATGGCATCATGTCGGGCTTTCCAGATGGATTATGTGAAGCCATAGCTCAATGTCATTTTCAATAGCAAGGCTCATAATTAAAGGTCAAATAGTCACTTCATCTGCAATCAATCAATAGAAGAAGTACTAATACTAAGTACTAATCAATCAATGGCAAATGCACTAATAAAAGCCATGCATCAAATGTCTGCATATGTGTGTGCTCACATGTACCGTGCATATATGTGAGCAGGGAGAAGGAGAGAAAGGGAACAATGTGGGGGTGAAAATGCCAGAGGCCATTGTGGATACTGTATTTCTTGGCTTCCTTGCAAGTTTAT
Organism: Thryothorus ludovicianus; assembly: GCA_013397245.1. NCBI lineage: Eukaryota > Metazoa > Chordata > Aves > Passeriformes > Certhiidae > Thryothorus > Thryothorus ludovicianus. The sequence goes on along the minus strand of VZTB01013653.1, from coordinate 1,644,453 downwards.
ATCCTGCTTCACTCATTAGGTGAAATGCAAATAAACACTGGTTTTTCTGCACGTGTGATGCCCTGTATTCAAAACCCTGCTGAAGCACCCACCTCTTTGCAGAGGTACCAGCTTGTGCTCCCAGCTAAGGAACACAAAGGCACCTACCCTGTGTAATTTGTCCTTACACAAACATGCCCTGCACTCTGATCTTTGAGACAAAAAGTGTGTCAACTGTTCTGTCTACAAAATAAAACCCAGCATATGGGAACAGCACTCATCTCCGTGCAGAGCAAGCACTTATTCATGGATGCAACAGTGGAAGTGGCAGTTGGCCTCATGAGCATGCACTGCATGGGAATTAGTTGGTTTCATAATATGGTGTGGGAGAAAGTGACATACAAAAGTCTTCTCATGCCTCTCCTATTACCACTTCTAAAGCTTTAAAGCTGTCAGCTCTTCTCCCACTTTAGTTGGTTCCATTCTCAGCTCCCCAGGGAACGGGCCAGTCATACCTATTTGGAGTTTCACCTGCCAAGCTGAGAGAAATCAGTTTCAAAGTGAAAGAACAAGTGTTGGGGGGTCATTTGTACACTACCACTGGAATCTTGAAGACAAACAAAGCAGAGCTGCACAGTGGATGTGAAATGAGAGCGTGAGCCGTGTTCGTGCTTTCAGGCATCACAGTGACAGAGGGAGAGGAAAAGCTCTCTCTACCATAAGCAAGCAGAAGATCTCTCTTTGCATGGTTTATAATAAACACCTATGGACAAGCAGAAACGTGCCACAGCAGCAAAAGAGTAAGGGCCAAAATGTCTGTGTTTGTTTCTGCTAAGACCAGGGTGGACAGGGGAAAAGATTTAAGTGTCATTCAGAAACAGATTATCCTTAAAAACAAATTAGATCTACTCTGCTCCCACCTTCAGTGAAGGAAAATGTGCCACCTGCTCTGGTTAACATATATGTTTACATCACCAGCTCAGGGGCATGCCTCATCACACCATGGCTCTGTAAAACCCAATACTCCTTATTTTCACATAGATTTGTTTTTATACAGCTCCACACTATCTGGAACTGGTACTAACACCAAACAGAATAAAATATCAATGGTGCCAAACTCAGCCAGCTGGAATCTGATACAAAGCAGGCACACCTGGACACCCATGGAGCAGGGTTGCACACAAGAGCTGCAGGTACTTCAGGCTTACTAAGACAGGCTTCCAGGGAGCTGCCAAAAAGAGCATGTCCCCATGTCTCCCCCAGGATGACTGGAAAGCAGTCTGCCCCAAAGCTGACAGACAGAACAGTCCAGAGATGAGAAACAGCCCCACAGTATCACTATCTACCTTCTTCACTTCAATATGCACACTTAGACATGGGATATCTGGGCTAGAGAAAAAGGTATTTATGGCTGGGGAGAAGCTGCAGGAGTCCTGAAGTCAAGGTAGCCAAAGTATTTTTGCCAGTGTACTCGGGCAAAGAAATGTGCAGAATACAAAAGCTGGCTCATGAGGCTATGCTAATACAAGCAGTAACTTTGAATTGGAAAAATGTCAGCCAAAAGGTCAAGGAAGCTAGGAACCTCAAACTAAGTTCTTCTAAAAAAGAAAATAACATAAAAAATTGAGAGTGTAGTAGCAGAAGAAAAGTGAACTGACTCAGCTGTGTGCACAGAGTCAGGTCAAGACAGGCTGCATAAGGATGCTTGGTAGCGTGAGTAAAAGAAACGAACAGTCCTCATTTTTTGGGGGGTGATGGCAAGCCCCTTCAGGACTTAAATATTTAAAAAGGCTTTGTGCTTATTTTCTTGGTGTCATGGCAAGCTGGCAGAAATATTCAACAGAGCATATATAAAACTATTCTCACTGGAGAGAGGAGGGGAAACTTGCACATTTTTGCTGTTAAACACAACCAGCTTGTCCAGCTTTTCTTCTGTAGTATCACAGTTGTGCCCTGAGTTCATACACACCTCCAAACAGCAAGCACAGCAGTGTGTTATGACTTATGTGTGCAGTTGTTTTCCACAAGCACAAGTGTTAACTGTCCTGAATACAAGCTCATTTATTAGTCCAAGCTCAGTTTCATAGAACATTTGGCTGGAAAAGACCAATGTCATTTAATCTATGTTCTGCTTCAAGGCAGGATCAACTCCAGCTATTTAATTCCCATCTGAGGCTTGTCTACAATGATAGGAGATTGAAGACATCAATAGCAACATATTCCAAAGCTGAACTGTTTTATACTCGACAGGTTTCCCTGATTGTTATCTTAAATCATCATCACTGTAACAAAATTCTTCCCTTTACAAAGTCCACTGTGACAGAGTTACTTTCTTCCTTCTTTGCATCAACCTTTTATGCATTTGAAAATCACTGCAGTATTTCAGTTATCTTCTCTCAACAATCCCAACTGCCTCAATCTACCTCTGGGGTCACGTTTTTGAGGTCTATGATCATTCATGGCACTCTCCTCTGATATCTTTCCAGTTAGTCCACAGAATTTTTGAATTGTGGAGCCCAAAACATTGTGCAAATATCAAAAGCCATGACACTCTCAAGCCACACAACTTTTGCTATTTTTTTGCAACCCACAGAACCCTGTGTGAAAGGAAGGTAGGTTAGTTTAGTGTGCTATGTATTTGACAAAGCCATGGGGCTGTTACTCATTTCCTTGTTCTTCCTACACTGTTAAAATAATTTATTTAATGACTTGGTTCAGTAGTTTTATACAAAATGAAGTTGAAACTCACTGATCTAAAATTCCTTGTCCCCTCCTCATTTCCACTGTAAAAAGAGACATTTTGTTTGACTTCTCCTTGTCTTCCAGGAACTCTTCCACTTCCCACAGACTTTCAAAGGTACTTGCTAGTTCTGGCTGAAGCAAAGAACCCTGAGGAGAGTTTCGCTCTATCAAACTGACTTGGAAAACATCTAAGTCCCAACTTATTCTACCACTGTTTCAGGCTGAGCTCTTACCTTTGTTATTGACACTAGCTGTGTGTCTCTTTCACAGATACACTCTTGAAAAGAGTCAGATATTCAGAATATATGCTTTACCAAGTATCTGTTTTAGAATCTGAAAACAGTTCAGTTGTGTCCCTGACTGAACATATAATGCATGAACTAAGAGCAAGTGGCTGTAAGTATTTCTGATTTAACAGTATTTTGTGAATATCCATCAGAACATTCTGTTATCACTGTGGGGTCATAACTGACAAATAACTCTATGATGTTATGATAAACAAATTCCAAGAAATAAAGCTATCCAAAGTATCTGCAGACTTCAACACATACATTTGGCTCATGTTAAGCAGAAGAGTATTGTCTATTTGTGATTTCTGAACTACATCCTTTGATTTTCACTATTACATCCCAGCTTTTAGATGTAAGATCTTACTGTCAAACTGGGCAGATACACCTTTTCTTCAGAAACAAGCCTGAATTTTACCAGCATTGGATTAGGTAACAGAACAGAATACAAACATGAAGAAAAATACAACTTTCCACAAATCAGGTGGTCTTACTCTACAATCACTACAATCTCAGCTGAGAGAAGCATTAATTTCATCTGTGCAAGAATATTATCCTACTATTAGTATCATACTGGTAGCAGTACTTGTCACACTAAACCCAAAAACATTTAAGCAGAAAAACGAGTAATTATACCAATTTTTTTTTTCAACACAGCAAGGCACAAATGTTACTGTTGTTTTGCTCACAAGCTCATCTCTGACTTACCCAGGGTGAGGGATTTGTGTGTGGAACAGAAAACGATAGCCACTGTGTCTGCTGGTGTGAAAGTAGAGTTATTCCTACAAAACAAAAGAGTTTTAATAACCTCTGATAGCAAAAACCTTAAAACAGCATCTATCAAATTTATTACTTTGAGGATCCATATACACGTTCACATCACTTTGATCAGTCTAGTGATAGTAATAATTCCACCCATAAATGAACAGTAGTGTTTGATTTTTTTTATTTTTTAGCAGAATTGTTTCTCTGTTGTGGCAAGCTCTCTAACAAACACACTCTCATGTGAAGTATAGGAATTTTGAAGACATAATGTGTAGGACACAACTTTAGTCCAGCCAAGTTTGTTTTGTCAAACATGCAAAAATACCACAGCAGGGGCCATTTACTTATGACTTCTTTTTCTAGTATGGAACAGGAGGAAAATGTTTGTTTGGAAAATAAATTGAATCTACACTAAGGAGTTAGCTTCCACTTCAGAGAAAAACTACATCTAAGGATTTAAACACTGGGACTAAGGCCAGGAGGGATGGGAAAATGACATATACATAGAGAGAGAGAGAAATGACTGGCCAATGAATCACTCTTTGGTCCAAATTGAGGGTAATTCTCTGAGATTCTAAATATTCACCATACTGAGTTGGTTACTGCTTAAGGCATTTTAGATTTCACAGTTGGGGCATATCTTCCCCCCAGGTTAGGTCTAGCAGTTCAGAAGTTATTTTAAAATGCCTTTTAAGGCCAGGATATGATCTTGTCACAGAGAAATTTTTCTTGTGGCATTAAAAAAAGCCTGCCAGCTCAAAGACACTGTACCTTTCTTTGTGAATCTCCCTTATGGATATTGTATAATTTATATAAAGCATATGTCTGAAGTCTGCTGTATTGTGGCACTCCCTTTTCAGCACAGTGCTGCTAAAAAGAATACTCCAGTAAGCCTAAGTGAGAGGACAACTGTGGCCACTCCAACCAGCACCAGTGATGCCCTGAGTCACTGCCTAACACCATTCTCACAGTCAATACTAGTTTTTTGAGAAGTGAATATATAACTGTCCTTCCTGGTTGATATTTTAAAAAATAAAAGAAAAAAGCTCTACTAAACATTAGTTCAGGACAACTGTCTTTTAAGAATCATCATATAAATGTAGCAAATTTGACATATACAGAGAAGAGTGAATTGCCAGCCCAGCAAATGTATCTTGAGATGTAAAAAGTCAAACTGAGTTCTCTCTCTCATATGTCATCAGCATGTCTGGAGGGCAAATTATACCTTCAGTGACATCTGTGCAAATCCATTTTTTTCAGTGGATGAGGTATAGCAGTGATTGATTGAGATTTAACAACTCTGTAATTAACACACAAGAAAGGACAGAATTCAGGTCCTGCTCTCCTTGCCTATGAAACTCTAACAGAGAAAATGCAGTAAGGACAATATGAAATACCAAAATGAGGTCACCCCTATTCAGAAACCTGCCTTTACACATTTGCATAAACTTTGTCACCCAAACAAAAGATATTGCACAAAAGAAATATTCAACAGTGGTGATTCAGCACGTTCAATTACCTTGTGGAGAAGAGGAAAGTCAAAAACATGAAGCTCATCTGAACAGAAAATACTGAAAGAGAAACAAGCTAAAATTAGACCACAATTGTAATTACCATGTCCATGCCTTTTGTTCCCATACTACAGGTCAGAAACGAGGCTGGACCAAGTCTATCAGAGAAAGCCCCTGACAGACAACCTTTAAAGACTGCCTGGAAGAACAATGCAGATTATACCCAGGGAAGCTCAAATTAATGTTATGGCTGCACAAGTTCTTCCTGGGGTAACTCCTCTAAATCAAGTATTTCTTGACACGATGAATGGCAGGAAATAGTGCATATGCTGCACACCTCTTTGCACAAGTTTTGCTTATTGGGTGACAACATAAAATCTGTCAGACATGTTCTGGTTGCTGGGCATTTAGACTTGCTATTTTACAGGAGAAAGCACAGTATGTAAGGATGATCCAAAATAAATATCCTCAGCCCTGGATATATTAACCATGATCATGCATGGGGAGAGGAAGAGAAGATCATCATAGATGTTTGAATTATCTCTGAGACAAAGGCTAATTCTTGGGATGGGCAGTGTATGTCAGACATTTCCTTCAAGCTCAGTCAGCTCTGTAAGTGCAGGGAGTTGTGAGCATCCCAAGGGGAGCTGTTCTCTCTGCCAGTTCTGCTGACACCCACAGGGGCTCTGGGGGGCACAGAGCCCACCCTTGGACTGCAGAGTTATGAGGAGAAGCCGGTGGCTTCCATGAGTAGCTGCAGAGATCAAGTGTCACCCCAGAGCATGGGGACTCCCCACAAGGGTGAGGGAGAGACCCTGCGACCTGCACAGGCCTTTTCTGAGTTTGTGGGTTTTGGGAGAAAAAGGCTTTTACTTGCAGCAGAATCTCTTCCTATTCCTTGCAAAATTTGTGAATGCAATAAGGCTGACATGCCCCATAGGGCAGTGCAAGTCAAGACAATGCATCTGATTTTGACCCCAGTTTACAACTGGGAAACATGGCAGGGATATTAGCTATTACCAGTGGCATTTTCTATTCTCCCACATACATTTCCTAGAATGTATAAATGTCACCTCAGCATGCACTTAATTCCTCCTTCATGAACTAAGGGAGCAATCCATTGTTCCTGAATTACAATAATCTCCAACTAAGTACATTAATTTAATATGCACAGAAAAAACCAATCCCTTATTACACATAATTCTGTAAAGCAATAAACATGTGTTGCTACCAATTATTCCTTGTGAATATTTTGCCGTGGCTAGAATATTAGCATAAAAATTACATAAAAACATTAATCAGCAGAATAACAAACTCAGTTTCACCTCAAACTCCTCATGCTAATTTCACTTCCTGGTGTAACACTGTACACACATCCAGCCAACATACCCAATGGTGACACAGAAACCTTTTCTGGAATACAATGTGCCCACTCATCTCCAAAACTTCCTTGGTCCTTGGCTTTATAAATATTCCAGAAACCTCCCCCAATCAATTGTCTAATATTTCCAAGCAGTTCCAATTCATTAGTAACATTCTTACTAATAAATTGCAGTTATGCACACTGGCAATGAACATGTAAATATGATTTTCAGTGTATTCCACAGCAAATGGTACATTTAATTTCATTTCACACAGCACAAGTACAGAGTTGTCTCAAAGAGAAATAAAAGCCAAGCAAGGCAACAGAAGCAAACACTGTACATCAACTGTTCTAGAAAGAACACATCTTTTTTAAATAAAAAAGAAATTTTTTTTCCAAAGTAGTGGTCAACACAGTAACATAAAATAAATTCATTCTGAGTTTCTCTGCATGTTAAGTCCGAATTGAAAATCTCTGTACCATTCTTTTTTGCTGACAACTCTGCACTGATTTAAGTGCAAGGTCCTTCTTGGGTGCCAGTGCAAAGAAGTATTTATTCCATTTTGAAAAAAGCCCCATAGCATTGTTTACTACTTTGCTTTCAGAACAAAGCATTTATATAATACCATTTATAATTCTACATATTATTTCACACATGTATAGTGTTTCATAATCAAAAAAATGCCACAAATAGGACAGAATTAAGATCTGATGCACAAAGGGCAAGGGCAATTTTCCTACTGGCTTTAGTAGAGGTCGTATTTGTAGAAGACACACTATTTTCATTAGACAGAAACATATGCAGACACACATCTCAAAGTAGGTGATGGACTGCTTGAAATTTTACAGTTTTAGAGTATGAGATGTGATTTATACTGAAGTATACTGTAGTTACCTCTCCTCCATGCAAATTGAAACTCCTGTCTGTGGACAGTCGGAAGCAAGATGGGAATTCCCTGTTGGGAGAGGAGCCTGCCTGTACAGCACTGCCTTTCCCTGGGAGGGAGGGATCTGCAAGTGTGTTTCCAGCTGATGGCAAGGATACCAGCAGCCTATTCTCACGTGGGTGTTATTTAAGGCTGAATGACTTGAGTGCTTCTAAAAGAAACTCTAAGAAAAGTGCTTATCCACAGAAACAGATCAACACATTCCAACTCCCAACTAGTTTCTAGGTTTATAATATGCTAAGGAAGAGCAGCTCAAAAATTATAATAGTGCTTCTGAGTAACAGTTCAACCCCCAATCTTTCCTTGCTGTTTGGAATGTCACATCTGTGTGTTTTATGGCTGTTTAATAACAAAGAAGCAAAACCCAGAATGCCAATAAATGCTTGTAAAATAATACTATGCCCTTTTAAAAAAGGAGGACCACAGAGCAACCTCAGGCACACCTAAATAGCAGGGTTCATTCCTCTCTACATGCTTACTCAACCCCCTAAACATGTCCAGCTCCTAAGAAGTTTGGGAATCTGGTTTACTAGATACTATAGAAGCTCTAACCCCATGCCAGTAGCCCCTCAGCTCCCCCACTACACGAAGCTTGTTACAGACCTGAAACACAAAAAAAAGTCACTTTAGGGCTCAACTTACTTATGAACACGATTATAATCAAGCTAAATTTATCCAGGTCAATATTTGGATTGGCAAAAGTATCGCAGAACGTTGTGTAGATGATCATCAGGAGCACACAGCTGCTGATAGCACCGAATGGAGGCTTCTTCCTTTCAAGCCAGTCCTTGATGTATCTTCGGACAATCTGAAACACAGAAACCAACAGGTTGCCTCTTTTCAAAGATGCAGGGAGCCAAGTTGGGCATCACAAAGTGAATCTGACAGCGGAAAGACACAAAGAGAAGAGAGTAATTTGGATGATGGCCACAGTGGATTTCAAAGCTTCCCTGTCACACAACTCTTCTTCTGGGGAATTTAACATTTGTAGTGCAACTTCCACTGGGCGTCCATAATGAGAGTATATTTTCAAGTACATTCAAATCCATCCTTAATCATGCCAAATGTTCTTTGCTAGCTGTCACTGAGACATGCCCATTTAGCCTCCCCAAAGTTTATCTCCTCTGCTGATACTAATGGATGTATGTAATTATCACAGTCCCCTTTGCATCAACAGACAATTCCAAGTGCAACTTTGGGAATCTTAAAAATCTGACATCTTCAGGAATTTCATGATGGTAGATAATCGAAAGTGATCCATGGAACATTTTAATATTTAAATAGCTAGCGATGCACCAGAAGTTTTTAATTAAATTATAACTCAAGCTTGAAAAGCAAAAGTGCATGTGTTGTGGGAGTTTAAATAATTCAAACTCTGAATATCTGGAGTTTTTGTAAATCCAAAGACAAATGCCATTTGCACGCTTTTAGAATACCAGAATTATCACATGAAAACAAGGAAACCTACTGTACTTAGCGGAACTTTGGCACTTTTAGGAAATAGAAAATGATGCAGTTTTTCAAGAATTTTTTTAGAAACTACTATAAATTTTAAAGCAACCTCAACTTTCAAATTATGCTGAAAAACCACAGCACTAAGCCTCAGCAGATACAATGCATCTATTTTAGTCCTGCCTGGGGAGTCGCTTTTTGGTTTTCTGTTTACTTTATATGGTTTGAAAAAACTTTTTAAAGCCTTTATCATACAGCTGCAACTTGTGTTAATTTTTCAGCAATCACATTATCTTGCCTAATTTCTCCTGAGGCTTCCTGATGTTCTCTGTTACCACGCTCTTTCAGAAATCACAGCCTGGCATCCTGAAGCACTTCTGCCAAAGGGCTCCAAAGATGTCTCATGACCTTCCCTTAGTGGTGCCATTAGCAAACATCACCACCATTTGGTTTAGCAACACAGAAAATCTTAGAGGTATTCAAGATTAATACCAGGGCATCATCACCAATGCTACCATAGGACCCTTTCACACAACAAATGCCAAAGCCAGGGGATCAAGTTGCTCTCAGTTTTCCCCACTGCCCTCAGTTTTCCTCATTGCTTTCCTGGCTTGTTTGCAAGCCTCTCAGAAAGGAAGTCCTGGGAGCAGCTATCCCAGTCACCACAGCAATGAGACTCCATCAGGGCACGCACCAAAACTTTGGCACAAGGGCTTCGTGCCAAGCTAAGCAGGCTGAAGATCAGCACTCACCTCCCAGCACTTATGGGCTTTCTGCCAATGAAAAATAACAAATTTGCAGGAAAACACCTAAGGGATTGCTCAGCGTCCTGGTAGAAACACTGAACTTTAAAATATCACACTTGCCAGATCTTAAAGAGAGAAAATAACGCAAAATAAAAGGCCAGACTTCTGAAAGAGCCTCCACTGGAGCTCCTTCAGCTACTGGGTAGGAATAAGATACAACATTGATGAAAGAGACACAAGAAAGTGAAGACATGCAGAGAGCAATGTGAAAGACATCTACTAGGAAGTTCGGATTAGTCTAAGTCTGAGCAAATTTGGGACTCTAATTATCAGCAAAAAGCAAAGCCTTTCAATTCTAAAGTGAGTGAGTTTTTTAAAGAAAGTTATATAAAAAAAAATCCTATTATCCCTTAAATTGTCATATTGGAGGAGAAGAAAAACTACTTAAGGCCACCTATTAATTTATGGTCCTTCCAGAAGATTTATACTGAAAGTAACGAGATGTTGAAAAAGGAAAGTGATGGTTCATTATGCCACGGTACAATTTCGAGTAGAAGTATTTAATACAAACACTATAACCCTGTGCTTGTTCAGACTCTAATTATAACAGACATGACAATTATAACATTATACACATATTTATCCTTGACTGACATAGAAGAGGAATAAAAAAAAAATCTAAAAATTGAAACTGCAAGTATTTCCTCAGAATCTTCTGTTGAATGATTCCTTCTTTAAATATCCACCTCTACGTAGCCTGGAATTTTTGTGAATCAACAACCATAAATACATAATTTTGTGAATCAACAATCATAAATACCATAAATAACAACTGTAAATACCATGCAGATTCTTACTGCATATGGTATTTTTTTTTAAAACTATATAGTCAGACTCTGAAGAACTAAATTGTGACTTCAGGAAATCATCTAATCAACCCCGTGTCATGCTAAATATGCACAAAACACAGACAAAATACATCATCTCTAGCACAGAATCCCTTACATTTTGATCTTCTCACAAAGTTCAACAGGATCTCTAATTTCAGAGGTCAATTCAGCCTATAGTCACTGATTCAAGGTAACCTAAATTCTTGTATAACTTGAGGGGAGAAATACAACCCTAGAGAAGTTCATGTCAGCTGATTCACTTTGACTGAAAAACAATCCATTTGTTATTCATGCCTGGCAGAGTTGCTTCAGGACAAGGATGCTTTGAAAGCTTTTTAATTCTTAACCCAATTCTATAACTTTTCAGGATAAACACAGAACTACAAAAACCAAAATTGTGAATGTTTGCAGTGAAATAATGATAAATGCTACAAACACAATAAAGAGAACACACATTCAGAGCCTGGGCTGAGATACTAAAACTTCATTTGTCTGAAATGCAGCGAAAGCTAACACAGATAATTTTGAATGTTAACATGAACTACTGGTATCCAAAATGCATCACACTGATGGAAAAGAGCACAAAGGGGATGTATTGGGTTTTGTGACAAGGTTTGGTAATGGGGCAGGCAACAGGGCTGGCTTCTGGGAGAAGCTGCCAGAAGCTTCCCTCATGACTGATGGAGCCTGTGCCAGCCAGCTCCAAGATGGATTTACCCCTGGCCCAAGCTGACTGCAGCAGTGATGCTGATAGTGATGCCCTGTAAAGACTTTTTTGTGCAGATTCAAATGCCAGCCCCAAAGAGCAGGGAAAGGCTGACCCAGAGGTTCAACATGAAGGAACAAGAAGGTGAATCCTTCCCTCAAACTGCAGTTTAGTGGAGAAAACAGTGGGAGAGAAGCAAAACTTCTTAGTAGATAGTATTTTATAAATAACCCGCATGATGAAAGATGCTGATAAACTCACAGAAAAGTCAGACAATAAAAGAACATAAATGTGTCCAGCAGGCAACCTCCTCCTGAAGACTACATTCTGGCAATCTCCAAAGGTTTTGGAAAGACATCAACTCAAATTTGCTTCAAAACACAGTTTCAGGCTCAAAGTTTCCCTTGCCCAGGATTTAATTTTTAACAACAAAGAAATGTAATTACACTTGAATTAACAGTAGTGTCCCCATTTCAATTTAGTTCTCCTACCAGAATAGTTATATCCACAGTATTTTTCCTACAGACTGCTCTGTATCCTGCCATAACCTCATTCTCTAAATACCAGCCTCCCTAAGCAAAAGGGCTCACTGCTCCAATGCTTATTTCACTTAACATCCTTGGGCAAAGAAACATGATCTGCCATTCCAGGAGAGCAGGTAAACAATGCTCATCTGTTATTAGATCACACATGAAAATAGTAGAAGGTGTGTTGCAGAAAAACAATCCACTTCTCTAATTGTACCTTCACAACAGTCACACTGTATGCCCAGAGAAATCTGTCAGTAAAATACAGCGACATCATTTCCACCTGTCTGCTCAAGTGCTGGACACACAAGATAAAAAATGCAATGAACAATGTAATTCATTAATGTTCATTATTAATTGAACTAAATAGGGCAAGGAGCTCCCCACCACCACATTACGTGGAATGGAATAATTTCTGACATTAGTCATGCAGTACATGCCCTTAAAATTATCTAGATCTGTAACTTATTTGTTTATTAAACTCAAGGAATGAAAAAAACCTCAAACAACCCAAACCCAAAAAACCCCAAGGAAATGGATAGGAAGTCATCTTTTCTGTTTCCATTATAGCCAAGAGTTTCTCTTGGTATTTACATTATTATGTAAAACGGATTTTTTCTGATTCTATCAATTCTTTTGGGCTGAATTCCCCTTTAACAGAATTTACAGTGGTTTTACTGCACTTCTGCTCCTTTTGTTTACTGTGTATTGGTATGTTCTTCTAAATGCCTGGGGCTTTACCATCTCAACAAACAAACACAAGTCACCTTTGCCTTGTGATGAAACACATGCAAACAAGCTGAAACTCCCGGATTATCACCACACCTAAATGTAGCAGTTACCTCACTTAATTTGTCTTCTAAGGTAAGATTCCTAATGCATTCTTAATTAATATCATTACTACCTACAGCAACAGACTTCTGTAATGAACTTGAAATGGCAAACTTTTCTTTTGCAAATCTTTGAGTCAGGCTAAATATTTTCAACAGTCCAGTAATTTTTCCATACCTCTTCTTATATAATGGTGATGGCAAATCAAGAAAGACAATTGCATGGAATATTGGAAACTATGTCAGTGAAAACTGTAAGATATGAAAGCTGAGAAAATTGGGAAGAAAATCAACAAAGATGACAGCAGTTGTAAAAACAGTATAAAGAATCAGATCCTGGAAAGGAAGAGAGATTAATTGGGTTGTAGAAATGAAATAGGATGCTAAGATGGACATCCTTCACAGATTTCTATAACCAGCCTGCATATTCACAAGGTCTGCATGCCAGTTAAATGCATAGACCCTTTTATAAAGCAAAATTTGCACCACTTCAGCCAGACCCTGTCCTGATAATTTTAGAGGGATTTTACCTGTGTGAAGGCATAAATTCCTACCTGTTCCAGATTACTGCTGCAAAGTTTTAGACTTTGTGATGGTTCACCTGCTTTCCTAGGACATCAACAAATGTCAAATCTATCCACATGCTAGAGTGTGCAATCTAATGTTTTTTTGAACATTTCCTTTCTGAAGATGGGGTGGAAAAAAGCCATTTTTGCAGTCTGAGAGAAAAAAAAAATATCTTTCTCTACAAGCAACATGTTTTTTCCCCTCAGCTTACCAAACTCCCCTAAAAGCTATCTTACTCCACAATGTCAGTCAGTTTACTCCCAAGAGGTTGCTCCCTACACATATACACCTTTAAAGCAAGGTTTAGAAAAACCACGAGGCCATCTACAAAATTAACTTTCACAGTTTGGGGTAATTTGCAACTGTTGTTTTAAAACCTTATAAACAGGTATAAACAGGTATAAACATGGTATAAATGTGAAGGGTGCCTGCAGCAGCAGTACCTTTCCTTCATATTTTACAGTCTGCAAACGAGGCTGTGCTCCCAGTTAGAGCCAGGGATGTGAATTGTGCTCTGAAGGCTGTTTAGCTGCTTTTTGGTCCTCTGCAACAAGCTCCTAAGAGAGCTCCTCTCCCAAGGTACCTCTCCTTCCTGCAGCTCCCCTGGACTTAGAGAATTAGGGCTACATCTATGTGGATTTCATTTACAAGAACAGAAAGATTTGACACTGTTCCTCCCTTTTTTCTGATAATAGTTCAGTTAATTTTTGTTTCTCCCACCTTAGTTAAATAGTTCCTTCTATTCCATATGAACTGCCACTTACCTTCCCCTTTCCATTTCTCATTCTTTAAAAATAAATACCTTGCTAAGCTTTTCAGTTTCAATTTCACTTACAACTTGTATTGCAACATAGGCTTGTGTTTATAAGCACAGCTCCCAAATGCTGATAGGGCTCCTCTGGAGCATTTTGGGCAACGATGCAGAAGGCACTTAAAATCCTTTACTTGTAGGACATCAAGATTTTTTGTGTGTGTGACTAGATTCAGTGAGGATTTCTGTACAACTGGTTTCATTTTATAGATTTGGGAAGAAGAACTACACAGAACCACAACATTAATTTTAGCTTTAGTTAAGGTCTGTTTAATGTGAAGTGCCCACTTTACGCTGGCAGACAAATTACCAATGGGGCAACTAGAGAATGCATGAATGATAATGTACAGACAAGCTTTTTATTATTTATTCATAGAAAACAGTGGGTTTTGGTGTGCTGCTTTGAAAAATGTTCAAACTAGTAGAATATAATGAAAGCACAGTGAAAATTCTATTTCATTAACATTTAATCATAAATCGCTCTTTAATATAAAACATAAAATAAAAGTCTGTCATAAGCACTTAGGTGTAGGGAATGGAGAAAGTCTGCAAAAAGGGGAAAGGAAACATTGCAGTGGGTTTCACTGTTCCTGTTATCTGTCACTTCAGAAACAAAAAAATAAGCAAAGAAACAACAGTCTCCAGCTAAATCTCACAACTGGTCATGAAGAAACTGCTTGGTTCTTTCTCAAAATATTACATTTTGATGGCTAAAAGTATTACCAGTATCTGTGGACAAGGAAGCAATAGTCGTAGCAAAATCACAACAGCTCAAGAGCAGCACTCTTACTCAGGATTCTGCTACCCAGATAAAAAAAATCAGAACTTCAAGCTGCCAGAGCAGATTCAAAAATCTTTTCTGTGAAATATCTATTACCATGTTTATAATATAACAAGTATTCTCAAATTCCCCTTAGAGGTATGCAAGAGTGATGCACAATAACAAGCTCTTACCTACTACAGATCTTCAAGGCTTATAGGAAATTAGATCTTTAAAAAATACTATAGACTATGTCCCTTTTTGAGACCTCTTGTCAGAGGGGTCTTATTTGTTACTCTACAAATACAAATGCAATATTATATCATCAGTGCTGATTTGAGTAACATCAGCCTGTCAATTAGCAGAACACATCTGTAGACACTGAGGAGACAGGCTGTAATATTTTTTAGGTTCAGACAATCTACACATCTCTGACAAAGAACAGAGCAATTCTCCTTATTGGAGACCATCTATCAGTCATTGCTATCCGTGAGACTTGGTGCCTTTCTGATAAAATATCTTCTTCCTCCTTGAACTGTTCTTTCTTTCCCTAAAGAATGGGACACCCCCTGAACAGAGCCTGTACCTGCAGCCTTTTACACATTTCACTGTCAGCAGCTACAAGAGCTTGTTTGGCTCCTATCAATAGTAGCCTTAAAAGCTAAAAAAGGATTTCAAAAAACAGTAGAAAATAAGCATCAATTACACTACTGTGACTTCTTTCTCCCAGTCATCATCAAAAATTCTGACAAGCCAGCCAAGCAACCAAAACTCTTGATACGTTTTGCCATAAAGCAAACAAAAACCCCCAAACAAAACAAATCTAAAAGCACCTTCTTACCTACTTTGCTTATATCCCAGGGGCTGCTCAAACAGCCAGCTCTGCAGCCTGCTCAGGAAATGAGCATTTAGGCAACACAGGTTTTCCCAGAGGCGAGATTTTTTTTAAGGAAAATAAAGCCCTTGGAGAACACTTCCTTTAAGCAGCCTCCTCTGTTTTACACAGATGTGGTTTGAGCATAAAGCCTCTGTTGATCACAGATGAGTTAGGAAGGCTGAAGAGAAGCAATGCTCCAAGCAGGCAGGTTTCAAGCTTGGGGTTCTTTTTTCCCCAATCAAGCTGTTTGCAGGTAACTTTACCAGACATTCTTCCACTGACTTTTCTGCTGAACAGTATGTGGTAAGGAATTGATGTTGTGGGCATGAAATGATGAATTCAAATTAACTGCTGAAGGTGTCATTCAGGAGTTGTGGGCCATTATCTCCCAACACATCTGGAACCCCAGAGTGAGAGTGACCTGTGATCCACAAACGTGTCCCTGTGCCACATATCGGGCAACAGCTCAGTGATGAGGCAGTGCTGGTCTATGAACAAAGGGCAAAACTTCCCTTCTAGCTGGAGCAGATGGAGGGTAAGGACACCTATCCCTGGATCTCTTGGTAGCAGTCTTTTCCTTGTTTATTGTCTTCCCTGACTCCTGCTCATTACTTTTGGATATCCACCTTCAGAAATGGCTCCTATTCCAATCTGGACAGGTTGGTTTACCTTTGCACAGCTCTACCTAATGAATACAATCAATGTAAACGACTGGCATTTCTGATCTGCAGCTTTCATTAGCATCTCTTCTCTTCCACATCCTCTGAATAGATACAGTAAAGTGCAGTAACTTCAGAAACAAAGTCTTTATGCTTAGAGGAATGTGAGCTACTTCTGTTGACCTTTCACATCCAGAAACTGCTTCAAACACTTTTAAAGAAGAATCATCCTATTTCTTGTTGAAGTGTATCTATAAAACCCTAACTATTGTCATTGGGCTACACAAGCTTTAAGATTCTCTATTTTTTCTTGCAGTCTTTGTCAGAACTCCTAAATCTCATCTTAGTTGTCTCATCACAATCCTGATTTTGATCTTGTGATCACACAGAGCATTTACTTCATATGCCTACTGCTCAATTTGTGATACTCAGCCTTATCACTTCTTACAGCTGGAAGAACACCCAACTCCACCAATTAGCTCACATACCAATTGTTGTAACTTCTTTCCAAAGTAACTTCTATTATCTATACAGACGAAAGCCCTTTAGAAATTTTGCCATTACTTTGTCCTGGAGTCTATCATCATCTTTGGGCTTATTACATTGCAGCACAGATGCTGATACTTCATGGCTATAGGACATTTCCTTGCTAAATCTGCTGTCATGCATTTGTTTCCTGGAAATTTCCGCTTAAGACTTCCAACTAATAGCTTCCAGAAGGAACCTTTCAGAAGAGGTTTCAAATATTTCTGCTTGTCTGCTTTTGGTGGACACCTGATTTTGATGAGGTAAGAATACTATGCAGAGGTGGGTTAATCAGCAACCTGTTGTCCTAATTAATAAGGAAACTCTTTGGCATTTAATTCAAAGCCTGAGAGCAGTTCCACAGCCTTCAGGGACACAGAGCTAATGTCCATTTTCCAGATGATGTGGTTGCAGAGAGGTTACACGGGTGCTGATGCTGATGACTACTGTCATGCTTGTCACGCTCTTCCCTTTATTAGACTTGAATGTGTTTTTAATCAAAAGAAACTTCACTAGGAATTTATCAATTTTCAGTACATGCTGATTTTGAAACGTGCAATTATAGTTTGTACAAGACTGACTGTCCTATGTAACACAGGCAATGACAGATATTCTTAACCTTGTCCAGGCTCTCCTTTATAGCCTCTGCTTTTGTTTGCCTGTATTTTAACCATGCCTTCCATTTCAAAGTCTGCTTTAGGCTGACAAAATGCAGAAGGTTCCAGCTGAACCCAGAGTTCAACTGGATGCTAGAATGAGCTGCAAATCCCACTGATATTCCCTCTGTGCATTCTGAATGCCTGAGAACAACAAATACTTGCAAGTAAAAATTAGACTTAAAATGTTTTAGCGTTCAAGAACAGTGACAACAGTTATGACAACTTTTGGTTTTACTGTTGTGGTTTCCCACCATGACATGGGAGAAAAAATAACTAATATTAACATTTGTGAACAAAAAGACACTACAGAGACAAGGATCACAGAAAACCTTATATATGCAATTAGCAATTTTTTACATCCACTGGAAGTTTTCTATCATATGCCATGAAAAATAAGGCTTTGTGTGAACATATGAACAATGAGTATAAAATTAGATGTTGAATAACCATCCATTTCACAAATATCTTTCACCCAGTGTAACATGATAGAGAAGTCATGTAAAAATAGTTTGCAGTTGTGCAATTAAACCTCTTATTGCAATGCATAAGCAAAATGGCTCGAGCAGCCTTAATTTTATGATTTCTCAACTTATGACTACTTAGCCTTTACATGTTTATTAATGCTGATATTTTTTTATTCCTGTAATTATTAGTAGACACTACACAGGGAGGAAGGACTTCCTTCACCCCCAGGCAAAGGGCATGTGACAAAAGGACTGTGTAGTATTCTCCAAGCTCATTTGTATGGGGCTGGAATTTCTCCCAGCCTGGGCTGCCATTTTTCCCACTTTATGTTCACGAGCTCCCTCCTCGCTCTGCAGCAGCGTATGTTTGTGGCAGTGAGGGACAGATGCTCAATCTCAACAAAGATCAATGTGGCTCCAGGGAGCACTGTACCATCTCTTCCCTGATATTAGACTTCACTATCCTGAGGCTGTTCCTCTGTGGCATCTTATCAGGTTGCCAGTCTGTCTTTAAGATAGCTCTCTTTATCTTGTTTTTTTAAATAAGAATGTATATTTAAAAGACATACCTGTCCAATAATAAGAGGGACTACAACAGTCATAAACAGCTGCGAGAATATGGATGTAAAAGGCACAGAGGAGGATGATCCAAGCTACAAAATAAAGGTATACCATTAACATTGCACTCTTTCTTAGTATCTTCAAATTTCATACAGATATCACACATTAATACACATTTTATTTTACACATAAAAACTGGGAACTATGTGCACTGGAAGTAGATGTAAACATGTTTAATTGTTAAGTCACAATAAAGCATTCGGTGTTCCACAAAACAGAACTAAACCAATCTCTGATTATTTTATAACCTAGGGAAATATTTCCATCAATATTCATTTAATTGAAAACCTGCTACACATATATGCCTAGTAAATTATATAAGCATTTGTAGGATGATAGTCTAAAGAGACGGAGTGAACCCTCCTAACTAAACAGTTAGCTTGACTTTACCATTTATACACATCAAGCAACAGAAGTCAGTGCAGTTATTTTAATAAATAAATGAAAATAATGAAATAGTGAAGACAACATTCACATGTTTTATTTCAGTGCCATTAAAAAAGAGATATACTGGAAGTATAGAACTATTCTTTTGTTAAGACAACTGAACTGTGAGGCTTAATCTTCAAATAGGTGATCTCTCGAACTATAACTGTAAATGTTAGAAGTTTGGTTTTTTTTTCAGATGCAGGTAGAAAACGCAGAGTCAGTGGGATTTTTGGAACATGCTTCAGAATATTTAGGAACACATACAGTATTTTTTATATTCTGACTGGACTTATTTTGGGCTAGGTAACTGGAAAGTTTCTTTTAATGTAATTTAACACCTCTAACAAAAATGGAACACACATTAAGAAATTTACAGTAAGACAACTGAGTAACATTGTCAGAGCTCCCTTAGACAACCACTTGTTTCATGATGAGGCAAAGAACATAACATTAAGGTTTTCACAGGTCCACCCTATTTTATAATTTGCACTTCACTTTAAAGATCTTCAAAATGACAATAGAATACAGAATCTTTTCAGCACCATCTAAATGATGCTAATTTCCTAAAACATTCTTACATGCATCATTCTCATAAATTATACTCAGATTGGATTATACTTTTCACACTTACCTTCCTTTCCAAGCTACCTGCCTGACAGACAAGGTGATCATGCAATCTAGTAACTTTCTATAATCCTGCCTTGAAAAATCAACATATGGCCACACAAATGTGTTTGGCATAGATTCTTCATAAATCTGAAGAACAGAAAAATCAGAAATTTTATATAGTGAAGTATTCTACTTTATGCAGAAATGTACAACTGCACTGCTTTTTTGTACCTGAACATTTGTATATGCACTGCTTGGGAAATGGGCAAACATGCCTGTGGGGGATGTCTCTGGACTAACTGAGCTTTTGGTGCAGGCAAACAGCACCAGATTTCACACGTCCCTTTCTGAACACACTCTGGGTGAAGAGTCTCAGGAGGAACACACAGAATCTGGCTGTTTCCTCTGTGCTACCTTAACTGGCAACAGCAGCTGAGACTCAGTCTGACTGCTCCGCAAATGACAACATCTTGTCACCATCACCTCTAGCTTTCATAATGTGGGCACATAGGAGGGGACCTGAGGATGAAGCCACAGCTGAGAATTTTGGTCTGCAGGTAGAGAACAAGTGAGCCCAAATTTCCCGTGGAGTCAAGAGGGAGAAGTAAAAGCTTACACAGAAAGGTTCAGATCATCCATGAGTACCCAAATTCTGGCAGCACAGCCACATTCCCAAGGCACTGTTTCCCTACAGAGAGCACAGACCTCCATCATCCCACTCATGAGCTCCTCGTTGTTTTAATTCTTGTAAGGAGCTTCTGAAATTTTAAAAGGTTCTTAGTTTTTCAAATTGTATTTGGCCTGATTGTTACGCGCTGAGGAGCTAAAAGTGTTACTTACTGCGTATTCCAAGAAGCCTTTTCAAATGAAAATGAAGATTTTTAAACTTTAAAATCTGCCTGGGCCACAGAGGAGACAACCTAAGCAAGCCAGGACACTGGCACAGCTTCACAGAACTATGACACTTTGGCAGTGACTCCTGTGTTTTTCTATAAAAATGTTGATCGGATTTTGCTCACTACTTTTAAGTTTTATGCTCAGTGGATGCATAATCAGTTTCTAAGCCAGGAAAGAAAAACTATTCAACAGCATAACACACTGCTGAAAAAGGCATAGTCTCACCAGCTTTTTAAAATATTACTTCAAATGTAGTGTCTTCAAGCAGTTGGGCATTTTTAAGCACTTTGTGTATATATAAGGATATGTTCTGCTTTGGATGTGGGGATTTCGGTTTTTGTTTTGCTGTGGGTTTTTTTACATAATTAAACAGAATTAAAGGTAATTTATGTCTTCAAACAGACTTCTAAACTTAGTTTCCCTTCTGTATATATTGACAATAATTTCAGTGGGCTATTTTTTATCAAAATCTATCTGTTAGATTATGTCTATCAACTCTTGCATTACCTTGACCTTAAATCTATTTCCTGAGAAAGAGACAGAAGATAACATACAGGCTGAAGAGAAGGCATAAACTTCTCAATCACACAGAAAATAAGGACATTTTAACCCAGACTCTGGACATAAGGTGGCTAACCATGAGGAATCAAAAATACTCAAGAACCCAAAGCTAATGGAACAATACTTTGTCCAGGGCCTTCTCAACATTTGCAGCATGAAAACTCATCAGGTTCACAACTCCAAGTGTCCCACGGACTCCCAGACATTGCCAGGGTTCCAGAGTTCCTTTGAATGTATATTTTGGATATGTTTTCCATGCTTGTTTTCAGAAAGAGAAGTGAGAGAGGAACAGAGGAAACAAAAATCTTGATATAATGTGAATCAAACTTTCCTTACACTCTTACAAAATGCAAATATTCTGTCCAAATGGATAAATAGGATTTTGGCCAGGTTTTAGTCTGATCAAGTAAAGTTCTGTGCTCTATTAGCTATCATGAAAGTTTTTTTAAAAAAAAACTACCTAGATGATGTTCATTGCACAGAAATTAGTACTATGTTAAAATGGCTGATTATCTTTGGCTGCCCTCCTTGTTAAAATAATCTCTATTCCTAAAAAGGAACCTTTCCCCAATGGCAAACAGATGTACAGTAAGAGCTGGCATAAAAACGTTAAAAATTCAAACTGCTGATTTATAGCTGAAAAACCCCACTCCTACCTGATTGGAATGACATATGGAAGATTAAATGCACCACTTAATGAAAAAGGAATCACAAATTTCATGCCACCATATCATATATGCTTATTTAGGAACATTTTTAATAGTTTGATATTGTGAAGAGGTTAGGTTGTTACACACCATTCTGGATAGCAGTATTTAAGTTAAAGGTTTAGTAATAAGCCAGCCCTGCTTTAATGGACTCAGTATTCAAGAAAAGACCCTGAAAATTCTTGAGTGGGGAAATGCGCTTTTTATTTAAATAATCTAAGTGATTTCAGCAGGGTAAACTCAGATAAGCAGAAAGATAATTCCAGGCAAATCTTCCCAAACAATTCTGTCACCATGCAGTACTTCAAACCTGACCTGCAGCATTCTTGCTAATTTAGTCCTAGACCTTCCTTCTCAAGAGACTGCCTGTTTTAAAAAAACCCAACAAATAATTTAGTGGGTTTCTTTATGAGTTTGTGGTAGAAACACTGCCTTATCCTTAATTAAAAGGCTATATTTAACTGGATATGGTAAAAAAACAAAGATCAAAACCCAACCTTCCTTGCATAAAAACAAGACACTTACATCTCCCAGTCCAGGCTGTAATGGAGCCAGATGCTCCATCCTCATCTTTCTGGCTGACCAGGCAGGTATCACAGTGAACATTCCCACTCCTACCCTGCCACAGGCCCAGATGAAACACATCCTCCCAGGCCAATTACAGCTCAGTGACACATGTGCTGCTCACATTGTGTGCACTTTGGAGCAGGCTGTCCTTTTGGGGAGCCTTTCACTCTCCATCAACCAGCTCCAGCCTCACCACTTGTTGAGCAGACAGGAGAAAGTGAGGCAGGGGTGAAAAGAGGGCAGAACTGATGGGGATGGGCACTACTAGCTGCTCTTTTACTTTTTTAATATATTCAATTTTAACTTTTCCACATTCTGGTGGAAAGGTCTGGCTACTCTGAGAACCTCTTTAAATTTTGCATTCAATGCTGTATTGTCACCACTTCTGGTTCCTCTCATCCAGCCCAGACCCAGCTGCCTCAAAGGCCTGGAACAACCCCACGCCCTAAATCCTTTCGGTCCTGTTGTGGATGGCAGGCCCATTACAAAAAGGCCACAGAATGCAATGCACTTTTTTTGGAAAAGATGTGGATGGGATCCAGTTTAGTGATGAAGGACAATGAACAAGAGTTACCAAGGGAAAAAAGGCCTCCCTTGCTTTGGACTCATTCCAGAGCCCTTATCCTGACCCAGCAGTTGCAGCATGTTCCAGTACAGCAGAAAAATAACCACATCCCCCTCAGTAAGCCAGAAATGGGAATGCTGTGATGGGAACTGCCACGGGCAGCAATGATGCTGAGGCTCTGGGAAGGAGGGAGTGCTGATACGCTCCTGAGAGTTCCACAGTGCCCAGCTCCAGGTTTGAGGTAGGAGGTTGAAGGAGGTCATCCCTACATAACACCTAAGCAGAGCTGACAGGTCGCTGGGGTGTCCTTCCCACCCTCCTGCTTTACAGGAATCCACACGCACAGCATCCGGACATCCCGGCAAGGCAGAGGAGCCGTGGAAGAGATGCCAGCTCCCGGCCAAGAGTCATTGACTGGAACCAAAATAACCCCTGCAATGGGTGCAAGGGAAGGGGAGGCATGCCATTGAGAATGGAGTTTCTGTAGAACAGGTTTAAATTTAGAAATAAAGCTTTTAATTATACCTATCAAAACCTGCACATTGTCTCTTCCCTTAGAAAGGGGCAAAGGTACAACAGAAGTTGCATCCAATGCTTTGGTAGTCATATATTTTACCAACGAGATCTTCCATTATTATTCTAAAAAATTAAACTTTAGTCCCCAATTCTGCTAAATAACTAGAGATATTTTGCAAATTCTTGCATATTCTATATGCTTGTGTGGCTGAGGGAATTGATTTGGCACAAACGAAAAAGTATCTATTTGTCTACATATACCCTCCAGTTCTGTTGCCAAAATAAAAATTAAAAAAAAAATAAAATCAAAGTTGCACATTCAGAAGTATGGAAAACAAAAGCTGACAGACTTTTTTTTATTTCCTGGCTTGGGCAATGAGACTATATTTTGGGTTTAAAGTGATCACAGATGCCTAATCCCCTTTGGGTTCCCCTATGACACATTAACTACCAAGCCAATCCAAACACACCTGTGGATTTTAAAGCCTTTTATAGAGCTGTAAAAATAACCAAAGGTATTCTTCATCTGAAATACACCAGAGCTACTCTCCCACTAAACTGTGATGCAATGATCTGGAGGGTTAAAGTACAGAAACATGATCAAGTTTACAACCCACAAACACCTAAATGTGAATTAGATTAATACCCTTGGAGAGTTGGCACTTGAGGACTAGCATCTAAAAATCCTGCTGCAAACAAGGGGCTGACTAGCTGGAAACACATAGTTAAGAACCATTAATATTATTTATCCATGAAAAAGAAAACTCTGATGCACCAGAAGAAATAAATCAGTCGAGATAGGGGATACTGGAGACATTGCATGAGGCCTGGACAAGCCCTTGGTGAAGCAAATTGCACAACTGTGCAGGAGTTACATTACCTGAGCTGAAGAAGGAATTAAAACTGGAGCAGGTGCACAAAACACTCCAGATTAGGGGATTTATTTAATGTATTTAAAGATTAGAAATGCATGCCTTGTTTAGCCTAGCTGACTGAAGGCTGGCAAAGAGAAAATCAAAGCCAGGGTGATAAATTTCAGAAAAGTGCTACTCAGATGTATAATACGGGCAAAACAGACAGATGGATTACACATCTTTAACCAGTACTTACTGGAAATTAGTATTCTGCTCAGCAGAGACACAAGGTTTTAGTACTGCAAGGGGGGAGGGAGAGCAAAAATCCTTATTTTTAGGTTGGATCATGCTCAGTTCTGAGGTGAATTGCATCGCATGGAAAAGAGGTGGATTGGGTGAGTCAGGATGGGATTCTCCTGGTAGCCTGGTTCTCTGATCCTGCTAAAGATGTGTGCTTAACTCCTGCCCATGTTGAAGCAGGCTGTGCACCTGAAAGGCTCCCCTGGTTTTATACAGATGAAAATCTCAAGAGCAATAACACGTAGAAAAGCACCTAAAAAAATCGACAACATTTTGTGTGTGAGTCAGGAACAAGGAAGGTCCCTATTATTCTCTGTTATTTGTTCCAATTTAAGTAACAGAGCCCTAAAAGGTGAATATGAAAAAAAAGCAATAAAATTATTAAATAAATATTTCATAGCAGTCATTGAAAAGTTCTAGTTAATTGTAAAGAGTTTGAATCAGATCAGACAATTTTGTTTTCCCAATGATTAAAAAAGAAACAATGAGGTAAATAATCAGGTAGAAATAATAATGCACTTTAAATCTTCCACATGAATGAGTTGATCTGTTAATAGCTAATGCACTGTGCTGCTCCCCCCTCCCTTTCCCCCCCACTGTAATCAGCCTTTTGTCACATACCAGTGAAATCCATTAGCTGCAACTTCCTTATCAACTTCCAAGGCTTTCCAGCTACTAAGATATTTGCATATTTAACGATTCATTTGACTGGTATCAACTCTCATTTACCAAGTGCTTAAGAAGAAAAACAAGGCATAATGTTAGAAGTTCTGTTTAAAAACAAAAAAGTACTGACAGCTCCTTTCAATAAACAGATTTATCAGAATTAATGGGATCAGAGTAGAAAAAAAATCTAAAAATCTAAAAATCTAGTTGGTAAAAAATCTAAAAAGTATCATCAACTTTTGGACCCATATTTTAATTTAAAGATTGTGAATACAAGTGAAAGCTTTTTAGCATTTAAATAAGTTTCTAATTTCACTCTATTTATTTCACTTTTCTCTGCACTACTTGCACCAAATTTCCTACACTTGTCTACTCCTGCATTATTTCAGCAGTGCTACTTTCTAGTACTTAGGACATCACCACTACAATGCCAACATAAAAATAAAAATCCAGAAATCAAGAACAGGAGCAAGCTGATAAAGCCTTGGGAAGATTCTGTTTCGACACAAATGTCATGGTGGTTTTATTGGCAAAAGAGCTAATGGAGTAATGCCTGACAGTCACACAGAGTTTGCCAAGTGTATCTTTAAAAATACACATGAATTTTGTATTGGATCTTTAACATACCACATTAACTGCTCTGCAGTCATGCTTCTGAAGAACGTGAAGCACAAAAAATATGTAAAGTATTGACTTATCTCTAATATTTTTTTATGGCTTTCAATAGAAGTACATTGATTTACACATTTAAGACTTTTGCTACTTTGCTAACTAACCTTGGAGAAATCAAAACTTATTTTTCTGCTTTAAAAATTTTCATGATCGATCTGTTACTCTGGTTTCAGCTAAGTGTGCAAAGTGACAAGAGGGAGATGGACAGCCTCACTCTCTGACAACCTCTTCATAATTGTTAATGAAGCACTGCAGAATGCTGCAAAGAAATATCAAAGAGCACAACCTCATTCTAACTTGAAACTGATTTAGCTTGCTTTGTTTCTGCTCACCACGTATGTGAAGTCCAGTTATATACAGTTTATGGGACACTGGCCATTGGTAACATCTTTGCTGGGAATATGGCATGTTAACTGTGAGTAACAAGGGTTAACATGAGGGTGATGATATTGCCCATTAACATATCCAGGAAGAAAGTTTCAATAGCTTCTTATCAGGCAAAATGTTAATCACAGGTACCTGTGACAAAGTCAGATATTCTTTATAAAGTTCAGCTAAGCATCCTCATACAGTCCAGTAATTACAGGCACAGTATTTAAGCTTCATTAAATTAATCTGAACCTCTTAGAATGTTAATTTTGAGTAAGCTTTACACCAGAAGTTTCACAGCAGAAATATACTTTTCAGAAATGTAACTGACCTCCTCTTCAACATCATTCATTTAAGATGATAAATTATTTGCATTAAATGCATTATTTATTATAGCTTCAACACGACTTTATCAATGTTGTTTAGACAATTTATATTTATATTACTGTGCAATTATGAACAAAAAGGTAGCTCAGAACATTATATTCCCTGGTGCACATAGGGCAAAATACAAACAGTAACTGCTACCTCAAGTTAAGCAATATAACAAAAAGAAGCTAATAGACAACAATGCATTTTATTTCTGCCAGCACTAAAGGAGTTTTATGCACTGTGCACAGTGAATAAAGTAGGGAGAATAACAAATATGAACAATAATGCAACAGACCATTCAGATAATCATAGCACAACTCTGTGGAAGAGTTAATGCTCATAAGTACCAGATTCAGGAACCAAAATTCATTGATGACATTGACTTGAAAGGTCCATGAATAGCATTCAGCAGCTCAGCTGAGTTATTGTAGAGGTAAATGGAAGTCTGATTTTGAAAATTAAAAATTCCACCCTGTATTAATTAAGCATTAAGGCTAAGTTGCATGACTAAACTGACGAATGGCTCAGAGAAGATAACCAGGAATTTTCTAGTCAGTGTTTCTCATTCCACAGTAACTCCACAGTAGCACATGAAATGATGAAGCTGCAGGTTGTAAGCAAGCATACAGAAACATGGGAACTGTGTGCTTGAATCCACTGCCTGTTCAACAGGCTAAATGCATCAAGGAAACTCAGAGGAAAACTACAGAGGTTCACAAGAAAAAGAGGTTTCAGCATTTCAAACCACAGACTGTCACAGGACATGGCAACTCAGGCTGTGCACGTTCAGCTGTCCTAAATACCTATCACTGGATCAACTGAACCTTAAGAGAAGACAGACTTCATTTCAGCAAAGTGTGCTGCTGGGCTGACCACAATACTGCTCTTCATCTATGAAACCCTCAACAAAGACATCAAGAAGTTTTAAATATTTGCATACCACAAGAAAAGTCCTCAAGTTTTGGGCTTTGTGACAAAAAAAACCAGTTTTTGCAAATCTCCTCATCCTGACTAGTTTGTTTATCACTCTGATGACAAAACAATTCATGTGTGGATCTTCCTCAAGAAGAACATGTCCAAGTCATGTAAAAAACCACCCAACAATTAATGTGAATTTTACACACTTCTCATACAAATGTTTCCAGGGCTGGTAGGAAGAACAGAGACATGATTTGCCTTCCTGCTCTTACACACATCAAGTTTTACCACCTCTTCTGAGAAGTAACAGTGAAAACTGCAATTTATGGGGCAGAATATCTTGTTATCTGCCTACACCAAAGAACAGAACTTTATCTTGTTTGAAAAGATATACAGATCTTTCCAAAACATTTCAGTTTCTGCAGAAAATATCCATTTTGACTATTCAGTGCACCAAACTCAATGAGGCAAAGCATGGTGAAAAAAAAGCTGCCAGTGAGCAAAAGTAAAAAGAGCTGAAGTTTCATTTAGAAACAAGGGCAAGAGGTATCTGAGTGATTTCCTGTGGAAGAAACATTTTCTATATACAAGAGGGAAGAGGATTGGAAAACAGCAAGGCACCACCCTGAATCAATATATTCAGTGCAAGAATAACAAAACACCCTTTTTTTTTTTTAAAGAAAAGTTCTTTTTCAGTCTACAGTAAGTGTATGGTGCCAGGTCTATTGAGAAAGCTTTGCTGGTGTGTATCAATATATACAACACAGTCAAAGCAGTTTGTGTGCAAACCCAGCTACATCAGTGAATTTACAATATGTTCTAGTAAAATGAAAATCTTCCCTCACAGTTATTGAGGCAGTAGTTGATGTTACAGCCATTCTCACAGCACTATTTATCCCAGTTTATACTGCTGTATTTGTATACAGTCCATATGTTGCTTAAGCATCCCTGCTATAAACAGTGCATCCCTTGCATGCCACTCACAAATTGTTTCAGACCAACTTCCCACTTCTCCCCCTTTCCCGTGTGCTGACTTACATACAAAGCCATCAGTAAGACAAACATAAAACAAAATGTGTGTCTTCCTCAAAATCCTTGGAGTGCTTCAGCCTATAAACACCCCTCTTCACAAAGATAAGCCCTCAGCAACTTGCACCATATCACACCATTTAGCCAGCAAATCTTCAAGCACCAAGACTTCCTGTGTGACAAGGGATTTACTAAACAGCACCACCCACCTGCAAAAGCCTCTCCATTGTACATTAAAGCCAATGCCTTTATAAAACACAAAGGGAAAGCTTGGTCTCCTCCCTTTCTTTCTACCACGAGCTGCAGGGATCCAAAGCCCTCACTGAAGGGCAGCAATTGAACTAACAGGACTGAAGCAGCACTACATTTGGTGATGCACAAGGGCTCCAGCAATGTCTTGCTAATATCCACCACAAAAATACCTATGGGCTCTGTTTATCTGAATAGTGCCTTTCCAGTTGTTCTCATCCACTTCAGATCAGTACAATCTTGGGCAGCTCCTACAAGTGCAAGCTCTCCAAGAGCTCTTCTAACTGAGTTATCTCCCTACCTGGTAAGTGTTTGTATTTTACCTAGCCTGACTAACAGCAAATTATTTTACATTTCTGTAAGAGCAAAAGCTTTTGGTCATCTCAGAATGAAGTGTTAGGTGGTATGATACATTTTGATGGCCTTCCTGGGAGGCAGCTGATTTCAAATATTGACCAGAAACACCTTCTTCATTATTTATGCATTGTGGAAACCACCCAAACTTAGATCTTAAATACAATGTCTAATAGGTGCATGATTACCCAGTAAAAGATATATTAATGTCACAATACTCACAAAAAGCAAAAGCAGAAGTGGAGTTATCACAATGCCCTGAAAGAAACAAACATAAACAGTCTGTTAGTCAAGGAGGCAGAATCATCTTTACTTTCTCATCTTATTACATGGAAATACACAAACATCATTTAACATCACAGAAATTAAGTAACAAGCTCAACTTTGCTCTTCACTGAGCATGTTCTTTAACATTCATACAGCAATCATTTTATAAACTACACTAAAAGTACCTTTTTTTACCTTTTTGCACCTAAGTCCCTCTGTTCTAAAAGATCTGATATACAGAAATACGGATCATTTATTTTTAAAAAAACATATTTCAGCTCTCCCCTCAGTGTGCTGTATCTTAACTTCACTAAGCAGCTCCTCCTTAGGGGGAGACTTGATCAAGTCCCATGCCACCCAGTCCCAGGTCCTCTTCTGAGCAAAAGCTGCATCAACTGTGATGAATTTGGTGTCGTGACTGTGTAATGTAAGCAGATATTCCCCAAGGAAATGAGCTGAGATCTCAAAACTCATTTCACTTGATTAGGCTTCATGTCTCACTGGTAGAAGGCAAGTCTTTCATCTAATTTAATCACACAGGACCACCTCGGCTTTCCACATCCCCCAGGCAGATGCAAGCAAAAAGATTTGTTGTCTTCACTGACAAGGAACAGGTTTAAAGCTGATGATTGGACAAAATAGAGGATTTTAAGTTTCATGAAAGCAAATCTTAGAATGAGTTGTTTGGGTTGGGAGTTAACATGACATGCATCACTTTCATAGCTGCAAATAGCAATTCCCCATCACCCTTCCATCTGACTTCAATATTTTATTATTGCTCAATAAAATGATTCCATCATTTAATGAATGCTAATTCATAGAGCTGGCTCAGAAGTTCTCTAGGCCAGGACTATTCTTCATCCAGATAGGTCACAAGAATAGCCAGCTTTTCAGCTATTCACAAACTTTATTTTTAAAGCACAGAGGTCCTAGACATGCTCACATTTATCTAAAAGGGTGCTTATTTTATGTTTTATTTAGCTACAAGTGAAAAACAATTGAACAAAAAAGCCCAGTTGTCCCCTACTTTTCACTTAACCTTGAGTAACATGGCTTTACTTCAATCTCTTGGAAGCAAATATAAAGAAAAACTTTAAACAACTAGTTTTGTATTTGCTTTCTGGGTCCACAAAATATCAGAGATCGAGACAGAGTACCAGCCACAGAGAGTTCCTATTGTGTTCCTAAACCAAAACGCAACAAATAAATGCCACAAATTATAATAGACAGGAAGGATCAAGGAGGCAACAGTTAAGCTGCACAACTTGAAGCCTCTGTAGAATTTAAAAATGTATTCCAAAATAAATAATACATGCCATATCTGACTGCCCCACAGCCCAGCTATCCATAATAATTTATCTTTTTGCAAATGTCACAATTGAGATAGATCATAAAAGACTGAAAAGAGAAGTAGAAGCAGTAAGAATTGCTTGAGGGAGTCACTTGCTATTTACAAGAGGCCTAAACCAAAATGCAGATAACAGATATGAAGAAATATAGGTGTTGAAGAACAGCAGCTGGAGAGGAATAAACTAAAGCTGAGGAAGGGTCGAGGCATCAAGGGCTGAACTGACACTTGCATACAGGAGAATCTATGAGGAAGAACTGACTCCAAGATCTGTGTGATGTAGGGACAACACAGTCACTTCATCAGAGTGACCAAACTCCAGCTTCTGGGAACAACTGCTGAGAGTACCCGGATCACACTTTGCCCTTCTTCCCCTTTCTCCATTGACAACTCCACTGCACACCTCAAATATCACCAGACATTACCAAGTGCCTGAGTGTTCCCTTAGCCTCTAATTTTGGGATGGAGCAGGGTTCCACCTTCAGGCTTTTGCACAAGTGAGGAGGAGCATGGATGGAGCAGGAGGTGATGCTCCAAAAGCATCCTGCACTCCAACTGAGCACTGAGTGTAGGGAGAAGAGAGCAGAGCCAGCTCTCCTCTGAACCTGCACAA
>VZTB01013653.1:1523363-1612894 GCA_013397245.1 Thryothorus ludovicianus | reverse complement strand
AAAAGCAAAGGTAAAAAACCAAACCAAACCAAAGCAACCTTTCTCTTTATCTTGTTGATAAACCAAAATGGTATCCTTCCTCCTTGGGATGGGATCTGTGACTTGCTACTTAATTACTTTAGAAGCTTGCTGATATTAACACAGTGGGCAACAGCCACAGCTAATTCAAAGAGTGTGCCACAAAAGGAAACTGCACCTCTGTGACACTAACACTTCTTGTAATTCTCTAAATGGAGAGCAAGAGAATCATAAAGAGATTCCTGACTGAGCATGCTGCAAATCTAGCATTCAAAAGGTCAATTTCAGAAATTTGTTACTAAATTTTGTTATTAAATCCAGTGATCTTAATAATCAGAAGTGGGTTTCCTGTTGCCTCACCACAGAAAGGATTTACAAGGTTGAACTTTTCCATTTGCAACACACCCGCAATTCCCTGGGAAGCTAAACAATTACCTGACAGCACAGACAAGTTTACATTAAAAAATAGATGCTGTTGCTGAATCAGAGTAATTTGATGTTAATGTTTTATTTTTATAAGGAGTGCCAGTTTGAAAAACCACAGGGATTACATTAAAACCAAAGTTGTTTTTCTTTTTCTTCAGTCAGTAGCGTAGTGGTGGCTGTGATGGTTTACAGGTGCAAGCAAAGCATGATTTATTCAGGGAGGGAACCTCTGTTACCCAACCAACTAATGCAACTGCAAAGAACAAACTTTGGGGATGTAAAGCCTATTTATATGTTAACCTAAAAACACTGATGTGCTTTTGTGTGTTGAAACCCTTCTCTTCAGACTCCTGCCCAGACAGAAAGAAGGGCTTACCCAAGCATGGTGTATCTGTCTAACAAAAGGCACCTTGCTTCCACACATTACCCCTTCATTAGGAACATGCTCCTCAATGTGCTGCTGAGCCTTAAGTGATACATCGCAACTCATATTCACTAAAGAATAACAAATAGAGCACTTCAAGTCTAAAGCCTGCTCACAGAAAATACAGGAGATAGTTTACATTTTTGAAGGTAAAGCCCAAAGTCTGATTCACTAAGAATAAAGAAAATGTGGAAGGAAACAGTTACTCCAGAGCCCAGCTCACGCTCCAGCAGGGGCTTCACGAAGATGAGAATATTCTGACACCGGTGCTGTAGCTGCTTTCTAAGACTGCAACTGGCTGAGAAGTACAAAGGAAGCTAAAAATTAAAATGAAGATGACCATTTCTAAAGTCCATTGGACACTGAGACCATCACAGAGGAAAATGGAACTAAATTTGACAATGTTTTTCCCTGCCTGGCTTTCCAGGCAAGAGCTGTCAAATACATAGTGTATGGAGATAAACAGATTGTAGATTAGCACTTCCAGCAAAAGCTGAGCATCTGCCCTTGAGAATGCAAGGTCATTACACAGTTTTAGCATCTTCAAAGTTCGGGTGGAGTGTTAGGCTTCCTGACTGCTGCCCACAATGGAGTCAAAGTTGTAAAGTGACTGCCGTTTGCTTTCTGCAGAAAAACTTTCAAGAAATCCATTTACACCTCTGATGTGAAAGACTGACTGAATATATTTCAATGATTTTAGTGGAAAAGGGCAGAAAAAAAAATCTCAGCCTAACATAAGACACTGATACAACATTGGAGTCTGAAGAGTCAGATACTTGGAAACATCTCCCTGTAGAAAAGATCACGAAACCGATTTTAAGTGAGTTTAAATAAAGGTTTGTGTGTGCAAGCATTTACATAAATGTACATATTAACAGCAAGGATGTACTTGGAGATCCATTTGTTATTCGCTTTGAGGTTTTCTATAGGCTCTCATCCAGTACAGCACTGCTGCAGAGCAGGTATTAAGAGGTGTTTATCCTCCAAAAGAATATTTAAAATCAATACATGGAATTGGCTGCCAAATCAGATAGAGAAGGGAAGTCACCTAATGAATTTGAAACTATGGTGGCAAATCATTAAGAATGAAATTATGCAAATAGGAAGAGAGAGGTGGGCAGAGATCCAGAGGGACACATGGTAGAAGACAAGTAGGGATTATTGTAATGAGGCATGAAATACATGTGAACTTTCCTTCGTTTCCTTTACCCACAAATTTCCCATGCAATTTTTCATCATTCTTACAGGTCATCAGTACGACACACATGTGGCAACTGCTAGTGAGAAAAACCTTAACCAAAGTCACATCTGATTTGTCTAAGGAACCAGGGCTAGAAAGGGGGGAAAAAAAAAGAAAAAAAAAGAGTTTTGTTATCAAGGTTCTGAACAAATATGTATTTTCTGAAATCAATCCTCTACTCGTGCTTAATGCTACAGAGGTTCCTGAATGCTTCATCAGAACAGGACGCAAAATAAGCAGAAGTGTAAGCAATGTTATGTAAAATCTTACTGGGCAGCATTTCCATGCTACTGATAGGGTAAGGTGTGAGAAAAAAGCTTATGAACACTGGGTAATTTCACCAGAAGACAAGCATAAATGAGAAATGAAACTCTGTCTTCTTTTGTGTATAGCAGTATTTCTCAAATGACTTTATTTCAAGAGTTGCTGGCACTTTTTGGAAAAGAAGGATGAACCAAAAAAAAAAGATTAGCTCAGTTGGTTAGAGTATGGACTTAATAAGATCAAAAAACCCCAGCCTGCACACCCCATCTCATCACCCAACAAACAAATAAACAAACAATTGTTCCAAACACAAAATTGTAGTTTTTATGATTACAACGAGAGAGAAACTTTATGTCAAAATATGTATTATTTCTTATATATTTTTCCTTTCCTTGATTTTGTGCTTAGAAGTGTTTTCAATTTTTTTTCCTTTATTTTTAACAAGTTTGCAGGCAACTTAAATAATGTTTTACATTTTAAAGAGAACTCTGCCTACAGAAAAACGCTTCTAGGTCTGAATCAGGTGTGTTTGTGAGCGCCAGGACAGCTAGCATTAAAAAAAAAAAATCACAAAAGAAAGAAAGTGGGCACTCCTAAAGGTGGAAAAGTCTATTGTTCAGTGTTGTCTCTAACATAACAGAGATTGTAAAGAGACCATGGCAGCACTCAGAGCCAACTCTCAGTCTATTCAAATCAAGGAGCACAAGACTCCCACTGCCCTCACCCCTCAGACAGGGGAACAGTTCCACTTCACAGCACCAGCCCTGATAAACACACTGTTTATTACCTGTGCTACCACATTATTCATCATCCTGAATAAACTGATTTAAAGTGTACTTACATGTCAGAGTGCTTTGCAGTAATCTTAACTTTAGATATCATACACAGAATGAATCCTTCTGCTAAAACACATCTCTCACATAGCAAAATCCTCAGAAATTAGCTGCCTTCTCCCTTTTTCCACTGTCCCCACATAGCATTTGAACTATGCAGAACCTCTTGACAGACACCACAGATCAAGATAAAACCCTCTATGCTAAATATATATACTTGGTTCCAAACTAGAAAGGCAAAACCCATTAAAAGTCAGGCTGGGACCAGGCAGGTTCTTGTGAAACCACAAGTAGGCTCTGAATGCAGAAGTGGCATAACAGAAAAGGGTCTGATAACAGCTGCAGAGGCAACTGTGAATTTTACATATCTCAGTTTATAAGTACTAAATAATTCGAGCATGAAGATTTCAAGTCTGTAACTGAAATTATTCCCAAACATTTCAGTGCCTTAGTACTTGGATCCATTGGCTGCAGGAGCCTCCTTGAGAGACTATCTTTTTATGGACTCTTAAAACAGCTTTTGATATTTTTGTAAGCATGGCTATACAAGCTATGCTGTTCATTTGACTTACTTAAAGATGGCAGCAGAGATGACAAATTTCTGTTGATTGAGGTGTAGAAATTGATTTCCATAATAAAACATGTTTCCCCCCATTTCTAACTTTGTCCCCATGTAAATGACATAAATGTTTGGTTTTATCTCTTGCAATCTCAGAAATTAAATTACAGCTCTCTCATATTCTTGTAATTTCAGTCATTTCCCCAAGATGCAACTTGTGTCCCTGTGCTGCTCCCCCATGGACATCACAGAAGCTCCTGGTGTCAGATAATTACTTGCCTTTTGTTTTCCAATTCAATTATTTTCAAAATAATTTCAAATGTAAAACTCCTACTACACATCCCTCTTCTGTCAGCTATTCTAATGACATTGTTGGTTCTGAGAAGGCTTATACAACTGCAATTATTCAAAATAAAACATGCAATTTAGCTTTTTATGTCTTTTTCTATATGAAATGACTGTTCTGAAAGCTAGGGAGAACAAAGGCTTATGAACCAATGCTTTTTAGGATGCTTAATACAGCCATTCTCCCCATAATAAATAATAAGAAAATCTGAAAAGATATTGAAAAGAATATGAAATTAAGTTCACATATTTTTTGTAAAATTATAAATATTGTAGCCCATCAAGATAATAAACTACAATACAAAATCAAAAATACAATTCTGTGTAACCCTAATTCAACTATAATTATAAATAAACACCATAACAATAGTTGTAACTCATTCAATTAGGCCAATATTAGATTAAAAAAAAATTTTGAAACTTAAGCACTACATCAAAATGGTTTTTGATTTATCAGAGGGGGAAAAATAAACCAGATTTCACATCAACTATGAGATTATGCAGAGGGCTTTGTGAGTTGTTCTAGACATTGTATCACCTTTGTTCTGTTGTATTAATCTAGTGCCCTCAATTGTGGAGATGGATATCACTTTGAAAAAGAATGATAAAAAAAGAGATTATATTTAAAAAGAGATAATATTAAAAAGCTTACCAGCATCAAAAACAGTAGAAATCAAAAGCATTTCCAGTATTTATTAATAATTACTATTTGCAAGTGCTCCCCTTGCCTACGTTTTATACAAGCATGAAAAAAATGGAATCAAAAGGAATGTGAGCAGCCAGAGTTCAGTTCTTTCAACAAAACAGATCAGAGAAACAAGAAATACCGTGATCTGAACTATCAGCAGCAACACCACCACACTTGTCACAGATGAAGTGTAAAGAATAAAACCAAAAGGAGAGAGCATTTTTTTCAGTAAGGTTGAGGGGTGAGTTCCTGGTGTCAGATTGAGCGTTAAGAATAAGAAAAGAATATTTTAGAAAAGTAAAACTAGAGATGAACCCAGTTTGCCTGGCTTTCCCAGCAGAGGGCATCTTAAACACATCAGAAATTTGTTTCTCACACAGCAACAGAATAGTTCAGAACACAGCAGTAAGGGCCCTGAAGTTCTAAAGCAACTATGAAAACTTCTTGGTGCTTCACAGGTGACACAGGAGTAATATCTGGAGTGATGCACAAAACACAGCACAGGTCTCAATCAGAGCTGGACATGACCACCTCCATCAAACAGCCTGAAACCAGCAGTTAGGCGGCAGCTGGCTGGCAGGGCGTGAAAGAGCTTCTACAGCAGCTGGGATCTCGGGCTGCTCCTGGCCACACTTGGTAAGGGCTGCAACCTCTCTGCAGCAGCTCCAGAGCTCTGTGTGTGACCGAGGAGATCCCAGCGGGCCTTTGCTCACTTTTCTGGAACAGTATCAAACCATATCCACCAAACTTGTAACACCTCCCTGCAACTTTTTCTTGCCTCTCTCTCGTGCAAAGCATTTAACTCAGCTGTCTTGTTGCCAACTCCAGTGAGTTCAAGAATACCCTCGAGCCTGCTGGAGCTACATTTTCCTCTTCCCTTGCTTTTGCTGATCATCACTCCCGGCCTCAAGACTTCCTTCTTCTCCTTTACCTTCCACCTCAATGAAGCCTTTTAAAACCTCATCCTATGCAAATATTTTTCCTAATTCCAGCTCATTTAACCACTGTCTGTTCCTATTCAAATCGATTTCTCATGAGGTGTCAGCAGAAAACAAGATCACTAAGGATAGGAGTTTATACACTGGTATAAAGTGGAACTTGGTTAGAGGAGACAAAGAAAGGAACTTTTCAATCATCCATACCCTTATTCTTTTCAAAATGATCTCCTTGTCGTTGCAAAAACCACTTGGACACGATCCTGTAATTTCCACCACTGCAAGCAGGTTCCACACCACATGAGCATGGCCTCAGTGGGACTGAGGAGTAAAAGGCACGGAGATTGTAGGATTGCAACTGTGACTGCAGCTGCAAGCACAGCCCTTCCTTGAGAGAGGGTTTAAGATATAATAAAAATATAATAAACCTAATTACATGTGTTGGGGTGTACTTAAAATGCAAGGTATATTAGTGCAGTGTTAAAGATATGCCACAATTTCTCCTTTGTTTTGTACATAGAAAACAAAAACGCAGGAGCAGTAACAAACATATTCCACAAGAAAAGGTAATTTTTAACCAAACTTCGGACTGTTTTCTTGAAGAAGAAAGATAAAAAGAATATAAATTTCCCCTGTGTTTGGATCTATGCCAAGTCATAGGTAAATCTTAATTTAAATTACTAAGAAGCCGTTCCCAGCAAAGCATGCCAGCCTCAGCGCCTCTGCTCCCACAAAGCCATGTGGCACTAGATGGTGCTGTGGGACCTTCCAGGGAACACAATCTCCTCATAAACCACAAGTTACTGTATTGTTCAATTAGCCAGAGAGTTGATTCTGTATTTTGAGACACACTGAAGAGTACTAAATCCCAACAAAAGAAATCAGACCCATAGAAATGGAAGGAAGACACTAAGTAAACATTCTGCTTTGACTGACACTGCTTTTTGGAGCAGCCAAGTGCCACTCTTCCACAGGAAGGCTTCTTGCCTCTCCTTCCCCAAGGAAAAAGATGCAGCTTTTATGCTCTACACCAGCCTTGCTTTAAAGGGTTTTACATGTGAACCAGAACTGAAACAGCCCCAAGTCACAGCTCCAACAGGCAAGGCTCCCACAACACCATTCTATCATTCTTTGTGACTGGACCTCACCACCCATTAACAGACACCATTTTTTTCTGGTCAGTGTTTCAAAAATTATTTTGACACAATAAGTTTTGAATTAACAAAACTTTGAATGAACTAATCTGTGCATTTACTTTTCCTGCCATGATGATCAGTTGTGTGAAAAAAAGCCAGAAGCATAAAGGAATGATTATAGAAACCTGAGAAAAAAGCTATGGCAAATACCAGAGAAATAAGAAGTTATAATCAGTTATCAGAATTGATTCTATTTATTTACTTCTATAGCTTTCCTTATAATTGAAAACTATTCAAGTAGAGCAGGTTCTGTGTAAAGTCACCACCAACATATAAAGCAAAGCACATTTTGTTAACACAAACACTATGTTTAAATAAACTCTGAACTACTTAATTCTTCTTCAAGCCAAGAACCTCAAACAGTGCAAGTATAAACACTGTAAAAGCACTCCTTGAAACATTCAAGAAAATAAAAACTTTATTATAACAGGCAGGAGCACTGTGCCAATAAAAACCTGTAAGGGTTAATTATGCATCAGTAGTAGTAAAACACTTTCTTAGCATTGCAAAGGCCTCTTGGTGACCTGCTATTCAGAAATACCACCTAAAACCTATTACTAAAGTGCTGGCATAATTCTCCACTCCCCAAAATGTGGGTTTAATCTGCAGTATCCATGAAACACTATCCCTCTCTCTCCAAATCAATCCAACAGCAGAGTTTGTCTGTAATTATTATTATGGATTAGATAGGTTACATTGACTTTATCAGAAAAATGTCTCATTAGCCAAAGTGCTACCTGCACTCCGTAAGGTGAGAAATGCCCTCCAAATCCCTCAGGATCCTTCGAGACATTCCCAAGTCTGCTGAAAGTTAAGCTATTATCAATTAGTTTGTGCTCACTCGTACATT
Organism: Thryothorus ludovicianus; assembly: GCA_013397245.1. NCBI lineage: Eukaryota > Metazoa > Chordata > Aves > Passeriformes > Certhiidae > Thryothorus > Thryothorus ludovicianus. The sequence continues at coordinate 1,605,116 of VZTB01013653.1, read as the reverse complement.
TTTTAATCTTTAGTCTAAGTGTCCTGAATTGCCTAAATAAAATGTAAGACAAAGCTCATATAATCTGTTCCCCCTGTTATTCTCAGGTAGGATTTCTACTGAGCATTGAGTATTTCCAAGACCAAACCCAACCCAAATGCACAGAAGCCCATGCATAGACACAAACCCCCCAAACCCAGCCCCCAATATGGTAATCTATATTGCTTGTGTTGTGTGCTGCCTGCCTGGCCCCAAGTCATCAATAATGAATAGAAATGTACAGCTACAGCAGTAGCCTGTGTCATGGGCTTGTCAGGGATTTTTGAAAAGGAACAAAAACACAGGTCTGCCATTTGATTGTGTCTTCTTCTGCAAATGTGGGAAGGGCAAAGCAAAGTAAAAAAAAAAAAAGGGTAATATGATTAACTCTTTTTGTATGAAGTGAATGGTTTCCTCAGCCATACAGATTAGAAAATTATTTGCTTGCAACGCAACCAGTATTTTCCTAGGCCAGAGATTTCAACAATAATGTTGATTCTGAGCCCAGGGAGGAGAGTTTTTTTCCATTTTAAGATAATGAATACATACTCAAAAGGAGTAGAATATCACAGTTTACATAGAGGGAGAAAGGATTTTCTTAGGAATCCAGCAAGTTCAGTATCAAACAAATTTTGTTCTTGAAGAAAAAACTTAATGCATGCAAACACACATACACACAGTCAGGAAAGCAATGGCATTATTAAAAAATATGCAGATCCTCATGAATGGGCTAGAAAACACGAAGGAAAAAAGGTGGTACTTATATTTATTATTTGTTTTCAAATGTTCCCAAATACATTTCTACAGACATTATTACTGTGGTCTTACAGGAGTGATTATCTCACATTTTACAAACAGAACACACCAGCTGGTACACTACCAATCCACCCCCTGGGGAGAGTGGGTGGCAGACTACAAAATGTCTACAGGACACACACAAACTAAACTGATTGAAAGCCCAGTAGTAAACCCAAATCCTTCTTGCTTTCTGTATCTGCATAAATTCCAGAAAGAATCCTGCATGAATATATTTAATTAATAGAAACGTTAACTTTTGTAGTAGACAAGTACATATTCTCCATTTCAGAAGACTCAACTGAAGATGCACCCTTGTCTTAAAAAAACCTGGCACTAGGTAAATTGAGATAATTTATATAAGAAATGAAACTATATAAACATGAACTTCCAACCTGGCATCAAAAGCAAGACATCTTAATTCAGATTACATTGCCAGGCCTTCTTTTCTAGAAGCCAGTAACAAGAGAAAGCACATGGTTTAAACACAACTGAGGGAAATCTTCAGAAGGCAGCAATCAATAATACAATTTAACCAGCCTCCTCTGCGTTCTGACCTAATGTTATCTTGTGATAACTGTTTTTAATGGCTAGAGTGGGATATTACAGCATTCAGCTGAGCTCAAGTATGCATAAATCGCTGAACGTTCATGGCTTGAATATGTTATTAATGACTCTGAATAAGGAAAAAGGACCATAAACTACCTTTCTGTGGCAGATAATAAAATAACTGCCTCCAAATCATAAGTACACACTCCAGCACACTAAGGTTAAAAAAATCCAAAACCACAGAAATGTGATTCTGTTTAAACTAACTGATTAAATTGAGATAACTTACTTACAAAAGAAACTTTATCGTATTTAATGAATTCCAAAATTATATCACAGTAGAAAAAAGTGTTTCTCAATTCTGATTCCAAACGCACTTCAGCATGACTACACTAAATATCTTTCATTTTGCAAATTCTACACAGTTGGTAAAAAGTTCTTTTGTCCTAGTGACATCTTTTTGTGGTTTTGCAAGTGCTCAGATACCCCTCCTCCAGCCTACTGCCCAAACACAGGGCTGGCAGCACACAAAACTTCTGCCTTGTTTTGAATATCCCCATGGAACACACATTCTACTTGGCACACATTTTAATGTGCTGAATCTGCACATCTGCAACAAGAAAATGCAGGGGGGGTTCTCATATGTGGTAGAATTGGCCAAAACTTCATTCTTGTTATCAATGCCATATGACCCTTGAAGCATCCTGTGATTTTTTTTTTTAATCCATCTGCTTCAAACATGTTTATTTTTTTGGTCACTAGATACAGATCTCACGTTCAAGGAAAGACTAGTGCCTTTGTTCAGTATTACACTATAGCTCAAGTCACAGTAGAAAGGTAAAAAAGTCAGGCAGAGGCATCCTAAAGAACTGCTTTAAAAAAGCACAACAACAACAAACTCAAACAGGAAAACAAACAGGAACAGAAAAAAAAAATCAAAACAAAAGAGAGGAGGGCAGCAAACAAAACTTGGCTTTGTACTTCCATTTCCTGTAAGGATTGTGCTGTCCCAACTTGCCATCAGAAGGAGGTTGCTTTTCCTCTGTCTGATATGAATACTGGTTTTGCATTTAAATCATCTGCCCCGAAACGTGGGTCTTTGATTCAGTAACATAACAGAATATTTCCAGAGGGGGAAAATTGTTTCTGAAAACAAAACAGTTCTAGTCTAACAGAGACTGTCTAGGCAGGGAAGGGAGCTCGTGTGTGAGACTGGAACCAAAGGAAGAGAAACTATTTCCCTCACAGCCCCTATAGCAAAGGTGGTTTTTTTTATTTCATCTCTTAAGAGCTCAGAGTCAGACAGTGTTAAGTTGGAAGGTGTTTCTACTTTACAGGAGGTAAAACAAGAGAACAACTAAAAGATGTCATCCAAGATTTCTACCTTCCTCTTCTCAGAGCAAGACTCTTCAGTTTACTTTGTCCTCAGGAACCACAGCTCCAGAGGTGGCTCCTCTGTGACTCCTTCTCAGGCTTTGCCCCAGCTATTCCCAAAGAACCATTGCCAAGGCTGGAAATTCACAGTATGGGATTAGACCTTCTGTGTTCTTAAATTTAGAAAAGCCTTAGACCTCTGGATCCAGAATACTTCTCATTCTACAAGAAGAATATATTTCTTTAAAAAGTGGAATCTCTTGTAATTACTCAGTTTAAATGACATGCCACAGACATTCACAGAGCCTCATTAGCTGAAGGGACAAAACATATCCCTAAGGCCTTTGATTTTTACTAGGAGTTTCTAAGATTTTCTAACCAACAAGAGATTTGTTTGTGCCTATTTTGTGTGCCTTAAACTTTTCATAAACTGCTTCACCTGGTGGGTGGCAGACTGGACTTCTCCATGGAAGTACAACACTGAACTGATTCACTTGTGTCATGGGTTGCAGTGCAAAATGTAATCAAAGGTGTGTTATTCTATCTGTTGGAACTGGGGTGGGGGGTGGTGTAATTTTCTGTCATAAGCCCAGCTGATAAGAAATCAGCTGGGGAAGTTTCTTTATCTCTTCCACCACTCATCCTCCCTCCAGGGAGAGATCTTCTGCTCATGGGCCATTGAGTCCCACTGATAAAATTCCATCATCCCATTGGAAAATGCTCCATCCGGGGGAGGAGCCAAGCCTCTCTATCTGGATAAAAACCTGAGGCAGCCTTTTTTCTTGTGCTGGACTCTCAGAGGAAGACCAGGCCCATCTGCCTCCACTGGACCTTCAGCAGAGGCTGCACCTTTCTACAGGATCACTGCTCCAACAGAGCACTGTCACTCCAGAGGTACTGCAGCCACCTTCTAATGAGACTTCTACCAACACCCTGACCCACAGGGTGTCAGGTTGGATTCTGACTCAATGGGTTTGTTTGTTTTGTAATATTGCATGCTTGTTTTATTTTAGTTCTCCTAAATAAAGAACTGTTATTCCTATTCCCATAACTTTGCCTGAGAGCCCCCCTTAAATCCAGAATTATAATAATTCAGAGGGAGGGGTTTACATCCTTCATTCCAAGGGAGACTCCTGCCTTCCTTAGCAGATACCTGTTGTTAAACCATGACAACATGCTATCCATCCCTACCCTGAACATGGGAATTGCAGGGAGAGCAGTAAGATTTAACTCATCCTATGATAAATAACTGACATGATTTTCAAAGCAGTTCTCAGATGCTGTTTGCATCATTGATCTAACACAAATCAGAGGTATGCAACCTAGTAACACATTATACATCCTTGCATTTTGTGAAAATCACAAAAGCAACCCCTCACTCAGCTAAATATCACCTGAAAATAACTAATAGTTACCCATTACAGGGAAGTTTCAATATCCATTACATGGAAGAGTTAAACAGCCTCATCTTGGTGTTAAATATTGGTTCTGCCTGAAAATGAGAAACACATATCCTGTGTGCCTAGTAAAGAAAAGTATACTTCTTCAGAGAACAGATCCATGCCCACCAGCTTATTCACTACCACTTTATTGTCAGCCCTTTTCATTTTAAGTGTAATTTCCATGGAAAAAAGCCACAATTTCATGGTTGGTTTTTTTAACTCAAGTCTTACTGCATACTGTCAAGCAGGTGACAAAGCCAAAAATAACTATTCTGATTATTTTCAATTACACACAACTATTTAATTTCTTTTCCAAAGCAGTTTCAGGCAATGCAAATGCACATAATACAGACTGGCACAACACTCCAATGAGCAAATCAAGGCCCTATTACCTAAAAGGCCACATTGCCATCATGCCTCTCATTTCTGGACAAAAAGGACATCAGGCTACCTCATGCACAGAGCAAAAATAACCATATTGTAAGGCTAAAAGCAACAATAACAAGATGTTCATTCCCAAGCTGCAAGCTATCTAAAGATGTACTTTTTGTTTATCACACAAATGAGAAGGCACATGAAGTATCAAGAGCTAAAAGATTCCTTACCAGATGCCTACTAGAGCTTTACATGCACACACACCAAAGATAAAACTGCTGAGTTATTTTTTATATATCTTATGTAAGAGGGCTTTTAAAATGTAAATATTATACTAAAATTAGCATTTCTGGTTTGCCTACAATCAAAAGCCTCTAACATCACAAATCTCGACAACGAAGTGGCCTAGCAACCTAGACAGACAGACACAGGAAGTTCAGTCAGTCAGTAATAAAAAGCTTTGGCTGTCTGGCTTCAGGGAGAAGAAAATTGCTTGGATGATCACTTCAATACTCTGCTAGGTGATGCACTATTTTATTCTTTCTGATAGCTGCAGTTTAAAAGAACTCAAAACAGGAAAATGTACATGTAAAGGCTGAGCAAAGATGTGGACTGAAGCTTTATTTTGTTTTGTTTGAGATTCACACTTTTCATAGAGCCTAGGGAGCCAGAGAGAGAAGAAAGAAAACTGTCCCCAGTGCCTGACAGTAACAAAAGTGAAAACAGCTGCTTGAGTTGCAAGCTACCTGCAGAGTGGCTCTAGGAGCAAGGGGCTCTGCTGGGGGGGCAACAACCTCTGCAGTGTTAGCAGGCATCACTGCAGTGCATTGCCAGCAAAACAAAACATACTTGTCAAATCATGGTCATAATTTAATTGCTTAGCATGATTCACTGAAAATGCACTGCCATTCTGCTCACCAACAAATCTACATCTGAATTTACCCTGTGGTAAATTTACAGTGTTGCTCATGAGGGACCAAAGCCTGACCATGCTGCTGTACAACTACAGCTCCTCCCAGAGAACAGAGGCATTCTGCCCCTAGCAGGAAGTTTTGTTTTTTAAAAAAGGTGTTGTCAGAGCTGAGGATTTTTTCTAGGCAGTAACAGTGCTAAACTCTATGCTAATGAGAAGCTTTAACTTCTTCTATCAACATCACTGACTTTTCCCTTCCCTAGTCTTCTTGGGGCTCATTCTTTTCTGTTTCTTTCTTTTTTGCCTCTCCTCAAAACCTTTTCCAAAAAGATTAAAACTATATAACCCTTGAAGATTAAAATTATAAGGAGCTGACTTCCAAGTACCTAACATTTAAGCCTATACCCAGCAGGACACAGAGGCTCTCTGCATTTTTTGTCATATATATGTTTTTTCAATGAGTCTTACTTAATCATGAGACCAAGAAACACCTTCTAACTCCATTACTAGTATCAACATTGAAAACACTCCCAATATTATAGTTTGTCTTTGGTCCCTCACAACTACTGGCAACTGACTCAGACAACTGGCAAATAAAACTGCTTTGGTCATTTATCCAGCAAGTAGTGATTATCAAGATGAACACTTCCAGATTTGACAAGTAATTGCTGAATTAAATACCATAAGAGTACATTTTTCAGAGGTTGATGGCCTATCCCACAGAATTCTTATAATTAGCAGCAATAACCATTCTGCTTAAGTGACTACTCTCTTCCAAGGGTAATAGCATCTGCTTGCATAAAGGGGTATTTTTGGCACATTCTCGAGGTCTTCTTTCTTCTGCCCTGCTGTTAGAACTCTAATCAGGTATGCACAGCACCTAGAGTGGTCCTGCATACTCCAGGTAATTAGCCTTTCCACTAATCAGAGAGCATCTCTCATTGCTGCAAACATACAGGACACTGATTGTTCCTTAACCCTGAGGTTTCCTTTGCTCATTTCTCAAAGAACTGACTCAACACTGGGTACCTTGAACTACTCTTTCAATACACACAATTTAGAGCTTTCCAGATAAAATCATTTAAGTATTTTGCTGGAAGCTGAATTTAAAGACATGAATTATCGATGTTTCAGCTAAAATGTATCCCTGATCTTTCCCTTTCCTCCTCATAGTTAAGAAAATAAAAGCTCACAATATGTTTCTCTGTGACCATCTTCATATGTTTTTCTGCTTGAAAAATTGATCACCTTAGATAAAAACTCATTTACACCTGTGATTTAGTAAGACAAGAAACCCGTGTTTAAAAGGAAAAAGGCTGCAGTAAGTGTCTATGCACTGACAAATGGCAAAAAATACAGCTGATTTAACAAATGAGTGCTCAATCAATGAGGCACTGAGGCACATGACAAAGGGAAGTCAAAATCCATTACATTCAAAAACCTCCTTTAAATTCCACTTCAGTGCACTGACCCTGTTGCTCAATGCTAAAGACTTTACAAGGTTTTCGGAAACATTTAGAGAAGCTTTTGTTTTGGCATTCACTCAGCTGCACCTCACAATTAACACTGCCAGACTCCTCTCTAATCAATTATTCATTAAGATTACTAGCATATCTTTTGAGCGCCTTAACTCCCCATCAGAAGAGTTCGAGGGATGATACATCCGTGTGTACTTTGCAGAATAAAAGGCAGACTCTAAGCAGGTTTTAATGCTAAATGAGAACAAGGCTAAAAGAAGCGAAATCAACACTTTTAGTCAAAGTTGAGCTTCAGGCGAGCTGCAGGCAGTGCACAGCGTGAGAGAATTTGGCTCCAGAAAGTGCCCATGTGTTGACAGCTGAATAAGAGTTTGAAGGCTTAATGGTAAGAAATGTTCAGTCAGTGGTAATGTTACACTTTACTTACTCAGTTAACTACTCATCTTCTCCAGCCCTGACAGCTGATGACACAAACCCCACTCAATTCAAGTTTTACCAGTTGCTATACAAACATGTTTATCGTGGTTCCCATGGCTAGTATTTTTACCAGTCAAGCAAAAAAAAAGCAGGAAATCATTTTCAGGACATAACTATCAAATACAATTGTGCTGAGAAATCAGAAATGCAAAAAAAATCTGAAAAGCTGCTCTACCTATAGAGAAAACTCACATAATTTGAGCCTATTTCTACAAGTATAATAACACGTGTAAAGTGAGCAATTATCAATTTATGTTGTGGTAGAACCTACCCTATTAAATACATGTGTTGGGGAGGAAGATATTTGACCCCTTAACATAATTTAAGCACATAGGTTAGGAAGGCTCTGTATTTAAAGCCCATGGGAGACCTAACTTGGGCTCTGAAAGTAGAAGGTGTAAATGGTTCTTCCCACAGCACACAGAAAAACCCTGTTATCAGAGAATCTTTTAGGCTGGAAAAGATCTTCAAGATCCCACTGTAAAGTTGAAGTTATGAAGTTTTCAGTCCACTCAGACCCTGTTCTACCTGGGTCAGAATGAACAGCCAGATAGGACGGTTGGCACGATGAGCCTAGAGTTACCTAGAATTTTTGCATTTTCTAGACATCACAGCACAAGTCTAAAAAACAAACAAAAACCCAAAAAAACCATCAAAAGGAAAAAAAGGGAAAAGAACATAACATTACCAAATACAAGCAAATGGTAGAGCCATAACTGTTCAAGAACTCACGGTGCCACCAGAGCAGAATTGGGTTTTCTGCATCTGAAATGGTATTTAATAAAATCTCATAATCTAAGTGTGAACAAGTCTGTAGCTGCTAAATAACATGTCAGTAAAATGCCAGAGGTGCCTCTATTCTGCATGCACACAGCTGCTGCCATCCTGATTGAGAACAGCAGCTCTGTGCTTACTTTCTACACATAGTGATAAGCACATAATTTACCAAAAATTGGTAAATTTTGTTTTTGGTATATTTTTGGTAAATAAAAAGCAGGTCATTTACCAAAGACTGGATATCACATTCCGAAACCTGACCTGACACTACAGAAATAATAAAAAAATCTCCAACTTATAAGCAGCTGGAAGTAAGATGCCTTTGAGCATTTACAACAGAGCCAAGCACTTCAAAATGAAGTGAAATCATGTTCATCATGACTACACCTCACTCCTTAGGTTATCAAGAGGCTTAAGTGCGTAACTCACATCAACTGGATTTCTTGAAGATACCCAAATTCACTAAAGACAGATAGAGGGGCCTAGAAACATTTAAAACAAAAATAGAATAAGGAGCTTAGAAGTGAAAGTGCCCTTGAAATCAAATTAGGTACTTTGAAAAGTTTGAGAAGTACCTATCATGACTTTACAAAGCATACAAAAAGCTAATTGTGTGCTTCAACAGACAACTGAAACAATATTTATTATCACACATACTGTAAATATGTGCAAAAAATCTCCATGTATTGAAATCTTGACAGCAAAAGAACATAGTGTTATCAGGCCAGCATTACTGTACTCAAGACAGCAACAAAGAGATTTAAATTGTCCTTGGAAGAAGTCTACCAAAAGGTATGAATTCACTGTTCAAAATACTAGCTTTTAGCATGCCTTTTGTTCCTGTTACACTTCCAGTGATTTCATAGAACTTGGTTACTCAGAAATAATTGTTTTAAGCAGAAATAAAATATTATGATATCTCTTAGCAAATAGACTGATACTTCAACTGAAGCACAGTCTAAATCCTTACACGATTTCCTTTACTATCCTGATTTGTTCTTTTTGTTCAGAGGTAGCACTTGCATATGTTATCTCTGCTTTTCAAAGAGAAAATAATCATTTAAATTCATATTTAGATTCATATGTAAGCTCCACGTTCCTTCATGGCTTGTCACAGCAATGCATGACAGACTGTACAGTATTATCACTGAAAATAAAGTATCTTAAAGGAAAAGGGAACGAGACAGAAAAAACCAAATGAATAAAAGCATTAGCAATTCTCTGTTTAGCATCAGAGGCCTGAACACAAACTACAGCTCTGCAGCTCAAGCTCCCAGCTGTGAGCCCTTTTGGACATTTGGGTGTCACGAATTTCTGCTGGAACACAGAGGTCTGTGTTCAATGACCAGTTTTGCAAATGCTCATTGTGGAGCTCCCCATCATTTGTAAAACAGATCAAAGGGTCCCACTCAACACCCTCCCCCTGTTTATCAGTGTGTATGTAACCCTGTCCTCAGGGTGTTTATGAACAATGTTTAAAAGGCAGCAATATGCACAGCTGATCAGACCAGCAGCTGATCAGTATTTAATCACCAAATCCAATAAGGAAACAAATGAGGCAGAGCACAGGGGTGGAAAACAAAGGTAGGTGGAAAATGTTAAATGAGCCACCAATTTATAGAAGATAAAAGCACTCTCAGAAATGATTTACAAAACAATTTTCTTTTTACACATTTAATAAACATTCTGTCAGAGTAAACGAAATCTCAGAAGCTGGAAGTTAAAAAAAAAAAAATCAATTAAAATGAAGTCACAGGGAATGGTGGGGAATTGTTCCTGGCAGTTATTTGATAGAGTATGGTTAATATTTCTAGTCAGGCAAATTAACAGTTTGGCTGCTGTAGACTTGCACTTGCACAATACATAACCTCTGAGGGTTTGTCCTAAAAATTACAGAAATATATGCATAAAAACTGTTATATAGCTACATTTGAGATGTACAATAACAGTTATTTACTACACACACTCTAATACAAAGGGATTATACACTGCTAAAATCAGCTGAAAAGAATGTCTGCATCTGAAAATAAAAGTAAAAAATGCACCATTCGTTCCACAGAGTCTCATTTCACTTGTAAAAAATCTTTTGAAAGCTCTTAAAAGAAAAATCTGTTTCTCTAGCCAACTGTATCAATAGATGAGCTTTTCTTTAATACCATTCTGCTGTATAATTTGTACTGTGCCACACTATATTGATTGAAGAAAATTCCAGTGAGGCAGTGTCAGTTTCTGTTTCTACAGGGAAACCACTGAGCTGAACAGCGAGGCTCCTAAGGTCAAATCAGGATGCAGCTTGTGCGTTGCTACTTTCAAATTACACAGGGCTAATGAGGAAAACAATGGGAGGTTTGCAGACATAAGATAAACATCACTTTTTCTCTTCATTAACCTGCTCCTGTAACTCGAATAACCATGTAAATTAGGGTTTTTACTTTTCATACTTTTTCATGAATGAAGTCATATTTGCAAGCTGAAGCTATGTTTTCCTCATATGCTTCAAGTCATCTCCTATCTCTACTCTGCTGCCAAGTGTGGCCACAGAAATAAATCCATTTATCTTCCAGCTTATCTTGTGATTCTGCTTAGGAGAAGCTGCTGCTCCTCAGCCTCTGTAGCTAGTGTTTGCAATAAGGATTTACCTGCCTGCACTTCAGGTGCAGGGAGAGAGAAAGCAGCCTATATTTATCACAGTGCTCTTTGCAAACACATCCCATTTCACATGGATGGTGAAAGTACAGATAGATGCAACCTTGCCTTGTTCAGAGGAATGAAAAGGGGAAGAAACAGGAGTGTTTCAGGTGAGAGCTCACATTCATTTATGTCTGAGCTGTACAAGTGAATAACTAACTCCCAGCTGACAGGCTGCCTGCAGACACCAGCAGTGCAATAGAGTACCTCCAGTTCAGGTGTTTGGACGCCTGTAGGTCAGCAAGTAAAGGGAGTTTCAGCCCTGCCCACTCTTCAGAAAAGCAGAGTCCCCCTGCCCCAAGCCTTGGGCCCCTGGAGCCACAGCTCTGCTCTGATCCTTGGACAATCCTTCATCCCACCTCTCCACCTGACACACATGGTAACTCTGGATCAAAACACTGTGCTGGTGTCATGCCATGGGCCTTGCCCATATTTCCTGAGCCTGGCACTCCCTATCAATGACACTCTTCCCTTATCCTGCAAAGATCTCGGAATTACACAAAGGTTTGTAACACAGAACTCAGAGCCAGGCAAAGAAAAGCTTCCACACCTCCAGGCTTTTAAAGTCTAACAAAGTTATGAAAATTGAGCTGGCAATACAATGAAACAAAGGAAATACATCAGTAAAAACATCAGTTGTATTTGAACTAAAGAATGTGCAGACTAAACAAACTTTATGTTGGCCTTAGGCATTTCAGATATGTCATCCTTCCTGCCCTCCCCCACATATCATACAAGATATTTATGAGTTCTGTTAGCATGCACATGCTCAAAACAGTGAGCACAGACTGAAAGGATCAGCAATGGTTTTTATAAGCATTGTGCTTAATCATGTTTTACTTTTTTTAGTGACTACTGGATTAAAAAAAAAAACCTATTAGCTCAGCTTGCTCAGTGCCTCAGAAAGCCTAAATGAGCACAAAACTGAAAAGTATCTCCCACCCCAACAGCAGTATGAAGAATGTCAGAAGTAATGCAATTAAAAGGGTTACCTATTCAAGTAACATCTCAACTAGCTAATTTTGACTTAAAAGAGCAAAAAAATTTACCAGAAAACAATGCACACTTGCTAACCTTTCAAACCATGTTAACAGGTGGTAGTGCATTTTTCTTTGATGTTTGTTGTGAAGTCAGATTCAAAGATCCTGTTCAGTTATTCTTTGTTACATTTGTATTCCCCTCTGCTATCAACAGCTGCATTAAAAAACAAAACCCCCCATGTATTTTTAACCTTATGAGATAAGCCCGTCAGTGCACACAAGCATCATGTGACCTTATTTAAAAGGTTATAATTGAAATTACATGCTTTTGACTGCTGACAGATAGCATTTTGTACACAAGTTTTGTTTGCAAAATCAAGATATATATCTGAAATTATCAGAAGGGATATAGTTAAAGGAACGAATGGCAAAGCAGAGTTAGGACAGGTTACATACAGAAGGCCTTGCTCAGACTGTTCCTGTCTGTTCCTTACCCAAAAGCCAAACGTGAGACAGGTTTCCTGAAGTGAACTGAATGATCACCAAGCAGCAAACAAATGCAAGTTTATCTGATGCCCCTCCCTATTGAGCTATTATAGCTGTGCCTTTATCCTGCATGTAGTATTGTTTATGTCCAAAGACTTGCACTCCAAGAGTTGCCTGTTTTCTACTTGATGTGTGAGACACTGGGATACCAATGCCCCACTGCTTCAGCACAATGCCTCAAGTAGTAGCAGGTAAGCACAAAGAACATATGGGAGAAATGGCATAATCTTCTGCTCAAATCTAGCAGAAGAACCCTCATTCCAGATATCTCTTTCCTTAAAACTATTCTTTTACATGTATAAGGGGTTGAAAACAGGACAAGCTCACAGAAAATAAATCTGTCGAAATTCATTACATATACAGAAATTATAAGAACTTTAGGAAACAAAGAGCTGGAGAGTGTGAGAACTTCAGGGAAAGGTGACATATAAGAAAAACCTGAACTTTAAATACAGCACTTTTTAACTATCTGCTCTCAGCCACTGATAGAGAAGGAATATTCAATCAGTTCCAGGATAGCAGATTTTGTTTGCTGCAATACAGATGCAGCCATCCATGTATAAAGTTATTTTCATCAAAGGAATATACTTTGTTTCCCCTCAGACTCATAACACAACTGAGCAGCCACAGAATCTCTCCCTGTTGTTTTATTACCTACAGACTAGGAGAATTTCAGAAATTAAGAAGACAGATTAATTACACTGTACCATTTAATTAAGTCTTTGAAGAATAATGGATCCATCAGAAAGCTCTGTAATAGCATGACAGAACTGTGAAAGAACAGCGAGGCCAAAAAACAGGCTGAAAGGCCAAAATGGCATAGAATCTCCCTTTCCACTGAAGCTCCCAGAACACAGAAATAAACAACTCCACAGCACAAGCCTCAGTGACCACACCTGCAGCTGTCCCCTCCAGGAGTGCTCGGTCAGTGTGGATTATCCCCAAGATGCCATCTCTGTTCCCAATCAGGGTCTCAGCACAGAACACCCACCACGTACACAGCCAAGAACCACAGAGGGCTCAGAGTGAACATTCCCAGGCCACAGAGGGAACACAGCCCAGCCCTGCACGGTGTCCTAATGAATCAGGATGTACTGCTGGTGGCTGAGGAATGTAAAATGTCCAAAAGCTAGGAGAATAGCCCCAAGCTCTTCCCAAATTATGTGCTCCGGTATTACAGGCCTGCTAGAAAAATGCATCAGATTCTGCTGTACATGATAGTTATTCTTTTGGAAAAAGAGGACAGATAGAAATAAATTGTAGAACAAAAGCTGATACCCAGTGGAATAATAAAGGTGTTCAACAGGGAAAGGTTTACAGGCATTGCAATATTCTGCAGAATTTCAGGTGGCCAGGACATGGCACAATAAATGCAAATGTATTCACTCTCATAAAGTGTGGAAAACTTGGAAAAAGAAAATTCACTAGTATAAACATAAAATCTTGTTCCAAGTGGCCTGAAAAGCTAACTTTTCAGTTAATGGGTGTACACAAGACAAAAATCACAAACTGATAGTTTTTGAAAATGGCATTGTGAATGAGACATAACAAAAAATGCATTTTGAAACTGTGTGACCATCACTGGTCAACAAGATATAAAAAGTTTGGTCATCCCCATCTTGCAATGTGTTTAGTGTCAAAACTAAAGGCAATGATAACTTGTTGGACCATTTGTTTTTTTGGAAATCCAAACAACCTCAAGTACATGAGTTATGGTATCATTTAGTTCTACATTAAGGCATCTGGATGAGGTGAAATTCTGTAGATGGATGTATATATCTTACTAGTCTCAACACATCCCATCCAAAACCAGGACTTCACTTATCTTGTATTTGCTATCCTTTGAAAGAAAAACTGTGAAGAGCTCTCAGGTATCCATCTGTCCTTCTTATGCCAATACAATGTAGACAATTACAGCAGTATTCCTTTCAACCTCTTGAACAAAGTACATTAAAAAGGTTTGATCAAATCCTCTTTATGCAATATATGTCACATTCAGTGAATACAAATTGGTGACCTTGCCCTTTGCCCTGGCAAACTCTTTGTCTTTCCTCTGTGAAATGCCATATCTGAACACAGTATTTTCTTCAATGTTGCCCTGATTGCATATGGAGAGAACACAGGCAGTTAAATGTTAATCAAACAAGTGAATGAGATTTCTTAAATACTCTTCCAGTACACAATTTTAAAACTCTCTCACCCACTTCAAATCTTCTGTATAATGAAATGCCAGACAGGAATATTATGCAAGTATGTTAAAAAAGTGGCATAAGCTCAAATTATTTAACGGTATCGTGAAAACATAAATCCTCCTTTTTGTACCAACAGATTATCTTTAAAGAAAATGCTATAAACTTTTTTTAAAAAGCTTGAGCACAAATTATGTTTAATAACTTCCACAGCTACGGACAATTCATTAGGCTGCTGTGACTGAAACAGGCTAAAGAGCACCTCTCCTTTTTGTTCAGTTTAGCATGCAAATGGTTGTCAAACTGCCAGAGTAGCTGCTTGCACTGATTTTTCTACACTACCAGTTAATCAGTCTCCCATTTCATCTGTATGCAACCTTCATACACACATACAGGAGAAACAAAAACTGGAAACACCCAGATAAGTGCTTACCTACAAATTATAAGGGAAGACTCGGCACTAGAAGAGTTATTTCTGTTATTTGTTTTACAATAGCATTAAATGGTTAGATGAGCCAATGTGCAGTGAACTGCATGTATGTATCAGGCAGTCTCTTCCTGCAAAAGCCTATAACCAGGCTTATGAGACACACATTAAAAAATCCCAGAGGACAGAAAAGGAAGCCAAGAGACAGATATATGATGGGGTTTGTCTGGTTTTGTTGGTGCCCCCTCCCCCTGCTTTTTTTAGTCTGGGTTTTTAATAAAGATCCCTTAAGAGTCACAGAAGTTACAAGTGATGGCACAAAGTGGACAAGAACACCTATCCACTCTTGGGCTCCAGAACAGAATGGATTAAGTAGATATTTATAGGCAGAGTTCAAGGAAGTGAGCCAGAGTTTTGTAAAGTGCAGACCAAAAGCATTAAAAGCATTCAAAGCATTTAACACAAAATCATGTGTAACAGGCTGGCAAAGACAGTGGATTAAAAGGAAGCATTAAATACAAAGTGTTATTGTTCTGCTGACCGCCATTGCTAGATCATCAGGAAGTCAGGAGGTGGCATTTGATAAAGCTGGTTACTAGAAGGAGAAACAAAGAACACTCCATCTGTGTCACATGTATGCCACAGCTCATATTAGCAATGAAAAATACAGAGAAGATTGTCCTTTTATCCATATTTTAGGGGATAAGAAGACCTGGCTGTAAATAAATAATAAATAAGGACAGACAATTCTTCCCCTTTCCTCATTGAGCAGATAAGATAGAACAGACATCCTCTCTGGAACAGCACAGCCCACACTCAACTGATACATCACTGGTACCCACAAAGGGCATTTCTCCCCTGACTGCAAACACAAAAAGCTCAAGAGTCCAGGCTCCATCTGATTTAGGTACTTTAGCAGACTTTTCTTTGGATTTTTCCTTGTAATATCTATATCTTTCACAAGATAACCAAGTCTTAATTTTGCTATCAAACTGAGTGACATATCTCATAGATATTCAAAAATAAAACTGGAAGCCCTCAGAAGCTTAAAAAAAAACCAAAATGCAGTGTCAACAATATATTAAGTGCTACTTACACCTCCTTTTGGTACTACATATACTTTACCTAAACTCTTAAGTTCAGCATTTAAAAAGTGATTTCATGTAACTTTATCTCAAAAATACTTGCAGTAGTTCCATTCTAGCAAAAGGGGCTGCAAAGCAGTATCCTTTCTTCAGCTGGAAGGTACTCACCCTCTTTATGAAAAGACAGAATACTGTGTACATGATTTGTTGTTTGGAGCAGGGAGAGAACCCCGAAGAACCACAAGAAAGACATGATCAAAAGACTGTAAGAATAAGTGTATGAACTTACAGTAGCATTTCTATTTTTTTAACCATAATAATAGAATCAATTATAGAATAATTTAGTTTGGAAAAGACCACTAAGTTCATGGAGTCCATCCATGAACCCAGCACTGCCAAATCCACCACTAAACCTTCTGAGTGCCACATCTGCATGTCTGTCAAATGCCTCCAGGGATGGTGACTCCAACACTTCCCTGGGCAGCCTGTTCTAACACCCAACCGCCCTTTCTGAGAAGAACTTTCTGCTAATATCCATCTAAACCTCCCCTGGTGCAACTTGAGGCCATTTCTTCTCATCCTATTGCTTGTTACTTGGCAGAAAAGACTGACCCCCACCTGGCTATAACCTCCTTTCAGGTAGTTGTAGAGATATAAGGTCGATATGAGAGCAATATGAAACATGCTCGATTGTTTTTTTTTTCCTGGCTATAGCTTGAAGCACTTCAATACTTGACAAGATAAACTCCAAAATACACTACCAAAAAAAAAAAAAAACCCCAATAGAACAATTCCACCAAAAAAAGTAACTGCTCCTACTAATCCTTCTGTTTTGTAGCAAAACATTACTTTAAGAAACCTTGCACTTTGGCATCAGACTAGTCCTTTCCATTGATTTTCATCAGGGTAGAATTCCACCTTTTAAGTTTATACAAGGCACAGTTCCACTTCAATCTCCTTTTGCAAAAATTGCCATCGTTAGCCTCCTCTCCTTTGGCCACAGTTAACCATCATCTCTTCTTCAGTCACACATGAGACCACTTCTAAAATGGATCACAGATGTGATCAAGTGGGGGAAATAAACCTCTGGATTTTGGTTTAAAACTCAGCTCATTTCACTGCTCAAGAAACCAACATGTTGACACCTTTTTTTTGAAGCATGAGAGGAGCCCAAAGCAGAGTTGTCACCTCTTAAACTGACTTTATCACCAGAGAAGTCTGTGAAGAATTGCACCTCAGATTAAAAAAGAAAAAAAAAAAAAAGAAAAAATACCCCATTTTGCTGGATCACACTTTCATTTTGAAAGTGCTGTAAAAAAAAAACAACCCTAAAAGTGTCTGTAAAAAAACTCTGGCAGTTGCTGGCCAAGAACATTTGTCCTTCTGAGCACCCTGCAACTGTCTATCAAAAGATCCTCAGAACCAGGTTCACTAGAAGTGCGCCAATAATCACATTTAGGAAAACATGTGCTTTATTTGAAACATAATGCCTCACAACTGCAGCATTTAAAGCACATTTCTTGCTGTAAGCAGCAAAGCAAGAAGTTTAGTGATGTTCACTGTTTCCAGGCATCAGCAGAGAACTGTGACCCACTGGGATGTCCTCACTGAAACACATGGAACTGCCAAATGCCCATTTGAAGCCACGTCAGGACCCATTCTCCTGCCACATTTTTTTTCTCCAAAGTTAGTTTCAAACTCATAAAATTTCTTTTAAAAGGTCAAGTTTGCTTTTTGACTTGTTTGATGGTTTTTCACTTTTGTAATTCCACTCACCATATGGGAACAACCTATAGAAAGCAATGCATTTTGAATGATCCTAAATTCATTTTGAAGCGACTCTGGTTTGATTATCCAAAGCATTCCATGAAATACCTCTGTCCCAGCCATTTCATCACTGTTCAGGGCTGTACAAAATAATACATGCACCACTCAAGCCTCCTGCAGGACCCCAGAGGAAGAACTTATTGTGGTGTGCACCATAAAATCAATATCTGGCCTAACAGTCTCCAGTTACACTGACAAACAAAGGATATACCTTCAAACCTGCTCACCAGCTTGATTCATGAAAAGGTTACCACACCTTTGCTAAACAAAACCAAATTTTTATCCCTCCAGTTACAGGGGGAAATTTGTCAACTCTCTAAAGAAGGCATTAGACATCCCAGATGTCACTTCCAGCAGGTAAATTTACTAACGCCACTTACAGACTTATTTCAAAGTGTTTCTTTCTGGTCAAACAGAAAATCCCTGCCTGCTTTTTGCACTCAGTTTTACTTTTTCAGAAACATTTTCAGTGCACCTTAAGAAGAAGAACATCGCTTAATCAAAAAATCAAAAAATAATAATTTAAGCATATGAATACATGTATAAGTTCAAAAGCATATTTCCTCCCCAATACTGTGTTGTCCTATACAGCAATTCTCCATTCTCCTAGTAGTTCTCTAGTCCTTGTGATAACATTTTTTGCCTGTCCATTAGTGATGACAGTGAAGAAAACTTCCATCGGTGATCCACTGCTACACTGACCTCCACCACCACCAGAAACTCCGTGTGCTACCAAGGGCTTACACCAAGTGGATAGAGTGGCCACCAGGCAAATGAGACACACCAGGGTGACTCCTCTCCACTACAACAGCACATTTTCCACTGACTGTGGCATGGACTTTGACTTAGATGTGGAAGGCTTGGGAAGAAAATACTGTAACTGAAGAGTCGTGGGGTGGGAGCTGAAACCACCACTCCACATCTTCTGTGGCACATGAAGAGTCTTGGGAATCAGTCAGTTTTGAAAGGGCTGGTTCTTTTGTAAGCAAGGGAAGTCAAATAATGCCAAAAAATAAGCCCACTGAGCCAAGAAGGCAGGAAAAATGGCTTGGCACAAATGCAAGACTCCCAAAAGCAGTGACAGAAGAACAAAGGAACTGGAGTCTGTGATTTTACTGAGGGTAAATCTCCTGTTGCATAAGACTTGTGAAAAATAAACTGATTTTCTGAAGTCTGTGATTCTTTGCTTTCTTGAAAAGTGTTTCTTGCTAAGGGTCATTAGAAAATCAAAGTCTCAACTCATCACTAAATTAGGAGGGGAGAAGTAGAGAGGTGAGATAAACTGAAAATAATCAGCATAGAGAACAGGTTGGCTAAACCTCAGACAAAAATCCTTATTCTCTGAGGCTGCATTTCCACTTTTGAAACCACAGGCTAAGCTTGCTTGCAGAGGCACAAGCCTGTTCAGAAACCCAGCAGTCCAGTTCTGCCCCTTTCCTATTTTTGTGTGAGGTTCTTGCAATTTCAGCTAACTGAGTTTTATTGGGAAACAGAAAGTGGGAGATGTCACTTTTCACAAACAGTTCTTGAGAAGCTGTGCCTGCCAGCACTTTCCCTTGTGTTTGCTGTTTTCCATGTGTATTGTTGTTTTCTGGACTAAGATCCTGTTCTATGGCCCAGGACCCAGGTTTCCCCTGCTCACGAGGATCAAGCATAGCCTAATGCCATTCTCTTTTCCATCCAACCTCTTCCTTCCCACATTCTGGAATACCATGTTCTCACTCAGACAGCTCCCTGATAAACTAGACTGCTATGGTAGGGACTGAAAAACAGAACAAAGCACAAGAAAGCCATGCAAACATGAAAAGGAAGATTTTAATGCTCAGACCAGGTCTGTCTCCCAGCACCATCCCACTGCTAGTTGCCTTACAACAACTCTGCTTTTGCTTCCCTGGAATTACACACAGGCTTTGCTTCCCATATTAGAACAAGACTGCCAGCAGCAGAAGTCAAAGCAAAGAAAGATATCACTACCACCTAAAAACTAGCAAATGAAAGTGAAAGTGGAAAAAAAAAATCTTTAAACTGTCACTCCCGTACAAATGTTAAACTGATCTTTGAATTATTGATATCTCGCTATCTCGCTTTCTTGAGTGGCCACTAAACTGGAAGCTGCCCAAATCTTTATTTGTATTTCAAAACAACAGTCAATGAGAAGTCTCACAGCCTTACTTAAAAAAAGGCCCCTTGCAAAGCAAGTTTGCAATCTGGGACCATGAGTGAATCACTGTTTTTCAATAGTGATTTCAACAGTGAACAGTAATTTAATCTAATTGAAATCTGGAACAAAGGGAAAACCTATTCCTATTTAAAACCAACAGCCTCATAATAAAATTCCATTTATATCAGTATATTAAGAGAGAAACAAAGCTTTAGTAAATGGGCTTGCTTAACGTGGCAGTGAAATATTCAGTGTGAAGCACTTTTCACTTGTTATATAAAACAAAGGCAACTTGTATAACATCACTCCAAATACTAAATTGCTACAAAAAGTAACGTGAATGTGCCTATATGAATTCAGAAATAAAAAAGAGTGAAAAATTATATCTGCTGGAGTGAAATTAACTGAATGAATATTGTCTGTGGCAATATTTTAGCAGCCTCACCAGTCAGTCTATCAGTTGAGAAGGCTGGGGGGAGGAAGGACAGATAGTGCATAAACTGAAAATACAAGTCTTCTCTCATAAAAGTCAATACATCATCTTAAGCTAGAAAAAAACGGTCCCTAAACATCCGTAACTACAATTAGTAATTGTCATTAAAAGCTCTCATTATACAGAGGAGGTGTAATTAGAGCATCTTGCCCGCACAGGGTGCAGCACACAGAGAATGCTGGAAGAATTCATAAATTAGTGCCAAATCAGTCTCATTCCCAGCTACCACACAATGTGCTGTAAACCAGAAAAATTGTATTTACACACATTAAGGCAAAGCCCACTGGCCTCTACCACGAAATGCAGTTATTTGAGGGACTCCCTATTTCATTATGTGTCTCAGGAATAAAGGGATAAAGTTTGCCATCAATAATGCTGAACATATCTGCTGAACCCCGCAGATTCCAGGGCATTAATAATTTAAACTCTTCTGGGAATTTTGTCATGGTGGAGATAGGACTTGTCTGCAAACGGAGCTCAGGGGATGTTCAATATGATCTATTCTAGTATACACACACAATTGCTACATTTATCATGATGCAGAGGAAAATGGCTCCTTCTGAAGGACTTCAGGAATGTTTCTTCTGTAATTTACACAACAAAAACTCTGAGCATTTCTAATAAAAAAAAATTCCCAGGTCCTATAAAGATATTATTCTAAGAATTACACTGAAAGGCTTTTCTCCCCCTCTCTATTACTTGTGCATGTACAGTGATGTTTTCAACACATTATAAAATGAGATGGGAAGAAAGGAATCCTGCTCCTGAGAGTAATGTTGTCTATGCAAGATGCTACTGCCAGCACAGATAGTGTATGAGCTTATGGCCTAAGAAATAAAGCTGTATGACTCAAATATTTATACTGGTGTAAAGCTAATAGCTCTGCATATAACAGTCAGTTATGTGAACAACTATGGATAGCACAGCAAAAATCCCCTTTTGCACGTGTCCGTGGAAAGCATGGAAAGAACAAAACCTTTTGAAATGCTTGTCGAATTTGTGTAGTACAGAGTAAATTCAGGCATTTCTGCAGTAGCCAATCTAAAGTAAACTCTAGGTACAGACACATTCATTGAAACAGGCTTCAAAATAATTAGATAAGAAAAACCTTCCTTTCACAAACAAGCCCTAATTCTTAAGAGTACAGAAAAAAAACTTCCAAAACATTTTTGCCCACATGCTTTTAAAGTACCCACATCATACCTTCGCTATGCCAGGCATGCTCAACCTGACGTACACCACAGCTCCTGAGTGGCAGAAGGACAAATGTTCCCCTCCAAAGATCAGGCACTAGGGAAGCTAGCACAGGAAAATACCTTAAAATAATTCCTTATTTTGCTAAATTTTCTATATTTCCATTGAAATAATATGAATATATAGGTGATGAGAAAGAATCTTAATGGCACAAGACATCTTAGTCCAGCTGATTAGCTTTTCACCATGATTTAAGATAGTCCCTGTAAAACCTAGAGAACAGCATCCAAGTCCTCTACAAGATTATTGCCTGATTGCCCATGAAAACTGAACTCTGAATTCAGTTCAAGAATTTTAGTATGTAATGTCATAAACCGGTTATTTTTCTATTGGGATATTAGTAAACAGAATCAGTCTGGAAAATGTAATTCAAATGTTTTTCACCATAGCAGCTTTTACTTCATATTAACACCCTGAAGAGCTATGTTCCCATCTCAGCATAAACAAGTTATGCTGGTGCTGGCTCTCAAATGAATATTTGGATGAGGTCTTCTGTGGTTTTGATGAAAAAAAGGAAGATGAAACCACAGAGGCAAGAACAACAGGTAGGCAGAAGATGCGTGGCAATGGTGCAGAATGAATAAATCTGCAGGACAGTTGAGGTGTGTGCACCCTGCTGCTGAAACAGAGCCCCCAGGTTGGGGCTGCCTCAGGACAACCCCGGATCAGCCTGAGACAGAACTTGCTGTTCTTCCTTCTGCATGGAAGCCAGCACAATCCCCAGAGATCTGCCCGTGCTCTCTTGCTATCCAGTGGATCATCTTAATTTAGAGCTCCTGCTCTCCAGGGCTCTCCTGTCCCAAAATCCTGCTGTGTCACAAAGCTCTTTTTAATCTGCTTGGACATTTCAGTGCTTGACTGAGCTCTGATGTCTCATGGATCACCCCATCGCCTCTTCTCCAAAGAGAACGAAACTTCTTACTCTGACACGGCTTTAAGAAATCCAAGGCTCAAGTACATTACCAAAACATTAACTGGACAGCCCAGGGACAGCAAGTACCCCTGCAGAAAAATATACACCTGCAAATCCTAATGAATATTTCATTATTCCAGGGGGTTTGAATAGATTTATGAAACAGATTGATAAGATTGTAGTGGATTTTTTTCTATCAGTCATGGCCCTTTACTGCTTCTACAGGAAAGCACAGTAATTATTTGGAAGAGGCTGTGGAGGGTCTTTAGCAGCTTCTAAAATAATACCAACAGCAAATAAAACTAATTATACCTCCTACCATATATAACAGTCTTCATCATTTTCTGTGTATTTGGTAACACTGGCTTGGGATGGTCTCAATACAAGTTCAGCTGGCACTTGACTGTGCAGTTGTCTGAATTAGCACAACAATTTTAATCCCAAGAGTTAGGAGAAATCAGATTGAAAAATAAAAAAGGGTCCAGGATAATGCTTTGTAAGCATTTATGGCGTAATAATTAGGCCACAGGTTGACATAGCAGGACTCTCATAACATATTTTTCCAACTGTTTTTGGAGTGACATATCCCAATTTGACAGACTTGCATGAACAGCCCTCCACTAACTCTGCTCCAGGGTAAGCAAACTGCAATGATAGTAATGACCAAATTCTATTTTAGTTCTCTGACTTGAATACATACACACACTGACTGGATTTTGAAACTGCAAGACAAAATGGCAGATGGGCCAGCTTTGCTGGGAAGCCCACACTGAAATTAGGAAGGGAGGGAGGAAGAGGAAAAAGAAAAAGCATGCAGCAAAACCATACTCATACCTTTATTAACTGAGTGACTAAACCAGGCAGTAAGGCAGTACTCTATAAATATTAGGCTTCATCTAGATTTTATTATTTTGCAAGCTCTTTGTGTTACAGTGATGCTCTTAGCTTGTATTTTAACTACCTACTAAAAATATGGAAAGCAATAGTAATAAATATATTTTACACATGTACCAGTTCTTTGTTGGGGACACTACACAGTCTATAAAATGAATCTTTGGTCTTTTGCTCTGTGTTAATTGGCCTGCAAAGTCAGGAAGATGGATAGAAGCTGTTTCTCAAAGTCAATGACCATGAAAACCTTACTAAAATGCTAAACAAGAGTTAAGGCTACAGTAAAATTGACACTGTTATTTTGCTAAATGCTTCACTGTAGTGCCTTGTCTGTGCTGCAAACGCACTAAGTGGCCTTTCTGGGGACTGAATACAACTTCATATGATTTTGCACCCACTGTAGGGAACTCCATTTGTAGTACAGAGAAATATACAGTGATCACCACTGAAGGAACAAAAGCATGCATCCCTAAGCACCAGTTATCAGAAATAAAAAAAAAATTAAGCTATGCGTAGGTGCTTATGGAAAACAGTGCAACCTCTGGGATTTATTTGTTCTTTAGGGAAAAAAAAAAAATAAAATACATGCCCATAAAAAACTTAGACTTATTTGTAGCCTTTTCAAGTTTCCAAAGACTGGTTTGCCAGCTGCATGCTGTCTACTTCTCCAGATGCACTGGACAGACTCATGAATATCTGTTTCACTTGTTACAACCAAGCTTTCACCACCATATACAGAATATTTACAGACCATGGACTAGTTCCTCCAGTCAGAGCAGAACTGCTGCCAACACAAATACCATGCCCTGTGAACTGATGGGCAAAACAATATTGTTTATGTAAAAAAAAAACCCAAAAAAACCCCCCACAAAATAAACAAAAAACCAAAATCAAAGAAGCACTTCTTGCATAACAGCATACTTTTAGAACCAGCAGATCCAGGGACTACTTGAGAAATAAATCCTGCAAAAGCTCTCCTCCCCTTGCAGCCATTCTAGGTGCCAAAGGACAGCACCATGTCCCTGCTGCTGCCCCCCCTGCTAGTCAGATGCTGGGCTCTTCTGGCTCCCATCAGACTCCTCTCACAGCAGCCCAGAGTGAGAGCAACCATGGCTGTCCGTGTGCTGAGCAGGGGCCTCAGCACTGCTCCTCTCTTTCAGAGACTCTGTCTTCCAATCCACTTCCAATTTTAATTTGTTCAAGAATTAGACCTCTTACAGATTGATTACTAGCTCCAGGCACCTGATAAGTCATGACAAAATTAAATTCACAGTCTAGTACAGTTTATTAGCAGGTTACTGAGCTGTTGGAAGAAAACACTCTCACTCCTCTCCCAATGCCCTCCTCCCGTGCTTCACATTCCCCACACAAAAAGGCACCTGTACATCATGGAGCACAATGTCTACATAAAGTCTGCCAAGTCCAAAAAAGACTGATCTGCAAATTAATCACTTTGTGTGGAAGGACCAGTTACATATTTCCCAGTGTCTGCAGATTTGTACATTCTCCTTCCTTTACAGAAATTGCATTTACTCACAATTGTGCATTTGCACTGCATGTTCCTGTAAAACACCTAACTGGCAAATAACCCTACACTGTGGATTTATCTACCTGCATTATGTATTCTTTCCAAGCAAAACTCACACAAGGAACCAAATTCTGTCAGTTGCTCATCACATAATATTAAAAAGATTATAGGGGAAAAATTGAATCATAAATGCACAAGGACCTTTTCCCTAACTGCTGCACTATCTCACACAATAAAATGAATAATTTAACTATCTGAAACTTCACATGTGCAGGGCAGTGCAAGTAGACCAGTGGCATTTTCACTTCAAATTTATATAGCCTTTAGTCAGTATACTTCATCTGCATTTCTAACACCTGCTTCAGTCATCTGTGAAGTGCAATGTTATCTATAAAATTTTCTTTCATCTTTGTACCATCCATCCAACAAAAAAATTTTATGATAGTGGATAATTATTTGACTTTTAAAAGGATATGAAACTTTTCACACATTTTTTGATCACTGCTTGAAAGACACGCTCATATATATTAGACATTCCATTTTATTAAATGGTTTGAGCTTTTCAAAACCCCTTTCCCATTATTCATGTTATCTAATTCTATGTAATATATTTCTCCTTCAAATAGTTAATATTTGCTTTCCATATAGTAGTAAAAATCTGGTTAAGAAATTAAGCAACGAGGCATAGCAAGGTGTGCACCTTCAGAATATCAGAGCTTTCCTCAAATGCACCAGGAGGAAGAAGTCAGAGTGACTTTTCCACTCTGGTGGGCATCAGTGCTGGCACCTGTAGCTACCACAGTACAAGGTGACGTGGAAAGCACATGCAGAGGGGGTGAACACGGGCAGCTTTCACCCAGCAGGTTTATGCCAGACAAAAAGCTGTTCCCAATCTTGCACAGTCTCAGCCAAGTTAAACACTTGATACCAATAAAGACAGCCAAGGAAAGTGTCCCATGTTGAGCTTTCAGTAAGCTGGTTGAAAGACAAAAGATAATATGGAAAACCTATCTTCATATATTAATGTATGAAAATTTCTATCTGACATGGTCGCCTAATTTAGATATAAGTAATTCTTTCTCTTGGCAAGTAAAAAATGGCAAGCTTTCAATCATTTCACCCTTTGCAGAGCATACTGAGTTTGTCATAAAAGTCAGATAAAAGATAAAGTCAGGTGTTCATCTGGTCTGATCTCCCACCAGCTCTCAGGGAAAGAACATCACATAAACATCCTTGCAACAAGTTACACTGGAGCAACCAAGAAGGTACCATCAGAAAATAATTTAGAAAAGGAATTTTGTCATACAATCTTTTTTCAGGAAGTAGAAACAACAAATACAACAATTGACTTACCATTGTAGGAAAGTAATCAGGAGGAGGTGGATGGAGAATTGGAATGAAGGTGGAGGAAACAAGACACTAGGAAGTGCATTTGCTCACGTGCCACAACAAAAAGGTGATAAACTGTAGAAATGAGCCTGAGCCTCCACCTCCAAGATGGTTTGGATTTTGCTGGGCTGGTGTTTTGGAGTGCTTTTCTTAATTGGGCATTTTTGTTTATTTTTTGGTTTTACAGGAAGTTGAAATGAAAACTCTATGTCACTGACAGAACAGTGTTAAAAGAAGCCAAATAATGACAGATCATAAACTAAAACAGTTCCCTCCCTCCTCCACAATCACTGGTCTTTTCAAATATGTGCCATTAAGGATGAAAGCTGAAGATTGTTTTGATACCTACAAACATAAGGCAAAATAATAATGAAGGGAGCTTCTCAACAACAACACAAGTATAGCTATTAAAAAAATAAGAATTAATAAACTACTCCTGGCTCATACTGAAGGGTCATGATGGTTTCCCAAAACTGACTTTTAAAAAGCTAACAATAAATAATAAACACAATTTCGAAAGGAAGCTCCAGTTTTATAACCATGCCTTGCTTGCCAGTTGAGATAAAGACTTTGCAAGAGCTTTTGACCTAACCTCTGGCACCTCCACGAAGATAGTATTTGTCACCCTGACAGCAAAGGGAATGATTTCCAGCCCCTCAACTTAGAGTAATAATGACATCCGTCTTGTTTGCACCCCTAGAGACTGAGGAGTGCCGAGTTTTGAACAGGCACTGCTCAGGCAGATAGAGAAGAACCACAGGAAAAAAATTCAGGCAGAGATTTAACCTGTTCTGGGCCAAAAATCACAAAGCTTAATAAATTAATGTGTTTAGGATATTTTTCCTCCCACAAAAAGCCAACTAAAGAGCAATGCAGCACTGGTATTGCTGTTTGTACTCTATGCTGGAACTCAACTCTTGCTAGCTACTGAATCCAAATTTGGTGGCCAGAGAAGGAAAGAGAGCCCCGTGTCCCTCGATGGATTAGTGCAGGTGACAGCTCAGCACACCAGATCCTGTTTTACAGCCCACACCTACAGCTGCTGGCTGAAAGAATTCCTGGGAGCAGTGCTCAAAGTGCTATTCAAGCACAAAACAGAGGCTTAAATATCCCTGTTCCTGAGGAAGGGGTGATTTCTCTCCACTCCCTCTCACCCTACACACACTTATCTTATGCAGGTGACTAAAAAGCTGTAACAGAGAAAAGAACATTGCTCCATTTCAATCAGAAGCTAAAACTTTGGGGGAGAACATTAACAGCAGATTCTAAAAACATTTTCATTTCCTTTTGATGAATTTTTTAAAAGTGAGGGAGAAAATTACATATTTTGTGCATTTCCAAATCTGTCTGCAGGGAACGTTTACCCTTAAATCAGGCCAAATGACTACATGTTTGTGTACAACCACAGCCCTAGAGGAATGCAGAGGAATGCTTCTTCTAGTATTAAAAGATACTAGAGAGGGCAAAATAAAAACAGAATTGTCTTTCACAGTGCCTCCCTTTTTTAATTTCTCCTTGATGCACCAACCTACCTAACATAAAGAACCAATAAATTCAAACATTTGGTTCCCACAGACACAACTAAACTCTAGCAAGAATTTAAAATCTCTTGCTTTACAAATAAACTGTTCAAAGTTTTGCAATGTACATTTTCACCTTCTCTAAAAAAAGCACACATGTATTTCTCCAAGTACTTGTCAGAAACAAATAAAGCACCTTTTCAATGCAAACATTTTTTTAAACTAATTTTAAGTGATGTGACACTGTTCCATGATACCAAGTTCAGTGACTTAACTAGAAGTCAGACACCTTGATCTTACTTTACTTCATAACAGAAGAAATGATATTTCTTTCTGTTAATTTCACTTTATTTTGGAGTGATAAAAGAGGAAACCATTCTAATACAGATGACAAAAACAATCACAAACTAAATCCAAGGCCTTTCTATATTATGATCAGTACACAATTACCACTCTAGGACAATCGTTTTTATTTGTGGTTTTTGGTTCATTCTTTTCTTTCAAGTTCTGCCCAATAACCATAGAAAGCAAAACCAGAGAAAAAATAGTTCCAAAACAAGTCTATTCTTTTGACAAAAATGCAGTATCTTCACACTAGTGAGGACAATGATAAATCTTGCTAATTATGACATAAGTAATCTCAGACAAACTGATTTTATGCCAAAACCGTATCAGCACAGGTTTGACTTACATACTAATCCAACCAATCACTTGATTTTATAATATTAAATACACATATTTCCTTCTCAAGATATTCTCCAAATAATAGTTTCCAAAGACAGGCACTCTTGATTCTCTAATTCATTATCTTGCACTTCAAATGGATTCAAGCTTCTTATAAATTTCCAGTACTCAGTCTCCATTAGCAAGAGAGATGACTGCACCACAGCCACAGAGGCACTTCCAGTTTCCCCACACTATGTGATCAAAAGAAAGATGCCAGATCACAAAATTCAAGGTACTTTGAGTGTCCAATCTTGGCTATAGAAACTTCTCTCCCTTCTACCTAGCAGTTCCCTAAGTGACAACTGGTCTGGAAGAATGAAGCTGCTTCAACTCCCTCACACTATCTTTCCAAAGTGGAACAAACATCCTGAGTTCTGCCTCTGAATTTTCTCCAGCAACATCCACTTCTGCTGTTTGTTTTACTAGCTCAAGAAATGCTATTGGCACATAAATCCTCAGCTCTCTCTTTTCCTAAAAGCCTGCTAATCCATGGAAACAGTAATGATGGGGGCAGGATTCAGCCTACTGTCTCAAAAGCCATCACCAAGTGCCATGCCAAGCAAGTGTACTAGGTGAGGTGGCTGACCAAAAAGAGTAGGTGCAAGAAAAAAAATCCTACCTGTCCGCTCTCATATGAGGAAGTGGGAAAAGCAGAATACCCAAATATATTCATCTTTAGAAAGGAGGCAGTTACTTAATTTTTTGGCAAAGATAATACAAAGAGATTAATTTAATGGCCTACTTACTGCTATCTTTAAACAAACTTTTTCTGGCAGAACTGACTGCTTGAGTCCCATAAGACCAAGCAAGATGAATTAAATGATCAGCAGCAAAAATTGAGAAAGCCCTGAGATCAGCTACAGCCCACATAATTTCTACACATTTGACAGTTAATGGTTTCATTTTTTGCTATAAGGTAGATTTCAAGGCATTTTCCTCTTGGCCACTGTAAAAAAAAACAAAACAGGGACCAATGATTTGCCTTCTAGAGGACACTTTTTTGGGACTTTGACAGTTCATTTTCTTTCCTCTTGGTTCTGTTACCTACCCTCCTTCTCAGTAACATTTCAAAGATAACTACAAGCATCGCTGCTGTTTGTTAACTGGTTCTCTGTGCTGATCCCCACTGACTTAACTCAGACCAACTGTGCCATCAGTGAGACCACACAGTGGGTGTTACAGTACTCACATTTCCAGTTATCCTCCTACCCAATTTCTCTCAACCCCTTGGGAGCAAGATCTCATTTACTTCTTTTTGAGTATTGCACCTTTATACTTGCTTTTTTTTTTTTTTTAATTTTAAAGGAGTTCAGCATTAGTCACAGACAGGCAGATTTTTTTTATTATTTTATTTTGTAAAAAATTGTACATCTCATTCTGACACCCACTCTGTCAGTTTGGCTTTGGAAGTGAGAGAGATGATCAATAAAGGAATACTGGGATGGATGCACATGCCTAGCAATCCCCAAAATAATCATGTATGTCAAGGCTCCTTTTAGGCCCATGCTAAAGGATGTCTTTCACAGGGAGCTTTGTTATTCTACCTCGCTTGTACCAAAATAGTATAAACTAAGTCAAATTTAGGTATTCAACTGAGCATGCTGTACACTGGAAATTTAAGTACACAGTGAGGGTGAAGGCCTACACGCTTTGAAAAGTTTCTTGGCAAACCTGGAAACAGCCAATGATCCCAAGCTTATGTTGAGATTTCAGCTCCAGCTAGCAGAAATCAAAATGAGTATGATAAACAACAACATGAGATCTGAGCACTAACCATGAAATAAGTTACAGTAAGGCAACATAAGTGGCCCCCAAGATTATTTAAATTCCATGGAATGTAAACTTTTCCTGCCTGGTTCATACTTCCTGGCCCAAACGCTGTTGCCAAGATCTGCCATCCCCTTCCACTCATGCAAAAAACAATCCTTCAAGGATAAGGTGTCTTCCCTAGTGGCTGATTAAGCGGGAGAACTTGCTCAGGACTTAGAGAACTACCCCAACAAATATGGAGCACAGACCAGCTGTGCTCACAGAGCAAGAGGAGACCACTTCTGAGAATGCAGTGGCTCACCACAAAGCACCTCCACTCTGAAATTAAACAAGACTGAATCTAGAATTCAGCACCTGTTGTGAACAGATTTCCTGGCAAGATTTCCTCATAAACAGCTAGCACAGTAAAAAGGGAATCCCAGATGACTGCTCTGCTCCTTTTCATACTGCAAAGACACAATTAAGAGGGAACAAAGGGGTATACAAACATGTGTTTGATTTTAGAAAAATATTTACAGTGTTTGTAGTAGAAATACTTAAGATAGATAAGGATATTCATCCTAGAAATAACTAAGATAAAAAAAGTGATAATAAAAAAGCTCCAAATAAACCTAAACCATTCAACATCCATTAAGGTAAAATAAAGTAAATAAATTCAGCCAATTGGTTATTTCCATACGGTTGGATTTCTTTAAATAGTAATGAAATCATTGCTAAAAAATCCATTGTTATTAAAATAAAAAAGTTGGCTCAGCCTACCAAAATTAGATTTGTAAGTTGCTGGTCATTCCCATAATTAAATCTGTGTCACAAATTTGCAAGAAAAATGGACACTATGACTAATGCATTTACTTGCAGCACTACTGCTGTCAGGCTGTGTAAATCATTATGCCTCCTAAAGCAGACTAGATAAGAATTCCATACATTTTCATTAACCAACTAAGCTTTGTGTATATGAGGGAAGCTAACTTTATTCTCTACTAGCTTTAGCTTGCATTTGGAAGACAATGTAAATAAAAACACTAGCCTTGATTTGATGAGCCATGAGGCTGGTCCAAAAATTATTTGAGCTTTTTGAATGACATGAACCAGCTCTGTCCCTTCTGAGAGATGGTCAGATAAAAGGACACGCCCACACATACCTAGTTTGGACAAAGGAGATTAATGGAATAATGGGCACCTGAAATGTGTTTCATTTCATCTATTATGTTTCAATAGAGAAAAAGCTAATCCAAGACAGCATTGGAACAAGTCTCAACCAACACTTTGCTGTTTTCTCAGGAGTCCAGTGGTCACCAGAGCAGTCCCTGGAATCCCCTCTTGATTTCCTGTCATCACAGACCTTCAGATCTCAGCTACAGTTCTTTGTTTAAGGTGAAGCTGATGGCTGTTCCTTTCACACTAGCTGCTCACCACCCCAAGGCACTGAAGAACCAGCCTACACTGACTCACACCACAGATGAGATACTCTTTTGGGAGTCCCAGCCCACAGTCTCGAGCAGAAAGGAGATTGATGAGAGGTAGAAAGATTAGACAAGACTGGTCTAGCCTATAGTGCAGAGCATTTTGTGAGGACATAGTGTTCTGCATTTCCCCTCCCATGCACAGGGCATTACATTCTCACTGCAAACTGAGTGCAGCTCTCAGCCAAGCATGTCTCCAGTGCAGGAGCAGCCTCAGTGATGGGTGGGCAAAGTCAAAGGAGCTGAACCACTCAGGGAAATGCCATGGAACAACCATCCCCACAGCGTGTTTTGCAGTCTCCTGCCTATTGCTCTGTGGTTTGGACATTTGCAAGTGTTTGTCATCTTCTTTTAGAAGCAGGATGGAAATGCTTAGGAAGCATGGCAATGCATACAACATTGAGAATGTCAGCAGACGTACACTTTACACTCCAGACCATTTCTTTAGCCTTTTAGCCTTAGGTGCAAAAGTATCCTCTCTCCAAGTGGAAGCAGCTACTGGTGATAACCAATCACTCTGTAGGAGTAAAACACTAGCAGGTTATATTAAAGCTCCATTAAGAGGAAAATCTGAACTCACTTCTTATGTTCCACAATTACTGAAAACCAAACTGCTTAAATGAGGGGAGGAGATAATGAAATTAACTACCCAACTCAGAGCAATCCTCTGTGGTATGAGCCTAAATATTCTCTTGGCTGAAATTTATGTAAATTGAATTCATCTATCGTTAGTTATTACTAATCTAGCTATATAAAAACATTTTTCTGTAACAATTAGTTTTTTTCAAATACTGTGTTTTAATTAGGCCTGGGACGTTATTAAACTAAGTCAGTAAAATAATGTAAATATGCACAGTATCATTCCATGCACTGTTTTGTCTGTATATTTATAGGAACATGGGTTTTGGTGGAGTTGAAAAGGAATTACTTTGTGGTTGGCTGGTAGATTTTGTAAATCTCTTTACCAGTGAAAACACCCCCAGGTCCTTAATCTAAGTGCATTTCTGCTCATCAAGACATATTTGACATTTCTACATTTTGTGTATCACAGGATGTTCTTTTTCATCTGAATAAGCTGACCTCAGTATCATCCTAACATTATATTGAGTATTTTCCTGCAGACATGTTGTTCCACAACTTTCTTTAACTTCTCAAGCACTATCTCGAAGTCTCAAGGAAAAAAAAAAAAGTTGGTGGGGGCAGGAGAATAATTGGCACAGCACATCTTTCAGCGCTTTTAAATCAGCCTGTTTGACACTATCACACACTGGCACTGGCCCACAGGGCATAGTCTGAAGAGAAAACACTGTCCTGGCTTTGTCACAAGTGCCACAACCTGCCCACATCCTACATATGCTAAGACAAGGAATATAAGGAAAACTTCAGCCTTGCTGAGGCCAGAGCCTTCCAAATAATCTCCAGGACATGTGGAAGTATAAAGTTTTGGTCACAAAGGTCTATAACTCCATCTAAGCCTGTCCATACAGCTCATCATTAGACACTCCTAAGAAAAATGCAAATGTGATTTAGATTCACCATGAATTGAAGATAGAGGATATATGTTCTCCACCCGTAGCCAAATCCCTAAGTTAGGCACCAATATAAACTGATGGATTCCCAAAACAATCCACCAGGACCTTCCATTATCCTCTCAGAAACAAGCCAACTATTTTTACATTTTATAGAACAGTTCTGACTTTTCAACAGCAAACTTTCTTTGTAAGTGACCACACATGTGCCAGTACCCCACATCTGGAGCTGCTCGATTCAAGGTCATGTAGACTCACACCCCTGTGAAACTCCTGGTAAACAACTCTGTCTACTCACTGCTGTCCCTGGCCTACTGCCACTTTTCAATCACAAAGTTTACCCTATCAACTTCAAAACTGGAAAAGTTTGTAAGAACAAAGCACTCAGTAAACATACTTGTGATTTGCTTTGTGTCATACACACGTATTCCCTACATAATCGTGATTTCAAAATAGAATTACCATAACAATTGTTTAAATGTGTGGATGTATTTGTAATTTAATAGTAACCAGTGTCTTCACTATGTTTTTCTAAAAAAAAAAATCAGTAATTAGAAAAAAATCAGCTGGTACTATGGTTTAATTCTAGTTGATCTTTAATATTTTTGAAAAGTCTTTTCTGGGAACTTTGTGAGAATAATGTTTACTGCAATGCTGTTCCAACATTTGCAAAAAGACCTGAAGGGAACAGAAAGTGAAATGAGGTAATTACATGTAAGCAGAACTTTCCAATGATCGTGAACTAAGAACAAAACCAAAATTAGGAGTATTACATGAAGACAAAAACTAACCCAGCTTCTTGAACTCGGATTTCTTCAAAGAGCTGCAAACAGCTACTAGAAATTGAAAATACATCTGTGTTGATTTACAAGATACCAGCATTGTAGTCAGATGCAGTGGAGCCTAAATTCTCACTTGAAGCCAAAAGCTATCTCCACATGGCAGCTGAACTGAGCCTTTGGGTATTCACAGAAACCCCTTGAACTGAAAGCTGGAGACAGCAGAGAAACCAGGAGCTCGTGCCAAGCAACGAGAAAATACCAGACACACAGACTTAAAGAGTTTTTCCCAACACTTCCACAGATTTTGGCAGGCCCATGGAAGGAGGATACTAGAGGAAACAAAGGACAAGCACTTGGGAACTGATATTTTAAATATGTAAGTGGTCATCTATACCCCATAAAACCTAAATCTATTCTCCTAACTTCAGCCTAGTCCCTCAAAAATGCAGCAGCACAATACAACTTCAAATGCCATGTGACTTTATCTCTTGCTAGTATAGTTCCAAACAGCTTTTCATTTAAAAAAAAAAAGCCATGAATAAAAAGTGAGTTATTTTGTACTCAGAGTTTTGATTTCAATGTCCTAATTTGAATTCTTTTATCATTCATTCATTTTATACATCACAGTATAAAATGGGGACACAAGACTAGCATCACAAACATGTACTTCTAAACGTGCATAAATTTTAGTATGAAAAAATTCAATTATTAGCTGCCTAAATAAACAGTCACAGTAGTTTGCCAACACATAAAATAGTTTTATATATAATATTTATTAGTATCTCTCTAAACAACACATCAGTAAAAGAAATCTATTCTTCGTTTCTTCATAAATATAATCAGTGTTCTTTACAGTGTCCTTTTCAAATGTTTGTAGAACATCATGACCACAAATACTGCTTTTTCTTTTTAAAGAAACAGTTATATTTCCAGCTGGATTGATTGCTTCCCCATATCTAGCTATTTTAGTGTGTTCCTCAGAGACATCGAGTGGCTCCACTGACAGTAAAATATGCTAAACAAATGACAAGTCACTGAGTAAATTAGCATCTACCCTCTGATCAGCTGGGTCATGTTTTCTTTTCAAAATCCATGGCCTCTTGATAGGAAATAATGAGTACTTGATGGGCCTTATTAGAAAAATCAATATATTGATGCCCATGTCTGAAACATATGCATAATAATAGATTCTGTTAACCCATTTAGGAGAAAATTAAGATGTGTTTACACATTATTAATTTACAATGAGCAGAGACAATTTATTCACTACCTTTTTCAAGAGTTTAACAAAAAGAAAAGAAATTGCAATGTCCATATTTAAGGGCATGGTGACATAAACTGAAAGATGATTCAAATTTTTGCCATCTGAATGGCAAAACTCCACAAACAATAATATGAAAAAATACAAACACACCAATGATACTGTTAAAAATGAGACTATTAAAGCGCTTGCTATAAATACTGTGTTACTTACCAAAAAACTTCCAAAAGCAGAATTAAATATAGCAGCTGCCTAGAGAGAAAAAAAAGGATAAATATCACCAATGGTAAAATAGCTACAGTGCAAGAAGAAAATGTTCTTCCCCCACCCACCAAGCCATTAGATTCTCCAGATACACACATACACAGAGACCATTAGGCAGTTAGCCACTGCCTAAAAAATTGCCAGTCGCCTGTAACTTATGAAGACTGATGGATTCTGGTTTATGCATTCATAAATAATGTGCTGAAAAGGACAAAAGCAAGAGGAGAAGGAAAGCCTTGCCAATAGACTGAAGAGGAATATCCACAAGAACTAAGAATATTACACAGGAGCTTGGTCTCGCTACTCGTGCTCTAATTTGCCAGGAACATTTTTATATACCGACCTATTAATTAAAATAAAAATCACCTGATTTAACTAAAATACTGCATTTTCATACACTTTTAACAATTTCAATGAAATATTAGTCTGGTAAATAAACGGCTTTAATAGTTCATCATAATGAAGTATGACAGAGAGAATTTCCTGTAGCTTGACAAACAAATTTAAAATAAGAATAATAAAAAATCCCACCAAAAAACCCCCCACAATTACCCTATATGTCTGAGGCCAAAATGCCATTACTTTTCACTCCATAATCTTTTAAAATAAGAAAAAAAACCTATTTTGATAATGACTTAAGAAGTGTTTGTGCTTACCTAAATATCCAGGAAATATAAGGAAGCAGTATTATTTCTTAATATGAACTCATTAAATTCCAGGAAGTTAAAACTTGAGTCTTGCAAAGCTTTCCCCAATTACCAAGAAAGAACAGAAACTCTTGTATGGCAGCCAGTCTGATGATGAAAAGCCACACAGCAAAGGTAAGAGGAAAGGGAGGAGGGAAATCTACTATTTACGTGCCGATTTAGAGTCAAATTAATTACCCTGGACACTTCCAGCCACAGATTAATAACAAGAGGCTTCTAGTGAGTTGAGCAAGTTTGAATAAAGTCCAAAATCAGGGTAGGAGCAGTAGCTGAACCTGCCTTCTGCTCCATAAGAGGATGCAATGAAAATGAATGGGTAATGAGATCCTTGGCTCTAGAGAGCTTAGCTTTCTTATTCAAGTTCATAATTAATTCAAAGCTTTGATAATTTCATTAGATTCCTCCTCTGCTGGCCCTATCAATAAAAGATGGCACTGGACCACAGCTCCTCAGTGGCCTAAATACAAAAACAAACACAGACTGGGAAACCTTTGCTGACTTGCTTACTAACAGGGACAATGGCATATGGCACTCCATGTTGTGGAGGGAGCATCTGAATAGATACAGCTAAATAAAACATTACAGTTGACAGCTGTAAACTACACTAACATATTTTAACACCTCTTTCTCATCAGCATTTCTTTTTTCAACATAAAAAAAAATAAATAAAAAGAGGCACAAGTCCAAACAGCTTTCTTGCCAGTGATCATAGCTGAAAGGAAGTGCAAGTAGTATAAACAATTCTTCAACAAGTGTGAATTAAATCAGGATTTTCTACTTGTACTTGAAGCTGTGCAACTGATACTTTCATGTAGCAAGGCGAAGACACATTATACCCATCCACACAAACCTAGAGCATGGCTACCAATCCTGATTTGGGGATCATCTAGAGATATGACATTGTTTTACTTAAAACAAGCAGCAATTCCACTTCCAGGAGAAATTCTGTATCTGGAAAAGTGTCAAGGAGAGATACTAGATGGTGGTATTTTGCCCACTGTCAAACTTCCTTTATTTCTTCCTGATCCATCTGGAAGATACCCCGATTTTTAAAAGAATGTCAAGCATGTAACAGGGACTAAGACAACAATCTTGGACAAATTTCATGCTTCAGTTGTTTAGCCAGTCATGTGCAAAAGTCATAATTCACAACCAGTTCCAGAGTACATGAGTTTACAATTTTTAACTCCCTTTCTCTGAGGTGTCAGGAATTATCCACAGAAGATGATTAAACACTCATTACAGGCAAAAGAAGAGAAAAAAAAATCATGAAGATTGCAAATCAGGATAATCATCTAGATTATTTGTCTCTGTGAGGGAGGACTTACATATGTCAATTACTCAGTCTGCCGATTTCTTTGTTAACATTTCCCCTGCAAAACAAACTTAGAAGTAATTTCTTCTCATACTGACAAACCTGGGGCTCATATTTGCGATTCTGTTTCAGTTTAAACAACTGGTAGTAAACTGAGTCAACTGCTCCAATTTATAATTAAACATACCTAGTAGCATAACCCTGTAGAATTTAAACACTTTTGTGCTTCCAACTCCCTTCTATGGAAGGGATACATACCTCACAGGGTATTGTCAAAATTAATTAATTCCTTAAAAAGCACTCTGAAATCCTTAGAGGGATGATGCAAATAAACATTAGTGCTGACACATGATACAGCCAGGCTCTTCATTTTCTATTTGAAACATTTATTAGTAACTACTATTGCATCACTTTTTTTAGTGTTTGCTCTTTTTC
This sequence comes from Thryothorus ludovicianus, assembly GCA_013397245.1. Lineage (NCBI taxonomy): Eukaryota > Metazoa > Chordata > Aves > Passeriformes > Certhiidae > Thryothorus > Thryothorus ludovicianus. The sequence continues at coordinate 1,566,775 of VZTB01013653.1, read as the reverse complement.
TGCTTTGACAGATATCAGACTGCAGTCAGCTTAAACGAAACAATAAAATATGAAAAGATTTGGATGTCTTCACAGTACTCCAAGTTCAGATTTGCATGTGTTCGCAAACCATTCATTGCATTTACCATTAGTATGAGGGGAGAGCTCTCTATAAAATCCACAGTCAACTCCTTTGAAAAGTTAAGTGTATAGCCATATATTGAAATCTAAGGTTAGACCACATTCAAAAGCAGTAGTATCAACAACTAGACAAATTTCCCACATTTGCATCAACTCAAGAGAGATGACTGCCAGGAATCTTAACAGGGCATGTACAGAAGAGCATGGACAGCATCACTTGAGTTAACAATTGTAAGTCTTAGCTCCACTAAACAACAAATTCACTTATTATTAGGCAGGTACAATTTCAGTCAAGTCTGCATGGCACTGAGTGGATGCTCTCGTGGTCTGCATTTCCAGGGAGAATTCCAAATGAGAAATGACCAGGCCACCTCTGAAGGACACCTATCTGGCAGCACTTGGCAGAAACCTTCTTCTCATACCAGAGTCTGGCACAAAGCTTCAGCCCTTCATCTCTCACCGTATCCTGGAATATATGTATGGAAAACACTAAAATTTCAACAGTGACAGCAACAAGATCCAAGACAGACCTCTTGGCAACAAAGGCTGGCAAAAGATGGAAGAAAAAGGCAAAGTCACTACCAAGGGGCTATGCATTTTGCCCCAGGTGGTGATCCAAATGCAGCAGCAAGTAAATACAGTAGTCAAGTACATGTGACTGGGCAGCAAATCTAACAAGTGTGTTTAGAATTCAAATATCAAATACAGAATATATTCTGAACTTCGTCCCATTGCCTTGTTTTTGGTACCAAGCTAAACTATCTTGGAATTTATTAGACTATATATCATTTTGATAATAACGTAGTCAGACTACATTAAACAGCAGGAAAAGACTACCTTGGACACATTTGAATCACCTGGGTCAAACAGCAACATTTTAATATTACCAGGAGGACTACAAAGAAATTGTTATGCACAACTAAACTGGAACTTTACTGCAGAGTAAAGCGCAGGGCCCCACAGCTTTATATGAGGAACTCAGAAAAAGTAAGAGATTTTTCTCACCAATATGTGCATACTGCTTCAATACTAAAACACTTGATTGTCGAGTGTCATTTGGCAGCGTTTAGGGAGAAAACCTTCCTAGATGTATTTAAGCCTACACTTACCCCCAGGCACCCCACAGCTGGGACAGCACATGCTACGGACACCAGGGCCTGTCTGGCCCCCAGTCATCCCTGCTCTGAGGGAAGGACATTCCAGGGTCAAGGCCACAGATGCAGAGTAATGAAACCAAACTGCCTCACAACATCCGGGAAGGAAGCAGCCTGGGCACCATACAGAGCTGTTCTGTGTCTGCCATTCCCTGCAGTTAAAACCTGAGCACTAGGGGGATGCACCACACACTTGTGGGATATACAGTTCAGGCATCAGCAATAACTAATAACTAATTATCCTATTTACCACACAAGGCACAGTGAAGAAGAAAGGAAAACCCAGAAGAGCAGAAAAGAAACAGGGGAGAGACAAGGACTCTCACAGTTCTAGTGCAGAATTATGCAGTAGAGGACAGAGAACACAATGTGGTAGTGTAACATTTTACAACAACCATACTATTATTGCAAAATTTAATACAGCCATGTCTCCTATTTGACAGAAGAAGAAAGGAAGGAAAAAAAAAAAGAGAGAGAGACTGAAGAAAGTGATGGAAATGGTTTGACCAAACAGGACAGAAAAGGAAATTTCATCTACCCAAAGACATCGATGTAGTTTGAAAAGGTGGAAGAAGGTAGGACATCAGATGTAACTTGAATGATTTGGCAGAGTCCTTTTAAATAACTCCTTCAATCTCCTATTCAAAAATAAAATCTCATGTGAGTGTTACCACAGCTCATGTCTTAACTGCTGTTTCCAATAACAAGATGTTACATCTCTGAAGAAAGCTATTTGCCACAGCACTGTTACTGCAAACAGAATATAAATATACCTAATAAGGTTTAATCTGTGTTGCTGTTCATAACTATTCATCTGAGCTCAGACAGGAAAAAAAATATATATATTCAAGTTCCTGGTTTCGAGCACTAAATTGAATCAGGTGTCCTCTTCTCTTAAGAAAATTAAGTTGCTTTTGTGCAAGAGTGTTTTAATGAGAACAGAGCCTGCCGACATTGATAAATGGGAATGACACCAGAGAGAGCATGTAAGCAGGACAATATGTGCATGTTACAGTCTTACAGGCTATTTTTCACTGACTATCCTGAATGACTTCGCTGTTTCTTAAGGGGCCTATTAATCTCAAATTTAGTTATTACACAACGTTTATTTGAACATATATTCTGTGGATGATGACAGTTAATAAAGGAAATCTTTTACAAGCTGTATTTTTACATATTGTTCCAACTGCAGCTCCCGGTCATTCTACTGTATTGATGGAATAACCTAGTTATGATGCAGCCTTAAAAAAGGCACATATATTCAGATTCCTTTCTAAGCATATGGGGACTCTTAAATAACTGTTAAAATGCATATAAAAATCCTGCTCCAGCATGGCAGAAATGAAAAAAGCAGTGTTAACTGCTCAACCAAATCTCCAGAAGCACAGTTGCCCCCTCCAAGGCAAAGCACCTGCCTTTTTAACACCCCAGCATCATCTCTGGGAAACAAATAGGGTCTAGATTTGACTCTGATGTACATACACTCCATACTGAATTCAAGAGAAGCTGAAGGATACATCTGACACAGGACTCCTGCCCATGTGCTGGGGCACCACAACAGCTGCATTACAACAAAACAAAAAACACACAAAACCACCAAACTGACAACCATCCAAACACACGAAATATGTAAACCACAAAACAAAACAAACTAAACCCCACAAAATTTTGATACAACTAAATTTTGAGTCCAAAGAAATCTCCCCAAAAAAGTGTGCTGATGTTCAAAAAGTCTCTTATAAAAATATCAAATTGCTCTAATTATTTTAGTAGAGTAGAAATGTACGTAACCCCATGCTGCAAAAAATCCAGAGAATCACAAATACACACCAACTACACCCACCAACAAAGAAGCTTCCAGTATACCAACAAAAAACCCCCAAAGTATGGAGGGGATTATGTGTTTTTCCACTGCCATGTTCCCTGTGGTCCAACACAATTTGCTGACTGGGAAAAAAATAGCAAAGATATCACCTAATCCCCAATCTGCCCCTAGAGCTGTGCTGACAATGTGAAAACATTGCTTTATTCCAACCATGTCCAATAACCGTAAGTTCTATGGAAACAATGCTGAAAAGGCACCAGAAAATGAAAACAAAATCAACTAATCTGTTGTTTGCATTTCAGTAGGGGAACATCACCCAGAGACTGATGCTCTCTAAAACACCTGATGCTCTCTGTTCCAGGCTGCCAGGGGTTGCCATCACTTGGGCAGAAGTTGGTGCTGTTTCAGGCAGGCACAGCATTCTGCCACAAGCAGGGCACAGAAACAAGCTGGGACCTCTGCTGGCAGAGATTTATTGCCTCTTACCTCTTACCAGTAAAGTTGTCTCTGCTGAAAATCAGTCTTTCATTCCCCCACTTTTGTAGTTCCTCGTATCTATCACCACCTTTTGGTAAATAATATTTACAAATAAAATAAAATAACCTCATCTGTTAAAAAGGGAAGCTTTTTGGATACATATTAAGTTATGTGCTTCTTCTCATTGAAGGATTTCTTTGCTTCACCCATAGTTTCAGCAATACTGAGGCAGGTAAAGAAAACTATCCTGCTCACTTTCTTTTTGTAAGAAATGCTAACTTGTCTCTACAGACAGCAACTGGGATTACTTAAGGGAGTTCTGGAGTGTCAGCATGGTATTTCTCACTCAGAGGCAGGAGGAGGTGAAGACAGACTAAAATCCAGGAGAGTATATACATTAAAGTGTTTTTTTTGTTCCAGAGAGTAAAACCAGAATGAAAACATTTGCTAACAATTCAAATGACAAATATTAATCACTCAGGTGATTAAGGAACATTTATGTGTCACTCTGCAAATTTCCACCAATACTAATATATAGATGAGTAACAGGAAATCCACGTTTAGCAAGGGTTGGAAAGCAACACTTCTCTATCTCATTTTACTTGAGATTACTTTAATAACTGAGCTGGATGAAAATAAAGACTTTTGTCATCAGAAAGATCACATGAATGAAACCAGGAGGAAAGAATCTCTGTCAGGAGCTGGAATGTCCATTTTTACACTGAAAGAACCAAGATTTGGTCTCCTCAGGTACAGAAGAGATGAGAGGCTTCATGAACAATGCACAGTGCCTGACTAGCCCACGTCATCAGTTGTACAATGCTGTCACTTTGCTCATAGTTTCTTTGATTTATCCTAAATGACAAAGATTTACCCACACCAGATGCTCCTGTGGCCATGCAGCAAACAAAACTTGTGTGATGTTCACAAGGAAAGTAGGAAAAAAAGCCATCTAGGCCATATTCAGAAACACAAATGTAGGCAACACAAAACTTTTGCAAATCCTTGTCTATTCCTCCAGGTTGCCAAGGTTAAGGGAGTCTTCCTTTTTCCAGCAACCATGATCCTCTTCCTTTTGGCAATGAGCAGGGCTACAAGCTGACAGCCACAAATACTCTCACCTAATCCTTGTGTGACAGTCAAACCCCAAGCCCAGCAGTACCCTGAAGATCTAATTTAATTTTCCCCTCCTGTCAGCTGCAGCTCAAAGCACAAAATCACTCTCATAAGACACAGTGCCTTCCACTGTTGGCTCCTACGTCACACACCCCAGTGGGGCAGCGACCTGAGCACCTACAGCGGACTCTTGAATACCAACATGAATAAACAGAAGCAGTTTCTCTTTTTTTCCTCCTCTACTTAAAAATTGCAAATGTAAACATTAAGATGACTGCCCAGTGCCAGTGTAAACACTGGCACAAGCAGTGATTTAAAGCTGACAGGCTCGTTACAACACAGGCTTTCTCATACCAAATACACACGTGTATAAACACAGTGCTTCAGCATCTGACACAGTCCTCCACAAACTTCATGTGGCTCTGACACACCAGAAAGCTCCAAGTTGCTGGAATGGCATCTAGTCAAACCTTTTGTATGTATTTTTCCCCAGAAGAAAAGCCCATTTCCATAATTTCCTAATCAGGGAAAAACAAGGTAACTTCTCCCTCATACTCACATATTGAGAAGCATAAGCCTTAGCTGCCATACATTTGGCCTGTGAAATGTAGTTAGAGGGTAAAAAGCTAAGAATTAACCAGTCACTGGCACTTTGGTATCAAAACTACCTACAAGCCTCATGCACATCATGCATTTCTTAGAGACTCCAGGTTTATTACCTTAGCAGTGAAAACACTGGGTCTCACACCAGAACACACAGATTGCTGAACAATGATTTAATAATGGAGGCTCAGCTGAACAGTGGTAAACAAGTACTGCCAACTTGTTCCTTTCTTATGGTCAAACACTTCATAACTGTAAGAGATTTTCTCTCTTAAAATAAAAAGAAAGAAACTGTGGAAGGTATCCTCAAAAGGATACAGAGCAATAACAACCTCCCGGACATACTTTTATTTAAGTTCACATTTTCTGAGATCTTAAGCTGTGATAAAAACACTTAAAGGTCTTGTCCCCTGATTCTCCTGGAGACACATCATCCATAACATGATTAGAGGTCTAGTTAAACAATGCATCCCACAACTCCAAAGAGTATTACTTCCCTGTTGAAGTGAAATGAAAGCACAAGGCCACTTTTTAAAAGGTGCCCTTTGCATTAACTGTAAGGCTGTGCCTGCGCCAGTATTTTTCTATAAATATCCCACTGTCATATTGCTTTCTGGGCAGTTAGTAGCAGAACCAGACATTTTAACTGCTGTGCCTCCAAAACCAGCTCAGAATAGCATTGTTATGAAAGTTCCTGTCACTACTACCACAGGCAACAGCTTCACTATCAGTGGTGTAATGCCAGGAGATGGGGAACATAACACTAGTGCAAGGAAGGCAACAGCATGGGGAGACTGGCTGAAACAGCAGCTTCGTAAAATATAAATTAAATATGGCCCTCTGCACAGATCCATGAATCCTGAGCTCTGGAGCTCATGTCAGAATTTGTCATCTCATCAACAAATGTCCGTATTTCAAAGAAGGACAATTTATTTTTTCTTAACCTAGTCCAAAGGTTAGGCTTTACTATAAGCCAGTATTATATGGTACTGGAAATTTCCTTTTTATGAATCCAGCCAGAGCTCTGCACACTGCAATACTGTGGCAGAAGTAGAGAGAGGAGGAAAAGTTGCATACAATAAGCAAGAGACCAACATAACAGGCACTGCATGAAAGATAAAAAGGAACATCCTTGATGCATGCAATTGCATTCTTTGAAATGCTGCTCAGCTACTTTCACCCTCTATATTAGCAATTCATATAACTACAACTTACACATGCACAGAGTGAGAAAGTGCCTAAATTGCATCTTTATATATTACATATCCCCAAAATACGCCCAAGGAATTCAGCAGTGGATCAGTCACTGAAGGTCCAACCTACTTTTCTCTGACAACAAATTAATTTCAGCGCTGGTATTTACCACCACCCTTCTTCTGAATCATGCCCAAAACACTTTTAAATTCTACTCAGACGGTTGCCCCCATTTTTCAAGTGGGCTGCTACATCCTCTAATCCAAAGTGGGTAGAAGGGGCTTGTCTTCCATGCAGTGCAAGGATACTCAAATGCCAATCAAGTCTAGGTCAGGAACTTGGTTTCATAACTACTTGACAAAGGAGTATGAGTACATCATGAGCCACAAAGATGCTGAAACTAGTCTTTAGAATTTTCCTTCATATATGTACATATTTATTCTGTAAACATATATACAAAATACATAGCAACTTATTAGCAAATAAATTAAAGATATTTTTATTACTTCCTTAAGGCAATTTACTTGACTTTCTTCTGGGTCATATAAACTACTATATAATCATTACTTCTCTAAATAAAAGGTGGAAAGAAAACACTAAAACCTATGGGTTTCATGTATAGAATTCTACTTGGGCTCTATGGAGAGCATAGAATCACCAAAAGCTGTGATGGCTGTGAGTTTGTCTTACTGCAAAAAGATAAAAAGTTGCCATTCATATTGAACATGCACTTTGTGGCAGCATTCACTGAATTTTCCATTGACATCCAGAGCTGGCTGAAAACTGGAATACATAGCATAAGGGATACAGCAGTATTCAAACCGTAACCCTAAGGTCTCTCCATCTTTGGAATCACTACTTTTGGGTCCATGAATGATATTTGCTGTTTTATTCATTCAGTTTTGTTATTTTGCTGCTTTCAGCTGTATTTCTACCATGCCTCATGGAAGATAGTCTCTGTGACTGTTGCCACACAAAGCTTTCCAGCTTTTTCTTTTCCTCTCCCAAATTTGCCCTAAACCAGGACATCCACAAAGCAGCACTGTAACCAAATTCTTATGATGCACTGAGATGACACAGCCAGGGAGATCAGTTTACCATGAGAAATGGAAACATGGAACACCTAAGCTATACTGAAAAATGTGGACCGCATGAAAATGGTGTGTTTGCAAAACTGACCAAAGTTAACCTGACCTGGAACCAAATATTTACAAACAGGTCTTCCTGAAAGAAATAGGAAACATTTCTGCAAAGTCTAAATCACATAAACAGGGGGAAGGAGAAAGGAAAAAAAAAAAAAAGAATGGAAACATTCCCAATTTGAGACAGTATGTAGCTCAAGTTCTGTATTCCCAAAGTTACTCAATAACTATGTGCAGATACAATGTGAAAGAAACAAGATGAAATTTTTGAAATATATACCCCTTCAACAAGAAAGCAATGCTTTTATATCAATGCTCCTATTTTTCAGCATTTTGTGGTGAAAACTATTTTTTTACCTTAACTCATAAGCTGTAGAGGCAGGTACAACACATTCTGATTTGCCTACAAAGAACCCCAAGGACACCTCGATGAAGAAATCAATAATTTTGTGTTAAGTACAAAGGCTCCAGCAAGACACAGATAATGTTACTACCTGTTCTGTGATGGTTATTCATGGGCACACAGTGAGGCAAGGGCTACAGAAATTATCTGTCATGCCCAGAACATCCTATTATCTGCACTAAGTGTGCAGAAGCAATCTAGACCCAGAGCTCTTTTTCCCCACACAGTACTTCAGTAACACAAGATGTGTAAGTGGACAACATTGTGCAAGAACATTCACAACTGCCAAGTCTGAAGTGTAAGAGCTGCCAATTTTGCTGCATAGCAGGAGGTAGCCAAGCCAAGACAGATACCTTCTTAACAAGGCAGAGCAGCAATACATGTGAACACAAAGATAAGGAGTATGAAGAGTAGAAAAAGACACTTTATACACTAGGAGCAATCAGAAATCACATCTTTGACAAATACCAAGTACCAGCTCCATAAGCAGCACCTCATCTATCAAAGAACTTTATATCTGACACACTAGATGCATTTTGTAAAAATTGCTTTCACTTTCAAAAGTTCAATTTAGAGAACAGCAATTTCTTTGACTAGTTGGTGATCAGCACTTCGGGATGTAAAACAGACAAATAAGGATGTTAGAAATCCCATCTGACTGGTATTTTGAATCACATTCTGCCACTGATAGAAGCTTGATAAAAGGCAGAGAAAGACTCAGGCCATATCATCATAAGGAAAAAAAACCCAACCAAACATCAAATCTCCCCCACATCTGTCTATGGAACACATTATCATCTCTCACATACATCCATTCTAAAACCCAGTCACTGTTTAGTCAATTGTACTGCAGGAAAGACCTCAGAAAAATATCACAACATCGTCACCATCTCATTGAATCAAAGTTCAATTTGCTCTAACACCATAACAAATGTATTCTTGTAATCTGTATCTATATCCTACTCTCGAAGTATCAACTAAATTCAGAGTGATATACTTATCTACAATACATAAAAGAATCATATCACCACTATAAGCTGTAGTGTAGCAATATAGTGGCAAAGCATGAAACAGTAATCAAAGTCCTGAAAAATACACCATTGTCAGCACTGTACACTGGTACCAGTGTATTATAGCACCTCGGTTTCAAATAAATCAACCTAAGTGCCTGCTTTGGTAAGCACTTTGAATTCACTGTACATCAGCATTAGGGGGGGGTAATGCACAAAGAAACAAATCAGGGAACGGGACTTGTAAATAACAATTCAATTAGCAGATTTATATTACTCATTTCCTAATAAACTTTCTACCCACACCTCCATGCAAGCCCTCCTACAGCCTTCCCCCCTTCATTTACATATCTGTGCAGGCCTGCTCTTTTTTCTCGAGAGCCCCTTTGCCCTTTCAATCATGAAGTATATTACTCCACTGTCAGAGCAAAGCAGTTCCTAACAACAGGGAGCCCAGCTGGGATAGGAAGAGGGCAGCAGGCTCAGGCATTAACATAATAATCCAACTGTGTTCCCCCAGGCCCTTAGGGCACACAGCATATTAGGCAGCCCTCCTGCGCCGCCCGGGCCAGGCTGCCGGATCACCTGCCCATCAACCTGTGGCAGCAGCCCCCACCTCGGCCGAGCCAGCTCCTCCTGCCAAGCCCCCAGCCCAATTACCTCCCCACAAAACACTGCTGTCCATTTTCCTCACCTCAACGTGCCTGCTGCACATCCTTATTTATCCGAATGCACCTTGCCATGGCATTTCCTGCAGATTCGCTCCCTGCCTTTTAACTTCTGGAAACTCTAGGGATTGGAACAGGACCTACTGCTGCTGCCAGCAGGATCCCAACTTTGGAACAAGAATTCAAATACAAAGCACTGCTCTCCAGATGCAACATTCAGCCCTACCTATCCTCTGGATTCCTGCCTGAAAGAAAGAGCAGAGAAAACCAAAGAAGCAGACACGTGCCTTTGTTATTTCTGTACTGTACCATGAAATGTCATAAGGTCCTGTAAAGCAGTTCTTTCAAGGAAAGCAGTTTAGGGTAGGCTTGCTTCTTCTTGCTCGGGTTAGGAATGCTGGAGAATTTCCAGCAGCAAGGTTATTTCACAATCTTTGGTACAAGGCCTGCCACCCCACAGGACACAGCTACTGATCAAGGAACGGAGCCCACAACAAGATTTCAGCGTACAAACACGCATATTAGATATTTCCAAGAATCAACATAATGCTGATTTCAGACACAAGACCTATGAAATTGCCCCATTTAAAGAAGGCTTAGAATAGTACTACTCTTCCTAACTAACATTTCTTAACAGCTAAAAAAATATTCCCACATTTCAAATGCTTTTGATAGTAAATTACAACTCAGAATAATAATTTGCACATACCCTCTATTAAGCCTTTTTAAAAAAAATTACATTTATTATGAGTATTTCAGTGCAATTCTGTAAAATCCCTTTATGTACAGTATATATGCTGCTTGTACAAAGTACTTAACAAAAAGGAAAATAAACAGTAAAAACCAGTATTTTTTGCACATTATAGAAGAAAACCTCAGAGGCTAATAGGAGGAAAGCTTTAGGTTCTAATATAACTTTTATTCTCATTAAAACATACATATTCTCTAATTACCCTTAACAATGGAAGGCACAACAGAAATGTAATACAGTCTTGTTAAAATAATGTTTTGCAGACTGTGCAAAGCCCAATTTACTTGATCACTTGTGAAGCAAAATTTCCCTAACCTCATTAATTTTCATTAATCTAGCCCTCTCAAAGAAGGAAATATTCAGCAGCAAATGTGCATTTTATTTTAAATGCTCGGTTGTTATATTATCAGTACAAAGAAGTGTTAAGCATAGTAATCCATATCACAATAGCCTGTCAGAGAAAGACCACGGAAAAAAACATTAGCTATATAATTTAAATATTTTAGAAAGCAATCCTTAGGCAAGCTCTGCCTATTACTATTCCTCAAATACACAACACTAACAAAAAGTATTCATTATGAAAACCATGTCACATTTTAAAAACATTTGCTTACAAGCAATTAATTCTCCCAACACAGACATTCTTTTCTGCCATCACAGCCATAACTTGTTAGCAGCTCACCCCTCTGAGCTGGGAGGGGGGCACAGTTAAAACAGCCCTTTGCCTTGAATTTATGCTGGGTCACAGGGTCACCAATAAAACACCAGGATAACCCAGGGGTTTGCTAAGTACTTTATATAGGCAGGAGACTTCATATACAGCCACAAGCTCATATATTACTATGACCCGATTTAGATGTTTTAGGATCTGCAATTTACAGAGGAAGGGCTTTGTCAACCAGCTTCTGATCCTTCCATCATCTCTTCTGTCACACAAGCCAATTCCCATCCCTGTATAGCACTTGGAAAATTCACCAGAGCTTTTCTCCTTCAACAACTCTGAACATAGATGACTTTACTCATCCAAAAACCAGGAAAAGGAGCTGACATTTTTAATTACAAGAGATCATAAGAACACTCATAGCTTTCTGGAGTTTGTTCTAATTAAGTTACTTTCTTCCCCATATTAGAAATCGAAAGCTCCGCAAACTAAAGTAACAGCAAATTATTCTTGACACACTGGAAAACCAGATATTCTACAGCAAGAATTCTCTGCCAAGAATTTGAGTATAATCAAGTCACCAAGCAGCTTTTGCTTGTGATTACTCAAGTGTTGCCATGTGCAAACACCTTTCAAAAAGTTTTCCATGTTAGTTACATTCCTCATTTTTCCTATGAATTCCAGTGTTGTGAATGGAACATGAGACTGGAAATAAACTTCTGAATGGAAACAAAGATCTTCCTATTTAGATCATGTCCCTGCCTCAATTATGTCAATATGAATTTTTTGTTTTTACATAGTCCAAGGTTGTAATGGCTCAGGTAAGTAAAAAGCAAAGCTATGGCTTAAGTTTCTCGTACATCTTGAGTTGTCATGGGCTGTTTAAAACAGTAAACAGCCCCAAAACCACTAAATATAACAACTAAATACAACAGTATGGAGCAAAATATATACAGATACATTTAATTTGATGACATAACTATAAAACACTTACATACTCCCTTGAAGTAACAAACTACTAGGTCCATGCAGGTGTTGCATTTAATTTTCTGCATAATTTGCTCTTCAATTCAACCCTAATTTTCCTTTCTAACAGTCATTCTTGCTGACTGCTTCTAGAGCCCTTCTTCTTTCATAGTTCCTATGGCTTTATTCTTAAATACCAGACAGGAGCACAGTAGAGACACAACTGTTTTTATCCCTATATAGCTGTGCCAGCAGGGCATCCCTGTCATCCCTAGATATCCAACAGCCCTAACCAGAGAACACAGGTTTCTAGAGGGATGTGTCTTTACTTTCTATGTTTTTTCCTTCACAAGAGTTATTGCAAATTCATAGGCTCTCTGGTAATAGAAGCACCCAGAATGAAGCAGTATTCATTAACATGCAATGTAACACCTTAATGTACTCAAATTTATTCAGCTTGTTGTGGTGGGTTGATCTTGGCTGGATGCCAGGGTCCTAGCAAAGCCACTTTATCACTCTCCTCTTCAGCAGGACAGGGGAGAGATAAAGAATATAACACAACACTGGTGGATTGATACCAGGATGAGGGAGATCACTCACCCATTTACTGTCACAGACAAAATAGACCTGTCTTTGGTAAGAAATATTTTTTTCCTTATCGAATTAGATCAGGATAACAAGAAGTAAAATCAAATCTTAAGAATACTCTCTCCTCACTCCTTCTTTCTTTCCAGGCTTAATTTTACTCCCTAATTCTCTACCTCCTCCCCACCAGATTTCAGGGTGACGAGAAACAAGTCTTATAGTCATTTCATCACATACTGCCTCCTCACACTCTTCCCCTGCTCTGGCATGGGGTATCCAACATGAGTCCTTCTCAAGGCTGCAGATCTTCACAAACTGCTCAAGTGTGAGTCCTTTTCCATGGGTGCAGTCCTTCAGGAACATGCTGCTCCAGTGTGGGTCCCTCACAGGGTCACAAGTCCTGCCAGCAAACCTCCTCCAGCATGGGCTCCTCTCTCCTTGGATCTGAAAGTTGTGTCAGGAGCCTGCTCCAGTGCAGACTTCTCCCAGAGTCACATCCTCCTTCAGGCATCCACCTGCTCCTGTGTGGGTTTATCCATGGGCTGCAGGTGGAACTCTGCTCCACCATGGATCTCCATGGGCTGCAGGGGAACCTCAGCTCTGGCACCTGGGGCGCCGCCTGCCCCTCCTTCTGCACTGGCCTGGGTGTCTGCAGGGCTGCTCCTCACACGTATTCTCACTTCTCCCTCCTGGCTGCTGCTGTGCAGAGTCTTCTGCCCCTTCTTAACTGCATTATCCCAGAGGCACAACCAGCACCTGCTGATGGGCCTTGGCCGGTGGCTGATCCAACTTGGAGCCAGCTGACATTGGCTTCATTGGGTGTAGGAGACACTTCCAGCAGCTTCTCACAGACTACACCCTGCAGCATCCTGTCTTTGCCACACAAATCCAATACACTTGTATAAGGTATTTACACCTGAGTCCACTCAGGGACCAGCATTGCTCGAAAGCCAGTTTTCTGTAAAGTCTAATAAAGAACTGCTTTACAGGACCTTATGACATTTCATGGTACAGAAATGGGCCACATGAACAAGAAAGTGGGGGATAATCTCCTTGCAGAAGCTATCAGTAATCTCATCAGTTCCAAACTCCAAGTACTTGTTTAATAACAACTAGCATCTCTTAACTTCATTTCTCAACATAAAAGTCGCTAGCATGCCAGGGAGATCTGGGTCTGCAGTGCTTTTCTCTGCTCCTGTACTGCATTGCAATCTCTCTCATCACCTCAGATCCAGTCACCTTTTCACCTAAACTGGTGAGGTGCCACTAGTGATCAAAATATACGGATTTTATCAGCCTGAAAACACAGGGAGATGGCTGTGCCCCTACTTCTATAGACTCATCTGGTATTTGCAGACTGTGTCACATTCTTGCTTGTCAGCAGTAGTGGAATGGCTTCCAAGAGCTCCAGGCAGATAAGAAAAGAGAATGAAGCTAAATTAATTCTGTCTTAGATACATTGCAAATCCATCCAGCAGGGCTCTCCCCAAAACCTCAGCTGGGGATTCCACACCTTTCTGGGAAGCATCCTCCTGCCTGTGTGAGGTAACTCAAAGGGAGGTCATACTGACTGGCCTTTGCAGACTCAACTTCATGGACATTGGATTCTACCTGTTCCAGCTCTGTGACCTTTAAGAGAGCAGTGCAGACGAACAAAACTGCTGCCAATGCCTCCCGAAGGAACAACTGAGAGGGGAAAGTAAGAAAAAAGCAATCCACAAGGGTTGTGCAAAACAGAAATTAAATGTTATGAAGACCTCATTTCTTTATGTTAGGATAGCCAGGCAGAATGTTTTCAGCTGCAGGTGGCTGCCAAGCAGTCACAGTACTTGCACCTGGATTACGGTACAGGAATGGCAACAAATGCTCCAAAATCCAGGGTGCCACCATCCTTATGAAAACAGCTACTGCCTGCAAACCACTCCTGTGCAGCTTCCCCCTCCTTGTGCACTTCTGAGAAGCATAGTACCTGTCTCCATCCTACTCATATTATGAATCTCATTGAAATTTTCAGATAATGATCTGATACCTGCTGGTAGTCATAGGTTAAATAACCCTGGTTCACCAGAAAGCTTTTCCTTCACATTTCTTTAGATGGTGATTTGTTTTAAACAAAGCTTTGGGTGTGCAGCTGAACAGGAATGGGGACAATGGAGTTATAGCCATTGCTGTGCTGGAAGATGCAGGCATCATCTTGTCACACCACCCGTAACAAAAGTGAAAGTATAAAACAACCACAATAGACTTGCAGCTTTTGGGGTTTCCTGCTCAAATAAAACGGTTTCAAGTGAAACTGTCAAGACTGAAACAGACAAATCAATTCAACCCTTTAAAGCACTCCTGGGATCTTTTCTTCACTTATTGCTCACTCAAAAATGCCTGTTAGAATTGTTAAACACCTGCAGTATAGACATGTAACCACACACAAACTTCCCACACACAAACTTAGTGTGGCCAGAAACTCACACTCAAACATGCACATACAGTATTTGCCACACATAATATTGTATAATGTTAAAGATAGTGAAATTGTAGTGATCAGAACAAACAACAGGTATCTCTGATAACTAAGCATTATTATTTAAAAGTCAGGGAAAAACGTTCAGTCTTCAATTTTACAACAATAGAGAATGTTACTACTTAGTAAAATAGATATTCAATTCACAACCTTGCTATTTGCATCTGAGGATAAAAAAAGAAGCACAGAAGGCCACAACCAGGTTTTCCTCTCTCTTTTCTCTCTCTAGGAGTCACTCATTCCTAAAGCACTACAAGAATTCAGAGTCAGCACTTACAGTCTCAGTTTGTTATTTCAGAATGTACAATACTAACAAGTGTTGATCACTTAAAATATTAATTAGCATTTAATTAAAAATACTAATAAGAGAGAAAGCAACGATATGCAGACATCTCATCCCTGGAAATAGATACTTATTCATTTTGGATTATTAGGAAGCAATAAACTAAAATCACCAGCCTGACAAGTTAACTCTCATTATTGACACAGTTCTGGATAGGAATGACACCAGCCCAAAGGATGGCACAGTAAACAAAGAGAAATCATGCTTGCTTCTGACATTTACAATGACCATGCTAAAAAACATCTGAATGAGTTACATAAATTTGCTATTATGATGGTATTTAATTTACTTTTTTTTTTTAACTAAAATGTAATAGTATCAAAAAGAACAAATAGTTCTTACAGACAGGACTGTACTGGCAAGAAAATTTAACCAACAAAAGGGTTAATTAGGGATACAAATTTTCTCAGACTGTTAATAATGGGAATGACACATAGTATGTGCCCATAAGTAATTCTCAGGTATCTTTGATCTTCAGCCCCCAGCGATTACTGTTGCCTACCATACCCTGGCCTCTGGGACTCTCTCAGAACCAGACATCTGGCTACTTTGTTGTTTTAGACTAATCTCATCCCAGGAGAGCTCAGGAAATGACACCAGGCAAGGAGGGTCCTGGCAAGGGAAAAAACATTACGGTATCAGCAGATTTTTTGAGTGGACTAGAGTATCAAAATTGTCTGCAAATTTCTACAGGGATCCCGGGGCTTCTCTGCTCTCCAGCACTGCTTTCACACAGAACACCAGAATGCACACGATCCTGTTTTAAGGAACTGTTAATCTCTTTGGAGAAGCTAATGAATGATAATACAACCAAGAACATGTGGCAAAGGCAAACAGAGGCTAAAAAAAAAAAAAAATCCTGTAAGGAATGGGTGGATTTAATGAAGATTCTATTGAAAGACCAACACATGCTGTATGAATAGACAATGTTTTCTAAAGCCTATTAAAAAATACTCCAACACCTCAAACACTCTATTTTTGAGTCATTCATAGGTATTAGCTGCCAGCAGTGTTATCCCTGAAGAATGACCCTCTGACAACTGCAACAGATCCAGCTGAGTGCCTGACTGGCTGCTCTGGGCTTAGACTGAGCAGTTCATGATGCACGGAGCCCACAGGAGTCAAATGGGCAGCAAACATGGACAAAGGAAGGCTGAGGGCCAGGGCCAAAGGAAGGCTGAGGTCCAGGGCCAAAGGAAGGCCGAGGTCCAGGGCCAGGCTTTCTCACCATCAGAGGCTACCTGAGTTTTGCCACAACCTTTGGTCCAGACTCCCACACTGCCCAAATCGCTGTAGGTCACATCGGATGTGCTGCTTGCAGCTGGACAAGGGCTGTTGCAGGAATCCCTGCAGAGGGCTCTTTCCCTATTCCTACAGCAGAGCTCCTATATCCCAGGTGCTCCCAGTGCTCACCTCACTTACTGCCTGCACTCAGCAACACAGGGAACCAGAGCACTTAGACCTGGAACAAACAGAAATCTACACGTGCTTTTCTGAGAGCAATTAAACATGTCTATAACTCTAAACATTATCTGAGCCATGTATTTCCAATAAGCATTGCTTTTAAAATCCAGGGGTAGCACATAACAGAAAGAATTCACTTCTGTGTGGGTGTCCTTTTGTTTCAAATCAGCCGCCACACCTTTCTCCCCCTTCTATTGGAAAGAGCAAGCTAAAAAGAAGGGACACAAAATAAAGTCAGATTCTAATGCTTTTCTAAAGGCAGATCCATATGATTTAACTTTGCCTCATTTCAGGATATTTTCAAAGTGCTCAGAACAAAGCTATGGAAAAACCTCTGAACAACCTGTCATATCACACCAGTTCCTAAAGAAAACCTTTAGCAAATGCTACAGACAGAAGCAGTTTGAAAATTATGTTTTAATAGTGATCCTGCTGTTACAGAGCACCCTACTCTCTTTATTTCCTCATTTCTCACAACTCAGCTATCCTGCTTCCAGCTCCAACATTCCCCTCCACGTGGGACAAACAACACTAAAAAGTCACCTCAAAGTATTTAAGCAGTTTCTTAATGTACTGTAACAGTTGGACCAGTAAGAAAAGAAACTGTGCACCACTGGCTTTAGCTGCATCATATCAACAGTAAATTAACTCCTGAAAAATTCAGTGTACTTGTGAGATATTCAGAAAGATGCTAAGCTATTTCCTTCTGAATATGAACTAAGCAAATTCTCTCTCTGCTTGTATGGTATGTTGTTAGAGTGAATGTAGATTAGTTCAGATAATTAAATTTTAAAATACTGGCAGCACCAGGACAACATAAACTGGTTTTATGTTCTCTCTATGTAACACGTGCTGAACAAATGTTTGTCTTAAAAGCTTTGCTATGGTATCAGCCTGTTAGAGATTAATTGATGACTTCTGTGACTGCTGTATCTTGCAAGAAGCTATGATGCTTCACATAACAGAAACAAGAAAAAATCATAAAATATTCCACACCATCACAGTAAAAACTTGCATTGTACTTATCAATACATCGTCTACTGCAGAAAAATCCAGACTGCAGTGTAACAAGAAAAGTGCTGTAAGGCAGAGCAGGTCAAACTCATGTGTTTTAAAAAAGCATGTGATTTTATTGTTGTGTCGGCATCAAAACAAGTAACAAAAAATGAAGTGCAAACGAGGCCGAACTTTAATTTTGGTATTTTATGCACTGTAGATGGCTAATACCTTCTGTCTTCACCAGCCACAGAATTTGAATGGTGCATCTCACACATTTGCCTTTCCCTCTACTTCTTTTGAATTAAAAATAAGCAAAAATCCACAAAAAACCACATTATCTACTTCACAAAAACACACAGAAAAGAGCAGCCAAAAAGCAAAGAAATCTGACACAAATTCTACATATCAAATATGGTAAAATTCAAACTACATCCATATTCTAATGAACATTTCTCACAGTGTCTAAAGGCACATTTCTGTAAGATTGAGTTAAATACTGCAGTTGCAGCCTAGACTACAGCCTTATTTGCAAGGCCATATGCCAACACCAGGACTCCAGCAGCAAATGCTCCAGAACATAAATACTCCTCTGTTTCCTCTATGTATTGATTTATGTTCTGTGGGTATCCAAACATCGGTACCTAATGCTGCCTGGCACTACCTGTTACAAAATTGCAGCTCTTCAGTGAGGTTTTCTAATAGTAAATAAAGCTCCCCACAGTCCTTCTCCAAAAGCTCCACAGCTGCAAGCAGAAAGCACTGTAGCATGACAGGAATGCCAAGATGTCCACACAAAAGCAAATCAAATATGAACACAAACTCTAGAGAAAAAAAGGTCTTCAAACAAAATCCTCATTAACACTTCTCCTAATTTGGAAATGGAATAGTTCCAAAATTGCTGTCATTACAGTGGAGCAGGGACAGGAAAAGCCATTCTGGACACTAGTACCACCATGAACAAGAACTCCTCCAAGAACCTAGTTAGTCTACAACAAAAAAGCTTTAATGAGTAATATCTTAAGAGGCACATAGTTCAAACATTGATCTCACTGCAGAATCATTAATCCTCCTCAAGTACTAAATCCTAACTAGGATTCAAGCTGCATAATTGAAAAGCTGTCTTTACAACTGGTACATGCTCTTTCCCAATCCAGGGCATTTAACAGTATAGCTCTATAGTTCACTGCTGACTACATGTATACTGTGCACTTCTTCATGGTTTAAGTATTTTATTTCTGTGTTTCATTTCTGTCTGTATGAACACAAACCCAGGAGAAAACATCCATAAACCACTTTGATTAAATTCTCCTGGGTTTTGGAGGCTGCTTTTGCCTCCAATGAAAGCTGGAGGAAATAGGTTTCTGAACAAAGATGGAAGAACTACACATTTCCTCTAGAGCAAGGCTCTACTTCTTATGCTGTAATTAAGGAGTTTGTCAGCTAATAAAACAACTTTACAGCCCTCTAATACCTGCATAAGAAGATAGTAGAGGGAATGCTTCCTGAGGAACACACTTTCTAGAGATAAGTACAATTACTCTGACTTCAAGATAATTATATAAACTTAGCCCATAAGTAAAGCTCCATCTTGACAACCATTTATAGCATGAACAATATTGATACTTGTTTTTACTTCTTTGCTTTAAAATTACAGGCAGTTTCGGTTATTTGAAAAAAAGACCATATTTTCAAAAAGACAATATTTAGCATGAGAAATACCCTGGACAAAAATGCAGTGCTCTACTTATTTATGCATCTACTTGGCATTGCATTTATGTCAGTTGCACACTTTTGCATAAGGACACCACTTCAGACCAATTACTTCCTCTGGAATCCACCTACCAGAAATCACATAGATCCAGCTTTCCTTTGTGACTCTCACCTACACTGATCCACCCCATTGCTTTGATTTCAACAGAAGAATATCTGATTTACACTAGGATAAAGGAGAAGAATCATGCCCAAGTTACCAGGTACCTTCACTAGCAGCACAGGTGTTCTTTAGCTGGCAGCAGCTGGCATGTGCTAATTAGAAGGAAAACACAATTCAACTATTTCTAGTTCTGTAAAAACATCTAAGAAATGAGATGGCTCCAAATAAAGTCTCAGAGTATTACAATATGTTCCACAGGAGGAAATAACCTGACAAAATTAAATTTTCCATTGCCTTACATCACACAATTTAGAAGGAAATTGAAGCCTGAAAGACAGGAAATCTCTTTAAAATCTGCTTGTATGGCAGATCTGCATTAGGCTGCAAAAAAATATTAGAGTATTAAAAGATACTCCTGCCTCCCAATACTCACAAATCAAACAAAAACACCCACAAGCTAATAAAGAAACCATGAACACAGCCTGCTGGAAATGTTGCTAAAATGAGCCATCCACCTCACAAGATATTGTATGATAAGTTAGCATGACAAGTCATTTGTCTGAGTGCAAAATCCTCTTGCAAGTTAGAAGCACTGACTGATATTAAAACCAGACAGTCAGGGAAACAGAAGACTAGTAAAGATTTACACTGTGGTTTTATGCTAGTAGGGAAGATGACACATAGCATACTGCAACTGGCTGATGATTTGGCAGAGGAGAGAAATTAAAATCAGTCTGATCACTTAGAGGTATGACAGAACGCTTACACAATGTGCACAAGGACTTATATTACGGAAAAATACCAGAGGGGGGAAGAACTGGGAGGGTGCTAACTGTGCTGCTAAGACAGTGAGGAGGATTCTATACCCTCTGAAGGCAACCAGGTGCATCTGAATCCTGATAACAACACAGCTGTCAGACTCACAAAGTACCTCAGTTATAAAGTAGCCTTATGTTCTAGGAGTGCACATTTACATAAAACAAAGTTACATGAAACTACTGCATAGGCTAGTGTTTTAAATTTGTATAAATGTATACATTGTTACTTTTAGAACGGAGATAATTTAATGGAAAAATCTAAATTTCAAGAAAATTGAATTAAAATGCTGAGCAATCAACTAAAAGAAATCAAGGCAGGTATTTTGTTGTTATTTGCAGAAGATGAGAAAAAACACTCTGAGTTTTATCTACTGGGGGGTTCAGGAAGGTTTGGAAACCCAAGTGCAGCAACAGAGGCATTTGTTACTCAAGGGGTCACGAGAGCAGACCCCTTCTGAAGCAGAGATGCCCCAGAGTGACTTGTTGGTAAAAGGGATTTGAGGACAGTACTGTACAATACTGTGTATTTTTCTGTGTATTTCATACCTAAAAGTACCATCTATCATTCTGAGTTCCTCAGATCATAAATTCCAGAGAATCAAGCCACGCAGAAATCATTGGCACAGGTGCTGCAAACAGCAGAAACGTCCCAGTGTCAATAGGTCACAGACATTTGTGACTAGGCTTGGAAAGAGAAATGCCTCACAACTGCACAGAAGAGGTGACACTGCTGGTTGAGAAGAAAAGGTTTAAGAAAGGCCATCAACTAAATTATTAAAATATAGCCCTTAGAGGACATAGCCTACACAGAAAGTCTCACTCCACACTGATATTCCAGGCAATTTGGATAATGAAAGTACAGCAAGTGTTTTTGAGATAACATTCGTGATATTAACACCACAGAAAAAAATTTCATAGGATATATTTTTTAAATTACAAGACCACATCAATTTAAAACAGCAGCATAAAACACATGCATAGATCAGAACTGAGATTTAATGTCTACTTTTAATGCTGCCATTTCTTGAATTACAGGTAACCTATCAAGCCAGTTTATGCATCCTCTTCCTATAGGACTTCTAAGTAATCTTGTAAGTGCTGAATATCTGAAAGGTTTCCCAACAAACACATTCATTTTGAAACAAAATACTTTTCTCAAGTAGAATACAACTTGATAGCCACTCCTAGAGCTGACTTGCTGTAGTTGCAGTTACAAAATCTTACTACTGTAGAATTAGCTAATCTTTTTAAAGAAATTGAAATAACACTTGCCAAGAACATGTATGTGCTTGTCATTTGCAGGTGTAACTTGAGGAACAAATAGCTTTTCTTAAGAAGATAGAAGGATTTAAGAAAACAAAACAGCAAAACATTGAATTTTAACCCAAAAGTGAAATGGCATGAAAAGATGACTAACCAGATTATTCTGAATACAACTATAACAGCTAAAACTTTCCTGTAAATGGAATCACCTTCATGACAGCAAAAGCACAAACAGATTCATTCTTGGTGATTGTTGTTTAATGCTTGTCTTCTAAACGCAGCAAATCACTGGCAGATTTCACCACTTCTGCAAGCAAACAGGCTGAGCACTATAAACCCCGTGAGCAAGTAAGTGCTGCTACAGGCAGGGATATTTGCAAAACCAGTCCCAAGTGCAGGCACAGAGTTCACCCTCCACTCTTGGGCAGGTTCCTATTGCTCATTGGTACCACATGCAAAGTTTAGCAAAACAACACTGCGTTGAATAAGGAGACAAACAAATATCCATTTCCACTGACAGGATAAAAATCTGGGTGTCTAAGAACCTTAGTTCTACTTATGCTTTTCTGCCCTGTCTCCCTTGACTATTTGGTCTTTCTGATTTATGTGAACTATCAGCAAATAAGGACAGAGATCACATCACTGCATGCACATGTGCATTGATTGATTCATTAAGATCATTCAGGTTTACTAAATTATCTTCCTATGGAAGGATTATTATTATTATTAAGGTAGCCTGTGTACAATGGCAGAGACTGACATCTGAAAATCTAGGATCTTTTTTTAAAAGTCTTTACAATATAATTTATAAAAAAAAAAAAATCCCCCTTTGCAAAGGTTGAAATAAAGCCATAACAGTAGCAATGATTATGATCATTCTGATCTTCAGTATCCGGATTACAGGCCGTAAACTCAATAATGTGAAAACCTCAGTGAATGTTTCACGCCCCAGTATTATGTCTCTGAAATAACTTTTCAGACTCCATTATGTCTGCCATGAACTTGATCTTTCACCTCTAGTGAAAATCCTCTTACAACTATAATTCTAAAGTTAATGATGAGAGATTTCATTTGCTTTCGAAGCACAGATAAAACCTTTTTGAAATACACTCTCACTGCCATGACCTTGGTCTATGACTTAAGAGTTCACCACATGTAATAATTTACTTTGTCCCATAGGGCTCATTGAGATTTCCTTTTAAAAGGTTTTGGATATGCAGTTGGAGCTGGAGCACTCACACAGCATGCCTCAAGTATACATCCCTATATACATTACAGACATTTTGCAACTGTATCAGCAAAGAAAATAATTTAGATCATTAAAAAATATAACAAAAAAATAGGTCAAACCAAGCAAAGTCATCCATGCACTAGAAATTCAACATTTTGGGAATCCTGTTGCAATAATCCACAACATCTGCTAGAACAGGGAGTTGCAAAATTTCACTAAAGCAACACACATAGATTGGCAAACTGATTCAGGAAATACACTGTTGCTCTCAACTTGGCAGCTCAAACACAGTTCAGTTCAAGCCCAGTAAAACTCTCTTTAGCTCTTTAGCCACACAATTACCAGAATTTCTGCTTTAGACTACCTGGCTAGCATAGGGCTGCTGACTTCTTTGCCCATAAGCAGAGCTTCTCTGTTTGCTTAGGCAGGTCTTACTAAATATGTCTTTGGTATTAAATACAAATAGATGAAGTCAGACCTACTGTATCCACCTCAACTAAAGGCAAGTTTTTTGTTCCCCTGAATCTTGGGGAAAATTCCTCCTGTTGCCAGCTCCTGGGGATGCATCTGAGGGTCTGGGGCAGGGCAGGATGCAGAGGCAGGCAGCACGGACCTGGGGAGATCAGGCTGAGGCTGGTGAGGGGACCCCCAGTGCCAAAGGAGCAGACAGCCTGTAAATGCAGCTTGTATAGGGGGTATATACCATGGGGTACCGGATGGCTTGGCAAGGATTATGTTTAACAGCAGAACTTCTTCTCCCCCATCACACAGATGAATTATCAGGGGCTGCTCTGCTTCCAGGGCACTCCTTCACCAGACTCCTGGCCCTCCAAACTTCCATCTGCTCATAGGGGCTTCCCATGTGAGTACAAGAGTAAGTTTCTGCACCAGCTATTGCATGTGCTGCTGTTTCCCCTCCCTCTGCTAATTTAGAAGTGGCAGCAAAGCACTGGATTTCAAATGGGAAAGGACATACTCACAAGGGAACACATGCAAAAATCCTGGCTGAGCAGAAAAGCACCTGAGCATGGGGTCTGTGTGTCTGAAAAACGGTTCCCAGGAAAACCCATGGCTTTACTTCAACATATATAGTTTAAACAGAAATAGTTTATCAGCAGCTTGCTCTTTTCAGACTTCATCATAGGGCCAATATTTCCCAGAAACTAGAGTCCAAAAAATGCTTTGGAAACAGTAAAAATTTGCTTCTCTACTTCTCTCCACACTTTTTGTCACATGCTCTAACTAACAAATGAACAAAGTCAGTTTAACAGAAAAGTACAAATGGAAAACACTTCTAAAATATTCAAACTTCTCCTATGAAATAAATTTGGGCTTATTTAGTTGAATATAAAGTAACCTAGGAGTTTGTCCCGTCTTCACACAAATGAGGTTTTCCTCATAGAATGCAAAACACATTCTCTTAACACATATTGAATAAATTGACAAATAATTTAGAAGACAGAAACATTCACAATGTTCTTTCATAATCACAAGGATGAAAAAGAATAATAAAAAAAATCCATTCCTTGAAAAGGAATTAAATTTAACGAGAATAATAATTTTAACTGAAAATCCTTCTTCATGTTTTAGTTTTGACTTCCACAAGTCAGGACTTAATACTGAACACTCAAAAAGAGAGTTAAAGAAAAGAAATTATGGAAATGTTCAATTTGCTTTCTTTTCTATACATTCTTATTAGCCACTAAGCAAAAATATTCTTGGATAGAAGAAGAAATTTTTCAAGTGAAATATGCTGAAGCTTTGATTTTAACACAGAAAGGGTAAAACCAAGAAAGAGGAAATATTGTAACATTATCTC
This sequence comes from Thryothorus ludovicianus, assembly GCA_013397245.1. NCBI lineage: Eukaryota > Metazoa > Chordata > Aves > Passeriformes > Certhiidae > Thryothorus > Thryothorus ludovicianus. The sequence goes on along the minus strand of VZTB01013653.1, from coordinate 1,541,772 downwards.
TTTACAAGTCAGCCGTTACAACTCCAACAGCAATGCTGTCCTTGCCTAAATCCACTAAAGAAAATCCAATCCTAAATGGCATTTTTTGTTGTCCATAGATTTGTTGAATTTTGATGTATCTGCAGTGAGCTGTAAGGCAGCAGGTGAGGGACAGTGGAACCAGAACTTAGCACATCCCTGGGTTTCAGTGCCAGCAGACAACTGCAGCACCCTGCCAAAAGAGAGGTTTTCATTAGAAAACCACCCTCACACGGTGAATGCAGGTGCTCAATGGAATTTAGACTGAAAAAAAAAACCCAAAAACATCCCATTGAAAACAAATCACTTCTAACTTAAGATAATGTTTCCAATTTTCACTGCCCTCCAAAACAGCCTTTATCTTCAAAGTCTGAGTTAGGGATAGTGGGTAACACTTCCCTTGCTGGGAAAATCCCTGCTCTCTCTCAAGCAGGCATAAAACTAAACAGAGCCTGAATTTTAGAGCACTAGCTCACACTCTCTGCAAATACTTTAATACAACTATTTCTGAATTGTTCACAGTTAAAAGTGCTTGCTTTACATACCCATTGCATTTCATACAGCACTCACTGCTAAATAGAAGCTCTTGCACAGTGTAACTTCACACTGAATTAACCTGCAGACCAAGACAAATTCAAAACCACCTTTCTTTAAAAGGCCACTTTTGTCAAGCGTGAGAGCAAGGCTCTCCTCCTGTCCCGGCTTCTTTATGCCACAAACAGCTTTCAGGGTCAGTGACTGTGCCATAGCAGACAAAAATTGGCTTCCCAGCCGAGCACTGCAGAACAGCCACAGCAAAGCCTCTAAAAACACTCTTACAAAGTCAGATCTAGGACAGTTGTGCAAACATAGCTGTAAAAAAACAAAGCTGTCATGATTCCAGGTAGCTTCCAGCCACAGCACAGCTTAGTGCAATTTAAACAGGCTATTTTACAGTGTTCTACATTATGGCAGAACTGCTACAAGGGAAGGCTGAACATGCACAAGACTGCAAGTTTTGTTTTATACATCTTAACTGCACAACTCTTGCATTTCCCTACTTTCTTGCACTCCCAAGACTTTTTCCAGTGGACACCTTACGAGCCATGTTAAAGACCCTCAGTAAGAGGCAATGGCAACCAGAGACAAAACAAAATCTTACCCCAAGTCCAACTCAACCACTGACACTTTGGGTTAGTAAATCAGCTGCTTTTCAAAAGTGCTGGAGAATCTGAAACCTCATACAAAGTATAGATTTTGGAGTTGAAGTGCTGGACTGGGGATTTCACACACCTCATGTGTGAAACCATGCCTAGATTTGCTCCTTGGAATTAAGAGCAGAGCTGTATGCCTTTGAAAATCCCCTTCCCTCTCAACAGTTTGACCAGTGGGTTTCTATTACAACTGCTACTGATAAACAAAAGGAGATCAATGAGAGAAGGGAAAAACCCCAAAGACTCGCAATTGCTTTGGGTTATAGAAGACTTGAGAAGATAGGAGGAACTCTAGAGACAGCTAATGGAGCTGCATGACTGGGACACATTACAGTGATGGAATTCATACTGTAATAATTTGGGCTCCTCCTATGCATTGATGGATATAAAATGCACTCACCACTCAGGGAAGGGAAAAACCCTTAGCATCAATAAATAGTTCAATAAAAACCATCTGCTCAAAGCACAGCAACAATAAAAGAAAAGTAAACTCTTAGGATACATAAAAAATTAGACTGCAATACTAGAATAGAGTGGGTGAGTTTAATAACACAAGAGCTCCTATGTACATACAAAGATTATGCTGACACATTTAGTTCTTTGTATTTATACATGTGAAGAACAGACATCCTGCCTAAATTTGTCCTCCAGCATTCATACACTTCCCAGTGAATTCAGTGTAGCAACTAACAGTAGAATTATTTAATTTAAATTTAGAATTGTTTAATCTGTGTAGGCAGACAAAATTTACTACTTAGGAAAGGAAAAAACAATCGTGATATTTCTTTTCCTTTTAGAATATCACGTTTAAAAACAACAGAATTACATTACATACCCTTTCATAAACAAAATCTGTACACGTGAATATTTTAAGTGTAATCTGGAAATCAAATTTTAGACAACACTAAAGGAAAAATATTATAGAAAACAACTAAACACCATGACACATTTAGCTTATTTGAAGATCTTAAATAACTTTGTTTCATAATGTTCATGTGTTACCTTCCGAGGGTAAACACTCATGGTACAGTGGTACATCAGTAAGTGTATGAATCACAAACCATTAGAGCTTGTGCTTCTTTTGATTCATTTTATTTTGTTTTCTAAAAGGTTAATGTACATGTATATACAGTTCAAAGAACTTCAGATATTTTTAGAGAAATCAATATCTTTCCTGTGACTTTACAGTAGTGTCAGAGTTCAATTTTTCTTTATTTCTACTAAAAAAAAAAACCCCAAAACACAGAGACAAACAAAGGAATTTTCCAGTCTTCAATTCTTAGGAACATTTCATGTGCTGTGTTTTTCAAAATATCACCTAAAACTATTGTATGAAATTTATTGGGTAAATGTTGCTGCTCTCCATTGATTCTTTCTCAGAAAGGCTAGCTGTGGACCTTGCAAATTTGTGCTCAGTTTTATGTTCTACATCTGCATCAAAAACCAAATCTAAAAATCAATAATAGAACTATTTCTTTATACCTTATTTCATGAACACCTTTCTGGCTTTCTTCATTGTAGCCGATTTTTTATTTCAAAATCTTGTCTTGCATGTGCAACACCTTGTTTTACAGAAGGGCATAGCAGAGCCACATTAAAGTTGCAAAAAAAACATAAAGCAGCACGTTGATTAAGAGGCATTGTACAAACTATAGCTCAACTGAACAATAACAAAAAAACACCCTCAATGGTTGTGTGGTGTATGAGATAGCAAAATAGCCAAAGTATTCTTCAACAAAATGAGCTGTCTGCAACGATTTATCTGTACAATTCCATCACAGCTCCTGCCTGCTATGTTACACTTTTCAAAAATGTCATTAAGCTGCCACAAAAGTCATCACAAATTGCTTTTTCTCCAAAACTGATAATAGACTTATAGATCTAATTTTCAATCTCTTTTCTTCATTACTTTGATTCTTAAGGAGAGTATGACATTTGCTGTCTGAATACTTTGTAGTAATATCTGGCATCTCTACAGCACTTCTGTCTGAGTATCTCTGGGCTTTTAATAGGTTTGTCTTTACAGTGCCTTGAAATGATGACATACTTATTTGTCTCTATTGCAGACTTTTAAAGAAACTGTTTTTTATAATTTCACTGAAAAACTACAAGACTTATTGAAAAAAAAATGACACAACAAAGCCTTCAGTGCTGTCAAACTACACCATTAAAATCCTGACCCTTCACAGTACAAGAGCAAAGAACAAATGTGAAGCCTTCTCATTTTCATTCCAATGTTTTTTAGCTTCACAGACTGTCCTCTACACAAAACATGAGACTGACAAAAATAACAAAGTAATTGAGAAAATAACAAGATTAAAAATTAGATATCAATTCTTATGGTGACCCCTCCTCATTTTTCACCAGTCAACATATGAACCCTTTTTTTGTTCATATAGGGCTTCATGAGAATCAAACTAACATTCAGTGTTTGAAACTGGCTTTGCTAACTAAGAGTATTTGTGACAAAAGCTAGGAATAAGTTGGTTTAGAAAGTTGCTTGCAGGATCAGTGAAAGTAACATAGGAAAAGACCACAGGAGCAATGATGGAAAATCGGGGTGAAAGAGGAAAAAGAGAGAGTCTCCCTTTTGTTATCGCACAATAAAATTTTCCAATTAACATGCAGCAAAATCCACCATTCAATAGCCCCTAATGATGCAGGTTTCTAAGATTTATAGCATTTATTATTATTAGATTTATAAGCATTTGACCAAATATTTAATGACCCTGTCCGAGGCCAATAAAATAGAGATCTTGCATCAAATTTTTTCAGCACTGATCTTCAAAATTCACAAATGTCCTATTATGCATCACAGCCAACCCCAGAGACACAATAACTCTGTTTTACCCAAAAGGCTGATGACAGAACTAAAAATAGAGATCATGTTTCCACAGCCCCAAATGTACTACTTCTATCATGACACAGGGCCTGATATTTCTTTGAGAATAACCCAAATCCAAACTGACAATTAACAGTCATTTCTACTTCGACAAAGAAACCTAAACTCCTCTACACTGTCATAACACAGGCAAGCACCACAGCTCTTAAGTGCTGTGTTTCAAAACATCCAAAGAGGTCTTCAGAGCAGTTATTGAGGGTGTGCCTGTATTCTATAGCAGGACACTTCTCAGATTAATTTGTTCACGTGGAGGTCCCTTGTTATATTCTTTTGAGCAAGCTCATTTATCTTCATATTAAATTATGCAGTGCAGATAAAGCCTCAGACAAATCAATTTCTCTAGGTAAGGGATACACACTTGTTGAGGCAAAAAAACAGTTTAAGAAGCATTATTATGAACAAATGTTCTCACAGTATAGCCATTTGTATTTCCAGCTGACTCCCAGTTTTAAATTCTTCGTATATCAAAATGGATTCAAACTGAAATGGGAAAAAATGCAGTGTTCTGCTCATATCAGAAAAAGAAATCCATCAGTAACAGCTCAGGTGAAGTTTGTCAAGGAAGATGCGAGACTGTTTTTCTCCCCTAGCATGAGGGATGTGATCTGCTGATCTTCAGAAGAAAAGTTAGTCTGAACAACAAAGAAATATCAAATTCCAAAAAATGCTTGCTATGCTTGCATTGGAAACATGCTCAAATTTGGCAAGAACTTCACCACATGCTTTGTCTATGCTGACCATGTTTAAAAGGAGCTTTTCCTTTACAGACTCTCTTATAGCCTGAGAACCCTCAACTCCCAAGATCCAATTCTTGATTCACCCTCTCTACTGTCATCAACTACCTGTAGAACTCACTACAAGGTATGCATCTTTACATTGGCACATTTTTACATTTGGCACAGAAGAATCAGCTTAAATCAGTTTAAAGCTCACCTTGTCAGTGACTTATACAATCACGTAACAGAGAGCAGCCCTTTTTCAGCTGGTGTAAAATGCACATACCCTCACCACCCCTGAAGGACACTACATGAAAAAGTACATTCTAATGGTCAAGAAACTAAAGTACCTCTCTCCCTCCTGCACACTGCTTTCAACTAACCAATCCTACTGTATTTTTTCCAGAGGATCTTTACCCTGTTCTAAGGATAGAACAAACAGTGCTGAATGAGCATTCACTCAATATCTCATTTAATCCTCACTGTTCACTATGTGGTATCTTGCTGCAATTCACAGCATCTACATGTAGAATCATATTTGGAAAACCTCTCACTTCTCCGTTGATCACTATTAGGTACTTGAATTATTTCTTTATAGTCAGCACCTCCATCAGACAATTTTATAGTTCTTTTTTTAATGGTAGCAAACTGGCAGACAGTGATGTACATCAGGATTGCCCATAATTAGAGATGGTTGACTTGAAATACTTTGGGTCTCTCTTCAGAGGATAAAGCAATTAAACAGCACTTTGTCAGTACAAAGTACAACTTCAATCTCTTTCAGCGCTATCATGTGTTTTCAAAGCTGACATTAATCGGTCCCAAGAGCCTGAACTCAGAAAATGAGAAGTTCACAACTAATGGCTATATTTAAAACATGTGGTTGAAGTGAACCACCCAACATCACACAGGAGTTCTATGGCTGAACTAAGATTTGCCTTTAACCCTTCAAAATGGCATCCAACAGCCCCAGGTCTAAATCCCATACGTCAATGTTAATTCCCTCCTTTCTTCACCTACCAGGCATCCCCCACTTTCAGCAGTTATGAGGATGCAAATCTAAAGGAAACAAGCTCATTAGCACTGCTGGATTAATTTCCTAAATGCCATTTACCTGGCCTTCCAAAACAGCAAGTGTTTTGTGGATAAAGACTGAAATCACACCAGAATATGTCATTTTAAGGCAGAAATTTATTATGACCAAACTCAGTTTACACCAACAACTTCTATTCCAGCTTCTATTTCCGATCTGTTGAGAACTTTGCCTTGCATCACTGTCAGAGAACTCCACGTTCCCTGAATTTTCACTTCATGCAGTATCAAATAATATAAGATTTAAATCCATGTTTGTATTGCCATATCACTTGCTACATTTGCAGCTTCAAGCTTGAGAAATTCCTACTATAGGACCTCTTAATATTGAAAACATTCAAAGAATCTTTGCAAGGGCACAACTTCCCTGCAAATCTACTGGTCTATGCAATAACTACAACACAGGAACATTATAGGGATAGGACTTACAGTGCAGCAAACACCAGAAATCTCCCAACACTAATTTCTATCAGAAACCTTTGCATCGCCTCAGAAAAGTGAGTTTCTTTCAGTTTCACCAATGCCAGCACATAACATATCAGTATTTTCCCTGTTTGACACCAACACCCAAGTCCTAATTTACAAGCCAAGTCCTTGCTTTACAAGCCACAATAGTATCACATTTCTGTCTGTGCTTTGCCACTTGAGTTCATCATAAATAAATACTTGTTTTAATGCCTGTTTAAAAAAGCCAAAATGCAAACTCACCTCATTCCCACCAACAGCTTTGGTCAAAATTACAGCAGAAGACACGGGAGGTGGCATGCAGCCCACGGTCTGCAAGCTGAAAACAACAAAAAGAATGTTACATTTGTTACAGGAGGCAAACACTAAGCAACTTACTGCCTTAAAATACCAAACAGCCAAGTAGAAAGTCTTACCACCTGTGCATAACCAATCCTACTGTACCTGCACTAGGAAGGACACTCCTGCTGGCACCATTTCTATGCCATCTCTCACCAGTCACCACGGTGAAGAGACATGTCACCATGTAAAAAGCACAAACACAACTTCTCTGTGACTCCACTTCCCCATCTGGAGTACTGTAGCTCTCATTCACAAAGGTCTCCATATATCTAACACAGACTTTCAGAGAGTATCACCTGACTGCCACCAAATCATCAACAGCTTTCTCTTACACTTTAGAAATCCAAGATACTCAATTATTATTGTCATTTCTGGCATTGTTTGTGCAGTAAAGTTATTGATGTGTACAGTAAATGCTGTTGCAAAGTAAGAAAAAAGTGGTGACCTATCCTTTGTTTTCCAAGACAGTCCACAAAACCACACCACAATAAATTACAATTAAATTTGGGGCTAAGTAAAATAGGGCTTCTGAAGAAAAACTGCATTGACTTGGAAGGAACAGTAATGCATAGAATAAAACAGATTGCAAAATCCCCGGAAGTGTGGAATCTACATATGATTTCAAGGACTGAAGCTTGAGATTCTAATTCAGAACAGTCAATTACTAGTGGTGAACTACTTTGCATTCATAACCTAGTCAGTAGAACCCCTGAGAAAGGCAGTGTCAAAAAGCTGCAGCAAACAGAAGTATTAAATCCAGGCACCAGGGTGCACATTACAGTGCAATTGATATTCTGCAAATATACAAAAAGCTTAAAGAGAAGAAACAGGTAAGTGACAATGACAGCATTCCCTTTGTCAGCTACAGACACTGTGGGAAAGGAAAGAGGCAACCAAAGTAAGCATTACATAAATCCAACCACAAGGTGCCAAGCACCACCTTGGAAGCACAGAGCATCTTCAGCTTACAGTGAAAGGTGTCAGCACATGGCAGAGTAAGCTCATATTGAAAAGAAATACAGGAAAAAGAAATGGTGCAGGAAAGTTTGGAAACATATAGGAAAACATACAACAGACAAACAAACACAAGACAATTCTGATGTCCACCCCCTACACTGTGATACTGTTACTGCTCTTCTATGGGGCAGCCAGCTCCTCGAACGTCTCACCTGCTCTAGTAAGGAATGGATTAAGTTCAGAGTTAACCAGAGAGGTACAAAACGTGTGCAAGGGCATTCATCTCAGGTGGCAGGGATTTTCCATACTATAAGGGAAATATTTAATCATACAATCTCTGTTAGCCCTCTCAAATTGAAAATAACACATTTGGGATTAAAAATAGAAATCCCTATCAAGCAATATTAATCTAAAAAAACCTGGTACACACTAAACAGACAAACTTTTGAGTGTATTGAAACATGCACCTGTAAACTTTTTTTTTTCATTTGTATCAACTACACAATTCTACCAATATGCAAACAGATTACTCTTATGCCCAACAGACTACTAGAGATAACAACCAACCAACTAATAAATTCCACTGGATCAGGCCATGCTAAGTGTACTAACATCAGGGATCCAAACTCTTGCTGTTCTGCTGATAACACTACAGACAACTGAGTAGTAGGGTCTGAAGTTACATGTTTAGGATGTGAAAGTTCCAATGTCGTATCTTATAGCCACTCTTTGCCTCTCATATCTTACCACCTATGCTGTAAATACTATATGCTAAAAGTGGAGAAGAGGCCTGCTTCATGCTCCCTTTCAAATAGATGTTGTCAATGCAAAACCTGGTCAGCTAACAACAAAAAAAAAATAAATAAAAAATTATATGATGCTTGGGAGGATGTCAGTTTCTCTATTTCATAAATTTCAAAATAATTAAAAAGCAACAAACCTCCTAATATCATCCCAGACAAAGAGAGGGAAAAGAAAAAAATCCCACAAAGCTGTAGAAACGCAGGTGAAAAGCTGGTACCACTCAAATCTGCCTCTCAAATAACATTTACAGCAAAACAGACCATTAGAGAGGATGGGAGAATCTACCATGCACTTTGATGCAAGATGGAAAAGGCTCTTTGGGCTGTGCCCTTCAGGCAGAACCTTGTGTAGGGAGCAGGGGAGAAGTGCAGCACCCAGGGAGCCACCCTGCCAAAGGGTGCTGCATGCCCTTGGGAGCACATGCCTGTTTTTCCAGGCCTTTTTGAGGGCTCTCACCCAGCCTCCACTACATGCTGTGCTGAAATTGTGATAAGGAATAACTTTGCCAAAACCTGTCTTGTTCCCTTCGCTACTTTCCAAGGGAATAAAAACTACAGCTGTGGGGCATTAGGATGAACTTTTGTTTACACAGAGCAGCCACAGCACAGTCCCTGACATACACACAGGGACCTGCTCTGAATTGTGTTGTTCTAGAATTAGGACAGAGCTCAGTATCTTGTGCACCTGCATCACACCTTACAGCTCTGAGCGTGTCCTGAACAGCATTATTTCTCAAGAAAGCATTCTTAAAAAAGAAACAACCAAACCACCTTAATTAACCCCCTCAATTTGATCATTCTTTCAGTGAAACCTCAATACAAAACAGTTGCTGTACTAAAAGCCAAATCAGAAGCAGTACTCAATGAACAAGTGCTTGGAAGGCAGCTTGAAGCAAACAGAAGTACAGCAGCTCACCAGTAAGACACAGACACATTCATGACAAATGAGCCTGGTTAGGCTCCACATGTAGAGACAGAAATGCACAAGTATTTCTTTTCTTCACAAAAACACACACACCTCTAGTTTTACAAATAGTTTTACAGGTGTGCATGCATATACACACAATTGTACTCGTGCATGCAACAGATCATGTCACTTAAGCACTAAGAACCAAAGTGGCATAAGACTCATGGGAAAGAAGGAATGAGAAGTGCTTCATGGAACTAAAAACCCCACAAAAAAATCTTTCACCTTGCACCTCAGAAACTGAAACTCCATGGATTAGGAAGGAATTTCTGCTACTTTGAAAAATCACAAGTCTGTCCTACATGAGAAAACATTTAAAAATAATTTTTAACAATACCCTTCACTACAAACAGCTAAATGCAAATGAACATCATATAGCAATCTCATTTCCTTGCTTTATTGACACTGTTAAGCAAAAGAGTGCTAACTTTTAATTGATGTTGACTCAATGTCACCTTTTCACTATCATTTGGACCAATTCACACTTGATGGAGCACCAGAAGAAGCCTCTTACAAACAAAATTAAATGCTCCTTTAGGTTTAGGCCTGGTAGAAACATAAACATGAACAGCTTTTTCATTAAACTTTTAAGACAAGGAACTCCCCAAGCAATGTTTCACCAAGCAGTAAGAAACAATGGGGATTCTTTCAGTAGTTTTCTGAAACAATTGATTTTTGCATTCAAACATTCCAGTATACCTGCATGGCACTAAGTATTGACCTCCCATTCCAAAAAAGCCTTTTAACTCTTTTTTTTTATTTTACATAGCATCTACCCCTAGTACACCATCAATGCAGCTTTGCACATTGGGAGTGTACACCCAAGATTTAAAATGCACTATTTTCATGGTAACTTAGTTTCTGCTCATCACAAAGTTCTTGTCCTACAAAAATTTTACTGTTTTTTTTCCCCCATAATTTAGCTGGAAGCAGAACCCATGCAAAAAATGCTTGATACAAACTACTTAAAAACAGAAGATCAGTATGTGGCATACACAATATTTATTCAGTGATTTATGCTTTTCCTCCAGCATTCCCTTTCTTTCCTCTCCACTTTCCTTGAGAACCAACACATCACTTCAGCTGTGTTTTGGGAAAAAGAAAGCTGACCTGTGGCAACCTCCCTACACATAAGACTGTCCAGACTTTCTAAAAAAGACACCAGGTTCCTGAAGGGATAATCTTGTGCATGTACTTTGTTTTCAACAGCAAGGTGCTGAAGCACAAAAAACAACCAACAAAATCTGTTCACAGTACAACAAAACACCAGTTGCAGGATAAGCAGCCCTTTAAGACAACAAGCTACAAATATATTTCACTCCATTATGCTTAAACATACCCTTTTAAAAGCCATTCATTTATAGGTGTGATTGATAACAGCTGAAGAAAGACCCATATTGCTGTTGGGAAGAACACAAGTGTAAAAATCTGGACAAAAAGGTGTAGTTTCACATGCATCAAAGCACTTGTCAGCTCCTGCAAAAGAAAAAGAAGAGAGGAAGTTGCAGTCATAACAGCTGAAGCGAGATCACGTTTGTGCTTTTAAAACTAGGATCAGCTTTCTAATACAAAAGGAGTGCCTGTCGAAAAGGCACCTTTAGGGATCATCTGATCTCCTCTTTAATAATGAAGTACATCCAGACAACATAAAAGCTGTCTGCTCCTGGGCATTTTTCCACAAGAATTGTCCACCACTTCAATAATAGTGTAGCTCTCAGAACAGCAGCTTTTCAGCAGGCAGCCTCAGCACTTTGTCACAGCTTCAAAATCTGTGTTAACTGCACTGATGGCTGTTTACTCTACTGACTTTTGATACCAAGAGGCATGAAAACTTGTAGTGAGAATATGATTTCAGGTTCCTCTGTCTAAACAGAGCCACAAACTGTGATTCTCATTTATATTGCTAAAAAAAAAAAAGGATGTTTATGGATGCTGGTATAAAAGCATACATTTGTGGTGTTGGGGTTATTTTTATGTTTGTTATTTTTTCCTTAAAAGCAAAGTAATCTGTAGCAGACTTTGATTATTTATTGTATCAACAGATGGGAAATTTATAGGAAAAAAAAATTTGGCTGATGAAGAGTAACGAAGAAAAAACACCAAGACTGTAACAAGCTAAAAACTGTTACACTATAAATTTCAGAGAAATAAAATGTAAAGCACTAACTGGAGACTCAAGAAACAACAAAGAAAAATTTAATTTTAAATAGTGTAAGAGCACTCCAGAGAGGTGATCAAGTACCCTTAAAGAAAAAAAAACTCTTCAGCTAGCTCTGTGTCTCTCTTTTTCTGTCTTTTCAGGCATTTCAAGGACCTTCTACACAGGTTTTTGAGTACAAGGAAAGAACCTTGCACATTTAAACTCATTTCAAACCTCTCAGACTGAGAATAAAAATTCCTCTTCCTTCTTTTCACAGTAACTCACACTCTTTTCAAGTAAACAAAAGAACTGATGGCACTCTCATTCAAAATCTAATTTGCTGGGATTCTTCAGCTGGCATTAAACATATCTATCTATATGTCTCACATACAGAAATACCCTTTTAAATTTATATTTTTACAATTGGAAAATGCCTCAAAACCAGAAGGTTTTAAGAAGACTCTGTGATACTTCCAAAACCAAAACTCAAGACAAAAAGAAAGTCTCGTTGGAAGTTCCAGGGAGCAAGGAAGGTGATACAACACAGCCAACCTACTGCATGGAGGAATGCTGTATTAATGGAACAAATCTTTGCAGATCTAAATTATCAGTCTTAGAAATGCCTCCAGTGATTGCCTTTTGGAATAGTAACAGTTATTTAGAATAGTTATTATTATAATAGTATGCCTTAGACTGGATGATCACAGAATAAACACTGAGGCAAACAGCCTTCACTCTCTGAAACAATTTACAAGGGCTTGTCCAAAAATACATCTGCCACCTCAAAAAAGTTGCTGGAAGCTGCTAGCTATGACTCTGTTTCTGCACAGAACAGGTTACCTTGTCTCCCCCAGTATCTCATACCCTTTAGGGAGCTTATCCCAGCCTCTCCCAGGCTGTGTGGGTCCCTGTTACCACCATGCTTCCAATAGTCACAGCTGGACTCCCCTGAGCAATACCCACACAGAGCAAACAGTGTTTTCAGGGGCTTGCCAAATTCCTCCCTGAAATGGATAACTCAAGTAAGTGATTTAATTTCTGGGGCCCTACGGGAGGTATTTGCTTTAAAAGAGCAAGCTATCCAGTCACTGCAAACTGAAATAGCATTATATTAAGGTGGAATCAAATGCTCTTGTCAAAGAGCACAGAGTATTCCTACAAATGTAAGAGGACCTCGGTCACCTCTGGTTCTGAAAGTGTAACAAGGCCAAGCATAGACAGGCTCTCCTTGAATGTTGCCAATTATTCTGTAAAATGCTTTCTGAACACGTTAGCAAAATTTTTTGAGCATCCATTTACACAGCAGATTAAACCAGAAGTGTAACCCTAAAAGGGCATCAGTTATTTCTAATTTTGCCAGATTTATCAGAAGGGCTCTGTTAACACTTATAAACTTTTCATCGTGGCATAAAGCATACCAAACACTAGTTTCCATCTAACCAATACATTACCTAAGGTAGAACAGCTTATACACAGGTCAAGAACAAATAAAGCCAAAAGCAGAGACCATATACTTTGCAATCCAATAAAAAGTCATATTGAGTAATAATACCAACTTTAGGTTGTGCCTTAAACAGCTAAAACATGCCTCAAAGTATTTTAATAAAAACATGACCTGGCCACCCACACATATAAGGATTGTTTTTAATATACACTTTAGAAAGTAGTAGCACAAGTTACAATGTGAGAAATTATTTTCTTCCTCTGTCTTCTACCCCCATGGCAGAAATTCAGGAAAGGCCTAGCTTCTTCATAAAGCAGAAAGCTGGATAGCAGCACTGGCCCTAACTGCTGCTCCCAAAACAATCTGAGAGATCAGCTACCTGGACATAAACATCAGCTCCTGTAAAAGCTTCATTTACATCAATATAATTCTTTTAGTACCATAGATGGAAAAAAGTTATGTAAGTTCAAAGTAAGATATGACACATTGCCCAGAAAACTGTCAGTCACCTTAACTGGAAGAAGTTAGATGTAAACTAGCGTGGAGAATCTAATCAAGACTTTGACAATGCTACTGATATCTCTCACAGCTGCTTTACAAATACAAGGTTTCAAGGATACAACCTGGTGAAAAGGAAAGAAAGTTTACATTTTTTTTCTGCATGCAAAGATTCCTAAGCCTGAAAGAGGAAAACTCCACTCTATTAATACTGCTCAGGTTTGTGTTTTGGGTTCTCTTCTTTGTGGAAGAGAGTGCCTCTCCACAGCATATTCCCATTAGGATTAGCTCCCATCCCAGGCAAACAGACAACAGGATTCTTCCTGTATCCCCACAAGGCTGCTACAGAACTGACTAAAGTTCTCCAGTTCACTTACACTGGCAGAACTGGGGTCCAAGTTCCAGAACTGCCAGGAGACAGCAAAGGAGAGAACAGTCATCAATTCAAACACCTCCTCCACTTGAAAGCTCACCACTATAACCATGATACAGGTAGAGACTTTTTTGTTTGCTGAATGTGCAGCATTCACTTAAATCCCAGTTCACCAGGAGATAACTTGACAGAATTGTGATATCCTTTTAGGCATTAGTATCATGCAGCTTACAAATAGCATCCCCTGTTAATCAACAGCTAAAGGAATCAGAAAATTGCAGAGAAGTGCAGTGTTTCTTTTCAAATCTGGCTGCTCCTTCTCTTCGTGGCACATAGCCATCATTTCCTTTCTCCATGATTCCTTTATACACCCCTTCATTTCTTCTGAATCCCAGACTGTTCCTCTTTGAATAACATGTGACACAAAATGTTAAACAAATCTCAGTGCCTGAGATATGCATCAGAGTGTAGGCACCTCAAATCCACCTGCTCACAACAAAATCCTGTGGGAAAAGATTGCCAAGACTCAAATATTGACATTGTGTTTGCATAGGAGCCCCTTAGTGCTGATCCTAGCTGCTGTCCTGCCCTACCAAACAAGGTAACTTAAAGCCACCAGGTCTTTGTTTCCATCAATCCAGCAGTGAACAGCAGCATCTCACCCTGATCTGGGTTTGGGAGACAATCAGGGTGTAGATCCAGGCTCCAAATTGTGCTCATCACTTCCATGTAGTTAAAGCTGTGCAGAGACAAACCACCTACCCTCTGTGGATGGGTGACATTTATTCACACTATCCTTCTCATCATCTTCATTACTTTGTGAAGCACTTTCTGAAATCAAGGAGGGTTATTCCTTAAACATGTAACATTTATCTCCTCTTGCTAGCCATCCTCCCAGCACCACCACCATTCCAATGACATTCAAATCCGATCAGAAGGAACACAAAATTTTTTAGAGCATGACAGGAATGAAGCAATGAGAAATTACAGTACCTCAGTTTTTAAGGAGAGTCCACTGTTAAAGAATATAGCTGAAACGGCAATGTAAGTTATGGTAATTTCTGGTTTCAAGGGTCCTAAAAAATACAAACACAGAGAACCAAGTGAACTACAGTCAAAGGGATGCATATACTATATCAAAGTAAATCAGAATACTTAAAAAAAATACCTGGAGAAAGTCTAATCAATAAAGTCTCTGATAAAAAGAATTGCATTTCTATCAAGTTACAAAAAGCATGCTATTCATTTTTAAATAAAAGTAAACCAGTGAATGCAGAGTGAGTTATGTCATCATATAAATTTGATTACAGGCCACTGGAAACTCACAGGTAAATTCTGGAAATTTGAAAATGGGGAGTCTTTCACAGTTCTGCCATCAGAGTATCCCTACAGCACCAGCAAACTCAAACCACACACTCAAATAAATATTAGCTGGTACCTTCACAGGACTATTGATATCCCTCACACAGCTACCTCTCACTTCTTGCCCTACAGCACACACACCTGGCTGGCTGCCTGCACACAAGAACCCAAATCACACCTTGCAATGATTTCCTCAGGGCAATACCATTCAGTGTTATACCCCCCCACAACAGAAAATGATTCAAAATGGTTCCTTTGAGCCCCACAATAACACATTTCAGACTGCTGCAGTGAGATCAACAAGGACACATGCCTGCACCACCAAGGGTTCCTCTGTATTAAAGGCTTACATTTGTATATATTCATAGACTTTTTTCAGGGAGATTAAAATATAGTCTTTTTTATGCTCCTATAAAAATGATGAATTCTCGTAATACACTTTGCCTTCAGAGGCCACCAGGCATAAAACGCATGTGCTCATTTTTTCATCAGCATTCAACCAGATCTTATGTTAGAAAGAAAATATTAGCAGTCTACTTAGGACCAAAGTAATATCCTCACTCTACAAGTGACCCTAAGTTGTTCATGAGCAAAACTGCAGCAGCAAACAAGCCAGCCTTGACTCTCCACTCCAGAAGAGAGGATCCTTTCTGCTCCCTTGGATGAATGATACATTGACAGTCACACTGGAGTAAGGTCAGGGATCTTTAAATCAGAGGCACTTGCTTGTACAAGGCAAATTTGCATCTCAAGTCATTTCAACCCAAATCCTACTCTCAGAGAGAGCTCTGTTGACAAGACACTAAAATGTGTGTGCCAAACATAAAAAAAAAACCAAAAAAACAAACCACCCAAAACCCAATAAAATCAAGCTACATATGTGAAGACTAAGGTAAAAACAAGGCAGGAAATGCAAGCATTAGAGTTGCAACAAAGTACATGACTAGTTGCAAAATTATATCATGTTAACTGAATATATGGGGAGAAATCCCCAAAAGATTATATAAATATATAGCTCTACAGAAAACTCTATTTTATAGGCACGATTACCTCTTTTTTCTAATCCTTTAGAAGATTAGAGTATTTATGTACATGCACATACAGCAGACAGGCAGTGGGTTAGTCTGGCTAAAATCTGGGGCTCTTCCAGGACTCAGATTTTTCTGGTTTATGGTTTTTCACTGGGCTATCTGAACTCTTTCTCCCGGGAGAAGCCTCTACCACCAGAGCCACCACACACTTGTGGAGCACAGGGAACTCTGGTCACAACAAAAAAAATTCTTTTCACAAAGGAACTAAATGGGCTCGTTTATCAAATAGGAAAACACACAAAAATGGCTTGGTTTATGTCTTGAAGTTGACAACAACACAAATCTTTGTTATTTATGGCACAATCTTCCACGGGTACGGATGCTGGACCATCCATACCACTCACTAAGGCCCTGCAAATTACCGTGCATGGCTTTGTCAGCTGGAAGATGACAAACTAAGCTTTTTTCTTGTGTTGATACTTCTCACCCCTCACCTTTTTCTGCTTTTTAAAATAAATATTTTTCTTCCTCAGAGCACTGAGATCCCATAGTTTCAGAGGGGATACCACTATGGGAAACGTTCTCACTATTTTCAATCAATGCTTCCAAGATTTTTCCAAGCAAGTTGTCCCAGGAACAACACTGTGTCAAAGCCTGACATCTCTTTGCAGCAGGATAATTTAATGAAGTGCTCCATCATAGTGCTCCCACGCAGGAAGTGAGCCAAGGAAAAATCACCTCCTATTCTAGTTAAAAGCATCTCCCACATGGCTGCTAACAATTAGCACAGCGCTCAAAGCAGAAAGGGACAAAACACCTGATACTACCAAGTTCAAGCACAGCACAGATCCTGCAAGAAGCTCCAGGTGGGTTCAATTCCCCTATGCAGAACAGCACACAGATGTTAGAAGGGATTCTTGCACAGCAGGAATTTGCCTACCCTGAACTCCAGGAAGGACCGGAGCCTTAGTTGCCACAGTATGTGTTCAGAGCCATATATTTTTTAATCTCTTTCTTTTTTTTTTTTTTCCCAGAACCTATGAGGTGGGGAAAGTTTGGCTCCTCAGTGAGAAGCTGTCTATCCTCAAACTTCAGCTCTGTTAAGAAGAAGAAAAAAATAATTTTAAAAAGACCCAAAAAACTGTGCCTATTAAAAGCACGGATAGGTTCTTGCTCCTCTCACATAACATGGAACTGCTCGAGGAATTCTATTGAAGTGTTCTACGTCCCTTTTCTTAAGCCATCAGAAAACAATTAGGAAGAAGAAACACAAAATTGCATTTGTTCTTGAAATCCGTGAACACCTGGAGCTGAAGTTCCAATGGAAACTAACCAGGAGACACCCCCAGCGTTGATACTCAGATACATTGTTTATGTTTAAATAACCGTGGATATTTCATCAGCCCTTGTTCCCAGAAACACACAAGCCCTCCCTGCTCAGCAAAGGACAGATCTGCTTGGCCCCCTGTACGCATTTTTCACACCACCACTTTCCACAGGATGACATTCCCTGTTTCCCCCCACCTTGCACGAGGAAGCAAGAGGGAACAACAACGACACAAAAAAAAAAAAAAAAATCCAAAACGTTAAAATACAAGTGTGTTCTGCTATAGAGCGAAAGGGAAGGTCTGGCCGAAACACAGCACCCGAGAGTTTGCGGCAATAGCCCTCCAGGCACCCCCGGGGAAGCTCCCAGACGGCAGAATCCCACACCCGGAGCTGCCAGGACTTGGCACCGCAGCGCGGCAAGTTCTGACTGAGCCGGACAGGAGCACATCCAGAGCCACTCGCTACTCGGCTTCCACCGCTCCTAATCCCAGAAGAGCCGGACAGTGCCGAGCAAACACACGGCAACACAGCCGGGAGCCATTCCCGAGGAGCGGCGGCTGGCAGCGGGGGATGAGAGGGGCCGATGGAGGGCAGGGACCCGGCACGGGCGGGACGGGGCAGCGCGGCCGCCGGGACTCGGCAAAGTCCCGGGGGCTGCCGGGGCACAGCGCCCGCACTCACCGCCTTTGACGCCGACGCCGGGCTCCAGCCGCGCCACGGCGATGACCAGCACGATGCCGAGGATGAACCACTCCTTCCGCAGCCGCTCCAGCAGCC
>VZTB01013653.1:1502605-1523068 GCA_013397245.1 Thryothorus ludovicianus | reverse complement strand
TTTTGGTACATTACAACGGCCGCGTGACGCGCGGGAGGGCGGGCGCGAGCCGGGAAGCGCCGGGGCGGGATCCGGGATCCGGGATGGCTCCGTGAGGGCGGGCGCGGGCCGGGCAAACACCGGCAGCTGCGCTCCCTGCAGCCCCGGGAGCCGAGCGAGCGAGCAGCGCCGGGCGGGCGGGGCCGCCGCCGCGTCACGCACCTGTTAGCGGTGTGCGCTCACGGCCCGGCGCTGCCGCCGGGGACACGTGGATCGGGATCGCCCTGGAGTTCCCGCCGAGCGCCTGCCTGTCCGTTCTGGGCAGACCCAAAGGCACCAATTCAGCCCCTGTCGCGACATGCCGACAGCGTTGCCCGAGCCGGGCCAGCCACTTCCCAGCGGCGGGCGGTTCCCTGGTTTACCTCAGCGCTAAAACCCACTGCCATTAAAACAGCATATCGTAGAACCTCATCCCGGTGCTCCACCCGCGCTTTCCGTTCCCTATTCCCGTCTTGTGGCGCTTCTCCGATGGATTCACCGTCCTGCCCGCCCGCGGCACCGCTCTCCGAGCGGCATTAACCCGTGAATGGCACAGCAGGAGACGCTCCGTGCCCTCTCCCAGCGGCTCCCGCGCTCTCTGCTCTCTGATCCCTCTACATTTTGGGGAAGTTCGTCCTGCACAGCCTTTGCCGATACATCCAGGCTTCAAGGAATAGCCTTGCCACGGCCTTTCTGCCACCAAATAAAGAGATGTTTGTAGCTGAAAGCTCAGCTGATCCCCCAGCTGTGTGTACCCCTGCGTGTCCCGGGAGGTTCCTTGTGCAAACAGGGATACAGCGGAGCCGAAATGGCTGGATACGGGAGGGAACGCGCCTTCTCCCACCCGCAAGCGGATCCAAACTGTGCGCTTTAAAATGATTGTACATTTCACTGCTTTACCAAGGCTTTTACTGGAGTACGTGTCGATCCTTGTTCCCTTCTCAGGAGGGAGAAGCAGATTGCAAAACCTCACTGCACTTGCCCCGTGCAACCACTGCGGATTGGCTGTTTTGGGAGAAAATAAATGCACAATGTGTTTGTGCATCTAGAGCAAGCTGTCATTATAACGAGTGTAGGATTTGATTACTTGGAGGCTTTGATTGCTGCACAGGAGAGATAAATCAGATGAAGGTGTACGATTAACGTTTATATGATAAACTATATTAAATTTCTCTGTGGATACTCACTCATAGGTAGCCCTAGTTCCAGGACATGTGCACGGTTCCTGGCTCAGGGAATGCACACTTTTTCCAGCAAGGGCACGGGCCCTCTCATCTGAACACATCAGGAGACCAGGCAGATGTCCACGGTTTCCCAGGTGGTTTTGTTGTGAATTTTTACACAGCCCTGGAGCTCCTAGCAGTGATGGGAAAGAGACTTTTCACCCTGTTCCTAGAGCCAGGCTGATGAGTTGCAAGATACAGAGGCTTCCCACTGCACCTGCAGGGCTAGAAGGCAGGAGCAGATTCAGCATAATTCAGGAAAAAATATGATAATAAATAATCTTATTAGCTCAAAAGTTATGTGCTCAGAAGTTAGAAGCAACTGAATTTCATAGTGAATGAAAATGTTGCAGTATCAATTCCTGCAGAAGCTGCAGAGGGATGCAAAGAAAGAGCAGGTAAGGAGGATGCTCAGTCTGGCAATAAAAGTCAATCATGCAATAAAGACAGCAGTCTCAACCTGCTTTTGCATCATAGTTTTTACGTGGTAGTAATCCTGCCCCTCACTCTTTTCAGGTGGATACTAATCATGAATTTCTAATCTTGCTCACTGTTCAAGCTAATTCGAGATAATTTCGCCAACAAGTTTCAGATATTTACTCACAGCAGATCCAATTGGCAAAAGTTAGAAACAACCCCAGGTTCAGTCCTAGGCTCTAGAAGGTGCTTCTCCATTTCCCCATCAAAGGGTCACTTCCTGTGCACAGCCCCAAGCCTGTTTCTCTTCTCTAAAGAAGAATGAGATACTGAGTGTCAGGGTATCACATTCGGAACAGTTTAGAAACATATATATTAAAAACCACAAACAAACAAATGCCCCCAAAATCAAATGGTTATCAAATATAACAGAACTTCTGTCTACTCTCGAAATAAAAAGATAAGCTTTAATGAGGCTCTCTTGCTTTGAGTGGATGCTTTGCCTTTAAATTTTTTCTAAGAGATCTGAAGTTTGTAATAAACATCTTTTGGCATCTGAGTTACAAAATACTCAGGTTCGCTAGGCTCTCTCCTTCTGTAATCTTTAAAATTGTATGCAGATATTCTAAGCTGTATGTTGAAAGATTTGTACAAAGATGTTTTAGTTTTGTATTAGTTTCTAAAGCTGTCCTGCTATGACTGGTAAGCATATTTGTCTCTTAGATTAAATAGATGAAATTGTTCCTGCTTTTAAATAAGAGAGGACTCTATAAGCCCTCTGCTGTGTCCCACTAGAGTGGAGCAGAAGAGAAGAAAACATTCTATGTGAATTTTATAATTGGCAGGACACTCACACATCCCAAATCTGTCTGCAGGACAGCATCACTTGTTGCTATCAGGGAATTTATCATCCACAGGGAGGAATTTGGTCCCTTTCAGAGAGGGACAATCCAGCATCTGTCCTGTCATCCAAAACTGTCTCCTGCAACATTTCACATTCCTCCTCACGTTTCTATGCAGATAATACATATATTCTAATTAAACACCAGCACTCAAACAGATCTGGAATGGTTTGGCACAGGTGTATGTTTATTCTCTGTTACATTCTACAGAAATATTTTGGGGTATATTTAGCTGTGGCTTAGACATAGTACAGGAACAAGAATTTCGCTTCTCTTATTTCACATGACCAAATTTTCCTTTTTGTTCAACTGCAAGCACACCTCAGGGTTTCCAGATGCTTTCCTGCTTCCAAAGGCCCTTGAGCTGCCTCCTGCATAATACAAAAGCCCTGTGACATGTGTAGCTATGTGGCACCAGGTCTTTGTTGCTCACTGGTAGCCTGCTGAAACCAACAGGATTTGTTTGTGTGAGCAGGGACTGGTTTCCATGTCTGCAAAGATGCAGCAGAGGACTGGACTTTTCTGGGCTTCACATTTTGAACAGCCACTCTTGTGTGGTTTGTGCCTATTCCTTTTGTGTGCCCAGCCTCTGATCTGCACCATATACCTCACTGCCTGAGAACTGCACAGTTATTTTAGGGGATGTGCAAGGATTTTCATGCTCCTGAGTAGCAGATGTCATCTGATTATGCATTTATAGACAGGAGAGATTTTAATATAAAGGAGAGGGGATCACCAGATAAAGGGAGCTTAAACAAGAGGAAGAGATAGTATTAAATAATTTAACTTGAAAAGAACAAAGATATTCAGAATGAACAAGATAAAGAGAGGTGTTAATTATAAATAGGAAAGTTGAGGAGAAAAAGTGGAAATATATGGGAAGCAGTTTACAACACATTTATATTTCTCACAAGCACTTAGAGGCATGATCTCAGATTTTCTCAGAGAAAATGGAAGAGATTGCTGTGCTGATCCCATTCTCTCTCATGGAAGAGGAATTTATAAGTCTTTATTGTATCTTGGCCTAGGTACTTCTAGGTACTGCTTTAGGCATCTGCAAGGGATCTTTTGGTTCTTGCTACTGAATATTATTGAATACCTATAAACACTTAGGTATTGCCAGCTGCAGGACTTACTTACCCTTAGCATAATGCAGTAGCAGGAATAATGTGCAAGTTCAATTTAGAACAGCACTCAATGGGACTTAAACACACACACAAGTGTGCTTTTCTAAATAGAGGCTATGAGATGATAAAAGGTTTTGTGAATCTTTAGATTTATTATAATGCTATGATCTTTTTTTCCCCCAGACACCTTAAATGCAGAATAGTTTTTTTGTTTTTAACTTGTAATAAAAAGTCCTTTTACATATTTAGTTATTCAACAAATAAGCCATTTTTTCTTTTACTTAAGAGCTCAGTGTGAAATTTTCATGAGATAATCTCAGGCATTAGGAAGGAAATTTAGAAGACAACAAGTGGGAGTTTTGCTGCTCCCTTTCCTAGAACCTGCTTGTTCTTACCAAAAACAGAACCTGGTTTACTGATGCTGCTGCATTCATGATATTCTCTTGACTTCTCCTATACTACGAAGAGACCCTATGAATTTAGAGAAATTTTTATGTTTAGCACTTTTTCACAGAAATACTGTTCCCCAGTAGACAGCAAAGCTATAATGTATTCAGAAGGTTGCATTAAAAAAATTTTAAAAGGAAAAGAAAAGCTATTGGCATAATAAAGCTGCAATCTTGATACAAATTATGGGCTTCTTCAACAGCAATTCAAAAATAGAAGACAAAAAAATTGGTTTTTTAAAATCATGAAAACCTGTACATATTTAAACCTGAAAAATGAACGCAAGAACAGGAAATGGCTTTCCTGGATAATTTCACAATGAACAACTGGATTTAACCTATTAAATAAAAGACTTCAGAGATAACATGGGAATACTGTCATATCTTTTTCTCCTTATGCTTACAAAAACAACCTTCTAATATTATAATCATACCAAGTTACCTACAACATGAGAGTTTTCACTCAGGAAGTCTGTGCTGCACTTTTACAGGACAGAAGCAGGGGATTTATTCCTGGGTGTGGATGTACAGATGTGCAGATGCAAAAGTTTTACAATGCTTTTAAGGTAATAACATAGTGGGAAGAATGTGTAAATCACAGAAAGCAGAAAGAGGAGAGCAGTCACCCCAGCCCTTCCAGCCCTGAAATCAGGAACCTGTCACAAAGGCTGAGTTTTGGAAGGAGCAGTCATCAAAGAAATCAGCTGCTAGAAGTTTCTAGGAGGTTTCTCTTAAGGCTGGTGAAAGCTGGATTCTAGGAGCTTCAACTTTATCTTCTAGAATGTCCAATTTGGAGCCCATGCTCCAAATTTTGTATTCTCCTAGCTAGGAAAAGGTAGTGCCTTATTTCTCTTGCATCTGTCCCATTTGATTTTAATATTCCTAAAGAGTTTAAAGGTTCAAAGAAACAGGGCCAAGTCACCAGCTTCCCTGAGGGAGAATGCCAGAGAAGGCTTTACACTTCCTGAGATTTGTCAGCTTGACTTCATCTTAACAATGGCACCTGGTGTTACACCTCTTGGATCTATGCAGGTCTTCACCACAGGCCAGGACCCAGCGCTCCATCAGTCTGGAGAAAAGCAAAGTGCATTCCACAGGAATCCTACAGACACATAACTTGACCTGCATTGAAGTAAATTCCACAATATTTGCAAATATATTCATTTGATCCCAGTCTATCTGGCCTTGATTTTAAATGGACTAGGAAGTGATGTCACAAGAACGCCGAGGGCTTTCCGGGTGTCAGTCCTGAGAGGAATCTTCCCACACATCCTCTCCTAGAGAGGCATGACAGCACATTAATAGATGGGCTCTGATATGTCTGATGTCAGTCAGGTTCACATTTAAGTGAAAAAAATGTCAAATGATAAAGCAGATGCAAAAGAAAAAAAAAAAAAATTGAGCCAGGAAGGGAGATAAGCTGTTGGGAAATACATTAAATTATTAGGAAAAATATAACCAGAGAGGAAGAAATCCTTTAAAAGCTATCTAATAATAAATCAGATATTATATCTGTCAATACATAAATAATGAGGTTGCTGACAACTCTTCATCCCACAATCTGCAGCATTAATAAGTTATGAAGTATTAAAAAAACTGGGACGCTTTGTGCCTAAAACAGTATCACACGAGGACAAGGGAATAAAGCTGAACTAAAACAAAGGACACGATTGTGTTTTGCTGGCAAATAATGACATAAATGAAAACAAAACCATGGAAACAAACACAACCCCTCCAACCATCAGACAGAAGGAAGACATGACTGCCTTGGTTCTTAGGCAGTTAATCAGATACAAATCATGAAGTCAGCACTATCTGATGAAAGTTTTGGATGCAGTTGCTATTCCAGAAGTGTCCAGCCCAAACTGCTCGTTTAAACAATAAGAAGATGGCAGGGGAATGGAGGATTATCGTGACACATGAGATAGTTTTGGGATCCAAACTATCCCAAGGTAAACAGCACCTTGAAGGATAGAGTCTGAAGGGAAAGCCATGTCTATCCAAGCCTGCTATCCAGCTGCTCTCCTTGAACTGTGAATTCATTTCCCTTACTGCTGCCTCACTAACCAGGAGATAAGACTTGTGCTCCTCTGTCACATCCAGGGCTCAGATATCCCCTGTCTGCTTTTTTGGCACAGCCAGCATAGCTGCTAAACCCTCTCATCCTCCCTTCACTCGTGTTCAGCACCTGCCTCACACCTGTACCAGGACATTGCTGGATAGGTCTGCTCCTGGGACACTCTGCCTGCTCCCAGGGAAAGCAAAGAATTATTCTTTTGTGAAACTGAAGTACTCTTATGACATAATCAGGGCTTGACAAAGACTTCCAAGGAGCACTAAGCTCTACCTGACATCCATCCAGCTTATGCCACACAAGTCATCCTCGAGCAATTCTGTATTGCTCATTTCACAGGTCTTGCCCAATCCCCCCGTCCCCTTCCATGTAAGTGGCTTTAATGCCACAGCCCTGAGCTGCAGCAAGCAAGGGAAGAAAGTAATTTATTTTTTTAGTAGGTACAAGTCAGTCACCCAGCACAGTAGGGAAGTTGGAAACAGAGCAGAGGTGGGGAGGGATCATCTGGTTGGGGTTTTTTTTCATCACAACCTAAAGAGGCTGTATTAGGTAGGGCCCTATATTTCCTTTAGAGGATGTGCATTCAGCAGAGCTCTACCCCGATCCCTTTAGGAAGTGGGAGAGTTACGATGGTGCCTTTTCCCTGAGAGCATTTCTAAGCTTTCCTCATAGGAAGCTTTCCTTGTGGTGCATTCTTAAGTAGATCAAATGTAAAGGAAAATCCCAATTCAGAATTAATTGGCATACATTTTTTCAGGAGCTGGAGGGATTTTGAATTTCTTCCTTCTAGATGAACTTGCAACGCTCCTGAAATCCTACATTTGAAGTTGTACCTGTCTGTGGAAGGAGGCAATCACAAGACCTGCAGCAAGGCACATCATCCTGATTTTATCTCTCCACCCTGTTCTCAGAGGCTTTCCAGTGTGGTGTCCATAGCTCACGTTTGACTCCAGCTCACTCTTGCAGTCTTTGCTTTTGTAGGTGCTGTTCTCACTCTGGAGACAGTGGCATAGAAAGGCAGCTATGTTTGGAATTAACCATTTCCAGCATCCCTGCACAGCCAGAATCAGCAGCTGAAGCAGATGCTTGGTGGGGGAATAAGATTCTTTATCTAAAGGGGTCCAGAGTAATAGCTGGCTTAAAATTCCTTAGTACCTTTAACTCCAGGATCATCCACACCGTGTGCTTGCCCTCTGTTATTTTGTGAAACAAAGGAGAGGAGTTCCTACCATGACAGACCACTGTCCCCTTGAGTCATGCTCCTGCTCTGGAAAATGGCTTTCCTCTAAACTCCCCCAACCCACTGGCACATGCAGTGCTGCCCCAGCAGCACCACTCTCCATGCAGACAGGGATTCCCCCTTCACCTCCCGTCCAGCAGCTCTCTGGGTGCACAGCAAGCTCCATCTGAGCCACGCAGTAATAATCATTGCTTATATATAACATCCCTTGTGTACTGTATATTAATGTCTGGCTGGTAATTTAATGGCACCTCTAGGCATAAACAAAAGTTTATTAAAACAGTAAGTAAAATGTTCCTGAAGACTGGCCTGCATTTTTAATTTTCTATTCAGCATTCCAAAGTATAGAGCCAGCCTTCTTATGCAAAAGGAAAGCTACAGAGTTAACACCAAGTCACTTTGCACGAGTCAGACACAGCACAGTCTGAAGCAATAGGATGCTTCATTTATTCTCACAAGCCCCTTTTTTTCTGGTCATCTTTAGCAATGACAGCCATGCAGAAACTTTGAATTATTAGGAAATGCGTACAACTCCAGAAAGCAGCAGCATATTGATTTTACTGCTCACTTTACTTGGCATTTCTCAGCTAGGAAGCCACACAGCAGCTAAAATCTTAAATCCCTGTCAGTAGCTGGCAGTGCCCACCATAGCTAAGACTGAGTCGTGTTCTGAACCTTGGGCACATCAAAGTAACACCATTCCTCCCCCATGCTTTTTTTACAAATGAATTAGTGCTCTAAAACCACCAGGTTTCTTTTCTCATAACCTAATTTCTTGGGCTCAGCAAAATGCGTACGTGCTTGCTAATACATGTTATTATACATTTACAGTGGGCAAGTAAGTGGACACATATTTTAGACAACCTTTAAGCAGAAACTTGAACTGATTTTCACATTTTAGATTAAAGTTACGGAGACATGAAAACTTCCAGTAAAAAATTTGTCTATTGAGAAAATTCAATGTGGAGATGCTGGAGTGAGCAGCTGTGCTTTTAGCAAGTCTCATTTCAAATCCCAAGCACACTTCCAGACTTCAGTGACATTCCCTCTCCACTCCTCCACCATAATTTAGTGTACATTAAGGACCAGGAAGCATTTCTCAGCTCCTAGGGCATATCACCACCTCCCTCCACAATGAAACACAACCCCACGGTGCTCAGCTGGCCTCTTGGCTTCCACAGAAGGACAACAGGAGCATCCAGACTGAACAGAAGGTGCAAACATGTGCTCCAACAAGTGAACACACACTCCCGTCAGTGTGAACATCCACAGGACTTTGGGAGCCTGGAGAAAATACAGATACTCCCAGCTCTTTGCTTGGAGCCTCAAATCTTCTGTCATAACCTAGAATATTTATCTACATACCACCCTCTACAGCTACCTGAAAGGAGGCTGTAGCCAGGTGGGGGTCAATCTCATCTGCCAAGTGACAAGAAGAAATGCCTTCAGGTTGTGTCAGGGGAGGCTGAGGTTGGATATTAGGAAAAATTTCTTCACCAAAAGCGTCAAGCACTGGAACAGGCTGCCCAGGGAAGTGATGGAGCCACCATCCCTGGAGGTATTTAAAGGACATAGGAGAGGCACTTAAGGGCATGGTTTAGTGGTGGGCTTGGCAGTGCTGGGGGAACACTTGGACTGGATGATCTCAGAGGTCTTTTCCAACCCAAATGATTCTGTGATCAAGGAACTCATGCAGCTGAGAAGCCACAAACAGCATCAGCAAGAATTAGCAAGGAGGAGAAAGCCTACAACTATCATGGAAAAAATGCCCAGAATAATTCCTTTAATTCCTGTATAGAATAAAAACTTATCCTGTAAAAAATAAAAACATTCATTGTGCATTAACTGCTTTTTAAATGCACTGTTCTTCAGTTTTTGAATTTTAAAACAAATTTTTATTGTATTTAAGAGACAATCTAATATAAACAGATTTGTTAGTGACCTTTTAGTCGTAACCTGCAGAGACTGGTGTCCTTTATTTATAGCAACATGATTTTATCTTTTTAAAAAAAACACAGACACTTGTTCAAAACTAGATATTAAAGCTTTGAGCATTCATGAGTAAGCACAGGACTCCACGTCTTGCACAGGAATCTCAGGGTTTTTTTTGTCTATCCATATTTTGTGGCACTGTTCATGTGAGAAAAAGCAGAAGATAAGGGTCAGGCAACAATGCCAGTGTAAATGTGATGTGAACTTCGTGGTATTTCTCATTTCCAGTTACAACAGCATATGATATGCTATCTACCATAAAATGCTGCCACAAAATATTCAGACATAATGGACTAGATATGCAAACAAGAGCTTGCATGATCTGGCCCAGAACTTAAAATTAGGCAGATTAACACAGCCTTGGCAGCCTTCAGACTCAACCTGGCAGTAAGTCCCTGAAATTCTCACGGAGGTCAAGGGGTCTTCCACATGGGATGGCAATTCTTATTCAAACCATTCCCTCATATAAGACATTCAGTGTAAGTCTTTCTTTTCTCTTCTCTTCTAGAGAAGAGTGTTTAGGATCCTCGCCATTAAAGGCAAGAATTCGTTCCTGTTTTAGCATTTTTAAATCTCCACAGTTGTGATTCTGTAAATTCTTAATATCATGCTGTCTATGCAAGGTTCACCTTTTATCTCCCCTGCAGAACAGCTGTGAAGACACAAGAGCTGAAATTTCAGCCCCAGTTCAACAGAGCACTCACACACACATTTCAGGTGCTGCAGCTGGTGAAGAGGCTGATTTACTTAAATGCTCTGCTGAGTTAGAGACCTGTGACCTTATATCATATGCAACTTTAAATTGAGCTAATGGCAGTTACAGATGTATGCACTGACATAAACCATTCTCTTTTTTGTTCCAGGAACAGAAAGGAAAAAAGAAAATGTTGGTCAGAGTCTGGAAGCTTTGCATATTCATACTTTTCACAGTTGTTAAGTGTTTGAAAATTCAGGTAATGAGCATACAATACTCAGGCTGCCTTTGTATTGCTTGGGGGTTTGCTATTCTGGTAATATCTCTACAGAAACCATTCTATCAAGACAGGGTTTTTTGCCCTCAAATTGAATTAGCACTTGTACATTGAAGTTTTCAACATCACCCATAAGATTTTTCAACTTGTCAAAAGAATCTGCATGGTCTCTAACCATGAATAAAAATGATTTCAGATATCATCTTTATTTCAAGTTTTATTTCCTGGGATTAATCTAATTGATTGTGCTAGTGGCTTGTTGAACAGCTGCTGAAATAAACAGACTATTTGTCTTTCTATGTAAACATATGGGTACCTGGTTTAATTAAAGATCATACCAGTGTTGAGGGGGAAAACATCCAACAATAATAAAAAAATACCCTGTTTTCCAAACTGACACCGTACACCTGAAATTGCAAAAACTCCCTTAATTTTCCCCTTGCTGATTTTAACAAATCTTTTCTCATATAGACAAAAAATAAAGTCCAGTAGACCATAAGTAACCTCATTTTTTTCAATAGATATCCAGCTACTCACACAAGGCATGCATGGTTTTCTCCTCTATAAATAGGAATAACCCCATAAACCTTTGCTTCAACAAAATTTTCATTTTTTTTGATTAGCAGTCTTAACCTTGTTTTGTATCTTTGATTACAATCCCATTAACCCTTTTTATGGCTTCATAATGAACCAGGCTCTAAACCAAAGACTGTAGGTAAAATACAGTGAAATGCACACCCCTTTGGCTTTAACACACATTTTTACTTTCCCCAGGTATCCCTAGAGAAGAAAATAGCATTGTCAATAGAAAAGAAAATGAATAAGTATTTCCAAATAATTCTTCTTAAAATCTTTAAAAACTATTTAGTTGCTTTAAGATCCTTAGGGATCTTAATTTTCTTAGCTATTCTCATAAGGATAATCAAAAAATTATGGGCTGGCATGGAGATAATACAAGCATAAATAGGTGGAGTCTCTGGCACCAGGGTGGAATTGGGCAAAAAGCTTCTGTAATAAGATGCTGGCAAATAATAAGTACATGCAGGATCAGTTATTAATTGCCTTTTTATGCACAGATAAGCACCACTCTTAGCAGCATGCATGTGCACAAATGAAATATTAATAAGCAGCACATGGTTGTGTCCAAACCAAAGGAAAGCTGCACAGATAAGACTTAGAATCATAGAATCACTCCATTATTTAGGTTGGAAAATACCTTTAGGATGGAGTCCAACCATTAACCCACTAGGTTAGGTCCTCACTAAAACATACCCCTAAGTGTCACATTCACACATCTTTTAAATACCTCCAGGGATGGTGACTCCACCACTACCTTGGGCAGCCTGTTCCAATGCCTGACAACATTTTGAAGAAAAAATTTTCCGTAATATCCAACCTAAGCCTCCCCTGGTGCAACTTGAAGCCATTTTCTCTGGTCCAGTCACTTGTTACCTGGGAGAAGAGACTGACCCTTATTCAGCTACAACCTTCTTTCAGGGATTGTAGAGAGTGGTAAGGTCTCCCCCGAGCCTCCTTTTCTCCAAATTTATTGCTAAACTGCTAAAAATTTCAGAAAGACAGCAAAGACTTCAGAAGAGGCACAACCAACCTATGGTTGCTGAAAGAAGTTATTCATTTAATGGCAGAAGTAAGCTATTCCCATTTTCTCAGATCAGTATATAATTTGGGGGGCTGTCTATCTTGGGATAGCCTATTTTTACTCTTAATGAAGGAACATAAAAATTCTAATCAGTTTTCAAATCTCAGGAGTCCAAAGAGAATTTGCATATCTGCATAAAGAAGGACCTGGTACAGAAGAATAAAACAGGAATCTTTTGGATTACACAAACTCAGGTGGGATGCTGCTGTGGTCAGTTCCCCAACAGGATTTAGCACAGTTGGTAAGACCTACCTTCTTTCAGTCCCTCCTTGGAATGATGCCAGCTGTAATTATACATTATAATGAGCAAGAATCTTGAATTCACAGTAGAGCAGTGAAGTTGTTTCTTCTCACCTTCAGTAATGTATTTCTGCCCTCCTTCTTCATCTTTGCTGTGTTGTTTTGTAGTTTGTGTCAAACAAGTCTCATTCTTCTCATTACAGACAAAAATCTGTGCTTGTTGAAGTGCTGAGAGAGCTAATTCTTGTTGTTCTCACTTGTTACAGAAAACCTCCTGCCAAAGGAACCGTTTGGCTTAAAATACTGTAAACAACCTCTCCTCCTTTACCCTCCACCACAGCTTGCTTTTAAGAAGCCTGTTTTCATAAACAGTACGTCCTGTCTGCTCAAAACAGCATAACTGGGAGTTGCCATATCAAATACTTTTATAGAAGGTGGCAGCAAAGGAATACCTTGACAGACTAATGATGACCTCCTGCAAGTCAGGCACTTAAAAGGCTCATTTCCCTGGTTAGCATATTAAAAAGTACCAGCTGAGAGGCACTGCTTCCACTCACTTGTCAAGGGTAATCCCTGCCCTGTGGGCTACTGTGAAAATAACACCCAAACTCACCACAGAGGTGGCTACCAAATAAGTCAGTCTGACAGGGGGGATACGAAATCCCCAAGTTAATGTCAACTTCCAGCAGAAAAGACTGAAGGTAGACAAAAAACACAGACCTGCTTTTTCCATCACATACTTTGCCTTGGTAAAGCCCATGGATTTCTACAGCATATCTTCCAGGTTAAAAGCAGGGTGGGAAGGATGAGCTTTGTTAGGGAGAAAAGCTGTCTTTGTATCCATGTGGGTGTTTTTCCTCGTGCCCAAGCTCTAGGCTCTTGAAATACAAATGCACACAAGCACTAAAGCGATTTAGAAAACTAACTGTAGTCATTATTTAAACAGCTCTGTGTAATTCCTGGAGCAAGTAGAAGGGGCAGAAAATGCCTCATACCCACAACTTAGAAATTCACTGACCCATGGTCTTGCATTCAGATTACCACCACTCAGCCCAAACAGTTGCGCTGGAGGTAAAAATGAAGTTCACTTTTTGAATTTGATTTCTTCTTCCAGACTTCAAAGCTGGGCAGAAAGGCTTGGTAGAAAAGGTGAGGAGTGAAATCTTGACTCTATTCAGGTTAATAGAAAAGGTATTCTGGACAATTGAAGTTAATCCTAGTTTTAGTTTTCAAATTCAAAGTTCTGACCTCATGGAAGTCCCATTAGCATTTCTGAAAGTACCAGAGACCAAAGCACTGCTGCTAAAATAACCTCTGCATGAGTGCAGGGACTGCTCACAGGGGCCCCACACATAGCAGCTGGATGATGTTGAGAGAATTAAACTAATTCTTCCTTGGACAGAACTTATGCTAAAGCCCACTGAGCTCCTCCAGGTAGGAGTGTGCAAAGCCAAAGGCAAGGAGGTGGGGCTGTTTCCCAGAGATGGGGATTAGTGTTTGAAAATGGAAGAGCAGAAGGAATTTCCCTAAAAAGCAAATTGTTTTTCCATATAAACAGGGAAAAAAAAAAAGCTAAAAAACCCAAAACAACAGAATAAACAGCAACCATAAAGCAACTAGAATGATGCTAAACCAACCTATGGTAAACTAGTGTTGGGCTTGGTATGTATGACACTTGCAAAACCATCAGCTTCCAGACAGATATTTTTCATTAGGCTTTGTGCTTATTGTTCACTGATGAGAAAAAAGTTTTTGTCACCTTTGCATGAGATACATGGGTATCACAGAATCATAGAATGGTATCAGCTGGAAGGGCACCTTGAAGATCATCTGGTTCCAAGTCCCTGCCATGGGCAGGGATGTGTCCTAGAGGCTCCTTGCCTGTGTCCCCCCTCCTTGCCCACCCACTGGAGAGTTTTCTATTTCTATTTTACCGACTGCACTATCCACTGCCTCCTGAAGTTGCATGGGTTACTATTTATTCACCACTTTGCTCTATTAAGATGCAGTGCAGGTTTTCACCTACGTTGTATGTTTTGCAACCATGAAATAAGTATCTAGAAATTCAAAAGTCTCAGGAGTGTAAAGAGCCTTTCAGACACTTTCTGCTTTCTGAAGAAGCCTCAGCAGATAGAGCAGTTCAGAGCTGTTACCTGGGACCTAAAACAGCTTCTAATGTAGCAAATTACTTTAGATATCAGCATTGTTATGCTGGAATAAATGTAGAGCTCTTTCTACATTTTTGTCATGTTCTGATAAAATCCCAGGTCTGACAGGATATCTTGACTAAAGAGTCCACATGAAATATGTTGCTAATTATTTATACACCTCTTCAAACGCTCAGTGCTGCTACTTGTGCTTCTTGTTACTCTTACCTACCCAGGCCCTAAAGCTGTTTTTCAATCACTGAGCCGAAACCCCTTTGAGTAACAAGTTTATAATTGAGGTTCATAAACCTGGCAGTGATTAACAGCACAGGTTAATCAAATGGGTGTAGAACAGGCTTTCCCTCCCTTTTTCTTTAAAGGAAACTGGCCCCAAGTGTTTTTCCCATTTTGCTACGTGGAAATAAATTTGCAATTAACTTTTACTTATTGGTGTCGTAGCAGCCTCTGAAGACCCCAGCCAGAAGCCAGCACTTGTGCTTCCCAGCACATTAAATATGCACCAGAGGACAGCAGCCACTCTGAAGAGCTGGCAGCTCAGCACCATCCCACAGCTGAGCTCCAGGGATGTGCTCTGCCAGAAGCCACTCCTGCGTGGAAAAGAGCAGGCAGCCTCATGCTTACCTGTCACCCTCGTAACTAAAGCTGCTGGATGATTTCATATAATTAAGAGGAGTAACCACTGACATTGGTTGCTCAGCCTCTTATGAAAATCAAAATGATCAAGTCCACCTACTGCCAAATCTTCTGTGTTCAATTCACTCCAGGACCAATAGCATGAAAGACCCCAGCACGCCCCACACACAGGGAATTTATGGAAAAATATCTGATTTCAGCTGTTTGCAATCAGACTCTCACTGAACATGACAGAGTAACAACAAGGAAAATGAGTTTGTGGTGGTTATCAGGCTGGATGGCAGCTGGGCCTAGGAAGTCTGAACTTCCAAAAACTTGGAGCCAGAAATTAAGAAACTTCAAACAGAGAACAGCTATCAGAGACTGGTTCTAAACCCTGAACCCATTGTTTATCAATCAGCAGCCACAGCATTTTTGCTTAGGATTCTCTGGCGCATGATCTTGAAATAAATGAGATTAAAATCTTGATCCAATTCCAATTGAGAAAAAAAGAGGAAATTCCTGAACTGCATTAGCTAAGGGCAAAGATGAAAAAATCCTTTGAAATTAGCACAGAGATATATATTTGCTTCACCTCACTAAGTCAGAGGGGTCTTTTCCTTGTGTTAATTGCTTCTAAAATTTGCAGACTCCAACCACCCACGGTCTGGGTGTGTGACACACTGAGCCTGAACACCCAACACCTTCTCTCAGTTATGCAAACCCAGACTTCTCTCACTACCAGCTGAGTTTATGGTAACAAAACCACCACGTTAATCCAGAGCAAACTCATCCTCCTGCTTGAGAGCTCACCCTCCTCACAAGGTCCTGGCAGCTCACAGGAGCAGCAATCACCCCTCACCCCCTGTCTGTATCTGTGGCCTGCTGGGACCCCTCCTTTCTCTCCAGCTCTTGATGCTCAGGACTGGAGCACCCAGGTGCCATGGAGATACTCTGCTCCCTTACCCTCATCCCAGACACTCATCAGGATGTATTTTCTAAATTCTTCCTTAATTTTTCATGTTTCTATAGGCCCCCCTATTTTCCCTTTGTTTTGGTGATGGGCATGGGATTTTTGTACCAGCAAGTCAGAGGAGTGATTGAGACTTGAGGTAGAAGGTAGTCAGCATTAGTCCTCAGTTCCTGGGTATGCTTATGCCTTACCTTGGACTAGTCCTGAAGGAAGATTTTCCTTCTGCAGTGTCAAGGATTCACAAAAAGTTTAAAACCCCACCCCTTACAGCACTAACTTTCACCACCAGGGGAACAAAAGCCTTCATCCTGAAGAAGCAGTGGTTTACTTTTTACCCTCTCACACCAAGTACTCTCTGTCCTCCACTGCTTTTCCTGTGAAACACAGACCTTTCTAAATAACACAGACCTTTCTAAATAACCACAGTTTCCTCAGAAGGCATCTGCTTCCTGCTCACACCCTGCACTGCCATCACCTGTGATCCCACCACCCTCTACTTGCTTTAAAATGCTGTTCGCACTTCTCATGACAGATTAGAGCAATCAGGAGCAGCTTTTAAAAAAAAAAAAAAGTTATTTATACATAAGCATATTGGTATACTTCAAGCAAGTTCTGAACAGCAAAATTTTAGCAATCTGAAAGAGACAAAGTTGCTTCTCTTTCAGATAAAGGCCATATTCCTCATTTATGTCCTGTGCAACACTGTTGGGGGTGATTTATCCAAAAGGGGGTGTTCCCTCTTCCTTGCTCCAACTTAGACCAATTATCAAAGAGGGGGAAGAAAGGAGTTAGCAAGGACATCAAACCTGAAATAAATTCTTTGTTAACTTACAGTTGGAGGGAGGTTTTTTTTACTACTGGAAAGATTTTAAAAAATTCTGTTACAGCCCTAACCTGAGCAATGCTATACCCTAATTTTCTAATGGGTGTAATTTTAGGATTTAAGGTCCAACACATACATACATTTACTAACAAACTAGGGAAGTGCTAACTTACATAGGAATTTCTGCTTGCATAACATAGAGGGACAATGATTTCTAGAGGAAACTGTGTGCATACACTAAAGGACTGAGTTTTTGTAGTCTCTGGTTCATCAGCAATTTCTTTAATGGGAAAAATGAACGAAGAATAACAAGCAAATTTCCCCACCAAGATAAGACTGCAAATTCCACCTAGCAGTTCTTTAGTTTTAGCACTCCTAGTACAGCTTGTCTCTCCTCTAGGTTCAGCTCAGACTGATTTGATAGCAGGTCTTTGACTTTGCCCCTCAAAAGTGCACCAGTCCTGCTTCCATCTTTCATTTCCCTGGCTTTTGCTCTGAAGATGCCAGTGGCGCCTTAAGTCCCTGAGTTTGAGGAAAACCAACAACTGTTCATACAGATATCTGTTGTTTTTCACCATTTCACATGGAATAGCTCCAATTATGGAAAGCAAAAAAGGAAAAGTAGATTACTGCAATGAAATCTTACCTTACAACAGGTAAGGCAACACCACACAAGCTCAAATAGTGAATTGCAGCCTGTTTTGAAGCCAAGTGGAACATTGGACTGCCTCTTTAAAACAGATAGTCTTGCCAAAGAGCAGCACATCTCAGCTCTCAGAAGAAAGCTACCCAGCTATTCCCAGGTCTGGCTGAATTTTTAAAGAACACTGAAATGTTTGGAGCACTCACACATGTATTAATGCAGCAAAGATGCTTCCAATCCACTCAGGTTTTTTTCTGACTTGAAGTGGAATAAATAAAAGCAAAATCTAGTCATGTACCTTTGCTGAATTAATGTTTCTTCCCTCCCTCTTTAACCAACTAGGCAGTTTTATACATGGATAGTTGTCTTGGTTAGGGTCAAGGCTGACACCTCAGCTCCTTCTGCTGCCTGACCCACTGTCACCACCTCAATGCACGTGTAAAATCATTGTCAAAATGTTACCAAAAAGATAGATTGTGCAGGTACAGAAGAAAGTCTGCTAGCCCCTGCAACATCATCCATTTTTATTATGCCACATTATAAATTACATTTTTCATCGTGTATCTTAGGCATGGAAAATAAATGCACTAACCCTCTAAAAATAAGATTCCTCACTAAAACCCTCTATAGAAGATACCAGTCCAGAGCACACATTTACAGCTCCATCATAAATCTTTGGCAAAAATGGGATTTATAAAAGCTCTGCTGACACAGCTTATCTACAAGATTGTGAAAATGATAGCCATGTGTAGAGAGCTCACCCTTCTAAAACACAGCTGTGTGAATATTGAACACCAAACCCCACACAAGTCCCCTGACCTCTGCAGCAGCTCCCAAACTACCCCTGCCTGCTTCTCTTCCCAAGCCAGGCTCCCACCCCCAGCTGGAGCACAACTGTGAATCAAACAGAGCAAAACTTTTTCATCACTTCCTTTCCCTCACTTGCCTGCAGGAAGATGTTCTGAGTTTTGCTCACCACCACCCTTTAGTTCTAAAGCACCCGGGCCTTGCTAATTGATTTATGTCAGTGGCTTTGACCTCCAGGCATGCAACCCTTACTTGTCAGCTTCCTGAACTTTTCTGGTCTTCTGGTCCATTTTTAAGTATTCTGAGCAAAAAACCTTTTTTCACACTTAACACAAGCCCTGCAAAATAATGTGACATGCCATGAAATATCCCTCTGGGGCCATGGAAGGGCATCAGGTATTAGAGAGATATGAAGCAAGAACTCACCATATTTCATTCCAATATATATCTCTTGCATGATCCTTGCAGTAGGTGAGTCCCAACACTCTTCTGGGCACCTGAAGGAGGATTTGCTTTTGGCTCTGGTTGAGGAGAGGAATTTTCACAATTCCCTAGAAACAGGCAGTAGGGCCAGGCAGCAAGATGATGCCAACACCAGGGCACCCAGCCCAACCCTCTGGAAGCACTTCCAGGAGTCATCTTTCCCAGAGCAAAATTTCAGGGCTCCCCAGGATCATGGGAGCATAGATGAGCTCTGGCTGTGGCTGGCCCCCCTGGCCCTGAAGTATCACTGAGACCACGGAGGGAGAAAGAAAAGGGCGGGGGGAATCCTGGTCCTGAGCTCATCACTCCAGTGCCTGGGCTGCCTAGACCTCCCGGGAATAAAAACAAAACAAANTGTGCCTCGGAAACCCTCGCGGGACCCGCCTGGCTCCAAGCAGGGCACTCCCGAGTGCATCCCCCTCGCTAAAAGCCACCGCACAGCTGTCAGCACTCACAGCAGACAACTTCAAATGGTCCTAAAAGCTTCCTCAGGTCCAACCTCCTCATTCAGAAATATGCACGAGCATTATTAAAAATTATATCAAGCAAAAAACTTAAAAAGCCTAATTATCCACAAAAAACAAATAAACAAACAAACAAACAAAAAAAACCACTACAAAAGGCCAAAAATTCTCCCCAGTATTTTGGCCTACTTCGGGCTAGAGTGTCTGGACCCATTAGGAACATTCTCAGAGGCAGGCAAGTGCACTGGGAGCCCAGGTCACTGGGAAAGACAGGGATGCTGGGAGCTGTTAGGAAGTGTTTCCTCATCTCATGGGTGTGCAGCAGCAAATCCCCTTACCCAAGGAAACACGCTGGCCTAAACAAGGAAAGCAAAATGCATTTCACTCGAGTTCACCAAGTCAGGGCACCTACCAGGCAACAGAACTGCTAAGGGATTAACAAGTAAAAATATGATTTGATTCTACATTTTCTATACGTGCGCAGCAAAAGACACAGAGTCGCACACATGCAGCTTGATGATTTGAAAGGTTTCAAATGACAGCATCTTTGGCTTGTCCCAGGTCTCCCCTGTCAAAACAAACAGTAAAGCAGTTAAGCACGAATTTAGTTCACTCCAATTCAGCAAAATATTTAAAGGAGGATGTAAAGTAGGATAGAGGCTCTTGTGAGTAAATGCCTCTACAGAAATTTGTGTTATGTGCTTTAGACTGAGCTGTCTGCATTTTAAACTCTGCTTTGGATTGGCTGTACATACATCTGTCAATTATTAATCTCCTGCACTTTTTTTTTCTGGGCATAGTTCTTTTTCTTCAATTTTTCTTTACCTTCACAATACCGTTTTCTGAGCTGTCTTCTTTCCTGCATGCCTGTGTGTTTGCAATTCTTAACACAGAACCATTTAATAAGCTTTGATGTTCCTGGCAAAACTCCCATTGATCGTCTTGATTGCCTTTGTAAGAGATTTCACTGGAATTCGATGGCAGTCTCAGGACTGGGGGAGACACGTGATAACACAGTCCTAACCTGCTGCTTCCAACAGGAAATGTTGATGCAGATGCATTTCACAATTGATTTCATTATATTAACAGTCTTCAAAATGTACAATATTTCATTAATAAGAAGGGATAGGGAGCCCATGCTCTGTGAGGGAAGGGAAGGGAAGGGAAGGGAAGGGAAGGG
>VZTB01013653.1:1421307-1489554 GCA_013397245.1 Thryothorus ludovicianus | reverse complement strand
TTTCCCTTCCGCTGGAGGAGATGTGTTTGTGCCGCACGCTGAAGCCGCCCCTCGAGTGCGGACTGTGGGGAAGAACCCTCCGGCTCCTCCGGGGCCCGGCTCGGCCCCTCCGCGCCCCAAATCCTGCCGAAAGCAGGTGCTCGTGGGGGCAGCCCCGGCTGAGCCCTGTGTCCCCCCCTTCCCCCGGGCAGTGCGGGGGCTGGCGGGGAGGGTCCTCCCCTGCGCCGCCATCCCCGGGCTTCCCCCGGGCGAAAGCAATAAAGCGGGTAATTAGACTGCTAAAGACGGATGTAAATAACGGGGAGGAGGCGGCGGCGACTGGCGTGCGACGGGGCCGCTGCCCCCCGGGGATGAGGAAAGGAGCCCCGCAGTGCCCGCCCCGAGGCTCTGTGAGGGGTGCCCGCTGCCCCGGCGATTCGGGAGGGACTCACCACCCGTCAGAGAGTCCCCTCGGCCCCCAGAACCCTCAGGGCGTGCAGGGCAAGGGTCAGGGCAGAGGGCCTGCGGTGGGGGAACTGTTGCAGGTAGCAGCAGCCTTTCAACCCCGCTGCAGGCCGGCAACCCCCCCGCAGGGCCTCCGAGTGGCCTTTCAGAGTCTTCTGTCAGAGGGGTGTCTCCCTCACCCCACGGTGCCAGGGACACACGGACACTCCGGGTATTTTTCCTAGAGGTGTGATGTGTAAGCAGACACGTGTGTGATCCAGCCCAGCTCAGCTCTGGGGCAGCGAGCCCAGGGGTGCTCCCCATCAGAGCAGGGTAGGGCTCGCCCTGCCCTCACAAGACAGATGCTGCTCCTGACCAGCTGAACGCATCTTCTGCTCTAGCATGAGGTATCCTAGTCCTAGAGATGACCTGTCCTACAGCCACCACTTCTATACTGGTCCCCAAAGCTCTCTGGGCAGAGGAAGAGAAAAACACCTTTATGGCAGGGAGCGAAAACAGCACCGTGGGTGGGCAAAAGCCTGAGGCACCCAGAGCCACCAGGTGGCCTGGGGGTGATGAGCTGTCCTTGCAGATGTGCCCTCAGTGATTGTCACCAGGAGCACACAGGAGCTGCAGCGCAGTGGCACATTGCCCTGAGCTGGCTGGCCTCTCTTTGTCTATCTGCGTGTGGCATTTGGGGACAGAGTGTGTGGGCACACGTGGGTGGCCTGCTGGATTTGAGGAAGGCTCGTTGTGTGATGGGAAGCCCTTTCTTACCCATCTTTTCACTCAGAGCTTTTCTCTTGCCTGTGGCACCACGTTATTTTGGAGGGAAAACCATGGAAGCAGGTGGGATAAACTTCGTGACTGCACATTTTTTAGGGAGGACAATTACAGGGAGATAGCTTTGTCTGTGTTGAACAAAGCCATTCCAAACCAGGATGTCAAACACAGACTTGCCCATGCCAGATGGGGAGGGAAACCCATGGAAGAGTCTCATGTTATGACCACGCCAACATTTTCTAGCAGCAGTGGCTGTGGCTTTTACAAACCCATCTTTCAGTTCAGTTTCTGTTGCGGGTTTCTTGCCCTATTTTGTGGGCAGAACTTGTGGATGTGCGGCAGCAAATGAACCATGTCCTGTTCTCACTCTGGACACCCTTTGGGGGGGCTTCTGGCTGTGGCACGTGTGGCAATGCCCACTGGGCAGCAGCAGGGATCCTCCTGGGTCAAAGAAGGGTGTGATGAGCAGGGCTTGTGCAGGAAAATCCCAGCATAATAAAAGCTTCCATCCCACAGGTACACACAAACATATAGACACAGCAGATGTTATGTAAAAAAAAGCAAAAGGTGTCACCTTTTGAAATAGTTTTTATATACTGACTTGTAAAATTTCTTTCCCGATTGTTCTTCCTCTTAGAAATGCAGATTCTTTAAGATTAGTTTTAAAAGGGAGTGTCCTTAAAAATGATTGTGAATGGACACATCTGGTGTTTGATGTTAACCCTCCCAAATTTCTACTACAAAAACTGTCTCACCACCCTCCCAGTGAGCCGATGGCATGGGATCCTTGGAGGCCCCCCAGTTCAGCCCTGCTGGAGCCTGGGAAAGCACCACAGGTCAGCATCTCCTGGCTGTGCCTGCAGCAGGGAGCGAAGCAGGGCAGGGCACCAGGCTGGCCACAGCCAGCTCTGCCTCCCCTGTGCTGGCTGGAGCCAATGAACCCTCCCAGGCAGTGCCTGTCCATGGGCTGAGGCTGGTGCTGGCTCCAAGCAGGCTGCCCAGTGGTGCCCCCGCTGTTTTTGGGAGGCAGGGGAATGAGGAAGGGAATCAGCCGTCCTGCAGCGCTGCTCGGCCCCAGGCTTGCACGGCTCCCAGCTGGTTCTGCAGACCGGCAGGGATGCAGCCACCAGAGACCACCCACCACTTACCTAAAGCTTCCTCTCTTCTGTAAAGCCTCTTCCTGGGGAGGTCGGTTTGGCCTGGATATGAAGAGCAGAGCCTCTTCCCCCACCCAGCTGAGCTGCTTTGTCTCCCTGACCCAGGCAGCAGCACTTCCAGCTCGTGGAGCAGTCTGGATTAGAGCCAGACAGCTGATGGGGTCTTGCCCCCACGCAGGTTTGCCAGGCAATGGCACCAGGACTCGGTGAGATTCTGACCTCTCCGAGGACCCCACTGCCTGTCCTTTGGATGATCCCAGAGCAGCCCTGCATCCCAGTGGCCTCCCACGAGTGCTGATGAACAGGGACGGGTCAGGCATGGGATGGAGCCACAGGGCTGCTCTCCCAGGCACAAGGCAGCCCTGGGAAGGTGGAGAGAGCGTTTCCCTTCTTTTAGACAGCTGTTAAAATGTTTTCATTTAATCAGCCTCAGCACGCACGGCTCAGTTAAACAGCTGGCACCCGGGCTGATGCGCGGGGATGTGTAATTTTGATTCCTACCTTTCTGTTTCAAAGCTGTGTCGTTTTCAGCACTTTGATCCAGGGTCTAAACTTATTGTGGCATATTTATGTATATGACATTTTCATTCGCTTCTTTATTTATTTATTTCTGCAAAACACAGCACTGACAAGGTTTCTAGCACTGAGGCGGAGGTGCTCTCTGAAGGAAAACACACGGCCCAAATTCCAGAGTGGGCTGCTACAGTCCTGTTTTGCACGTGTCACAGGCTCCAACCCCAGGAGCAGTGGCAAAGTGTGGAAGAACTCATGCAGGAAAAGGAAAAACCAAACTGGGGGCTGAGTGACAGTGTATTTAATGCTGCATTCCAATGGATTGATTTTTAGTTTTATAAGGAAGCATTTTTCTAGTTTTACAGTTCTTTCAAGGTCATTATGGGAACTCAGTGCTCTTACCCCTCCCTGATAGCAGCATACTGATCCCCACAACATTCCCAGGAAGCAGGGATGTGCTGCTATCCAACCTTATGGCAGAGGAAAACAGAAGTTCAGGATGGATGAAGAAATGGAAAGAAGTTTCCCAAGTCCTAAGAGGGCTCTTAGACCTGAGATGAACCCTGCCCCATCTGACAACACCTCCAACAAACAGAACCAGTACCTCCCTTGAATACCTCATTCCCAGGACACTGGCAATATGAGAAACCCATGAAATACCCATTTCCTTCAGAAGCACAGCAGTTTCTTTAAAGGTCAGCCTCAGGTGTACTGCAGAGGGGAGGTGAAAGCTGACTTCCCTGAATTCGGGCCTTTATGTTGGGTTCTCTGGCGTCAGATAAGGCACAAACTCTGGTTGACATCAGAGGATGGAGCATTAATAAATCCTCTTGCCTGGGGCTTTCAGTACATGTGATTTTCTGCCTTTTCCTTCATGTGGGACACACATGGGGTCTGTCACCTCTGTTGTCCACTCCGCTGCACAAAACCTTTGGGGATGTATCCACAGCTAAACCCCTTCCCCATCTGTTCTGTTGGCCTGACGTGGGCATAAAAAACTTTTTAAACTGGTTTGAGGCTGGTGGGGTATGAACAGAGGCACAGACAGGGACAGCCATGTGGAGTGTGGCTCCCCCAGGAAGGGAAGGGGGAACCAGGAAGCCAGGTGTCATCCTTGACTGAGCCACTTGAGGAAGAGACGCTGCTCATGGGGACATTTCAGCACCTGGGGCACCTCCTTCACCCTTTCCTGCCTCCCAGACAGCTTCTGTTCCAACAATCCTCATCCTCCCAGTGCAGCAGCAGCCCAAATGAAGCTCTGATGGCCGAGGCTGGCATTTACTGAGGGGGTCCTCCTGCCCATGGACACACGTGAACACACACAGCACTGCTACCCCCGTGGAAGCAGGACAACTCCTTTCTGTAGAAACAAGCTTAAACATCCTCAGCAACAGTTTCAGAAGATCTTGAGCTTCACATTAAGAGAGACCTGACATGCTAGAAACTTAACTGGGAAACCCAAAATGTTATATTAAAAAAAAAAAAAAAAAGTTACTCCTTGAAAAGCAAGAGAGGAATTCTGGGGCAGTTGGTTTCTCAACTTTAGGAAAGACTCTTTGACTCATACACCTCCAAACTGAACCCCTGGGCAGTGCTGACACCAACTCTCCCTTCACCCCTCCAGATCACTTCCCATCTTTGCCCCTGTGGGTGTTTGTGAGCCAAGAGTTCTTGCCCAGAGGAAAAAGGTGGCTGAGCTATTTCCTTGGGTTTTGTGTCAGATCTCGGTGACATCTCAACCACGTGCATGTTTTAGGCATGACAATCTTTGAACTGTCCCTGACTGAACAGAATAAAATCAGAAGCTTTTCCCACATAATGGTACCTTACATCCAAAGGAGGAAACCCACCTGTAATTACAGGAGAAATGTAACACTGAATATGGTTCATTTTCAGGCTTCCTAGGAAGATGT
Organism: Thryothorus ludovicianus; assembly: GCA_013397245.1. Lineage (NCBI taxonomy): Eukaryota > Metazoa > Chordata > Aves > Passeriformes > Certhiidae > Thryothorus > Thryothorus ludovicianus. The sequence continues at coordinate 1,484,765 of VZTB01013653.1, read as the reverse complement.
TGCTCCACCTTTCCTCTCACTCCAAAATTGCAAGCCTTGCCTTGAAATGGCAGAGCACTGTGCTCGGCGTACGGGCAAATACGATAAACCAACATCTCAGAACATGTGTAGTTCTTTATTTTGAGGTACCTGTAGGCACTTTGGGCTGGCATTTCATCATACCTCAATCTTCTTTCTATTGAGGCAGAATCACTCTGATGCACTGTAAAACAACATTGCTTGCTACCTTACACCCTAGGCAGTGAAGTGTAACTAAGATGCACACTTGCAATCTGATATTTTTTGTGCCAGACACCTCTGCAAAGCCAGCTGCACGACAGTGTCACATATATAAGTCATTGCATTGCCCTGCTGACACCCTCTGGTTAGAAGTACTCTGCCTTTCAGAAGCTGAAAATCCTCCTGGAGTACAAAACTGCCAGAAGAATAAAAACTGCAATTACAAATCTTAACTAAATACACAGTATTTATGTGTCCATTTCAATATTACATTCCGTGGCAAGTTTTTCCATTGTTCAGTCATGTTGGGACAATTTGTTAAATAATGTAGGGGCACTTCCTCATGGAACAACATCAGCGGTGATTCACAGTTCCATCTTTTGGCAGCACACCTGTAAATTGCTATAAATAATGCTAATCACTATTAAGGAGACATCAGGGTGCTTCCAGACAGAGGGAATTAGTGGGGAAGCAGTTGTAGATGATCCTGGGTAAAAGCACTGCCAGTTGGGGCTGTTCCAGTACACAGACCTGCACAGTCACAGCCAGGCCCGAAGGGGAAGTTGTGGGAGGTCCAATCAAGTTGTAGAATAGCAGAGTTTGGAAGGCATTTAGCAGCAGGATGATGTCCAGAGATCAGCGACATTCCAGGCTTAAGCACCTTTGTTTCTCTTGAGGTTGTAATAGAATTTTTACAGGTGAGATGTTTGCAGCAAAGTTCGATTTGAAAGAGCTCCTCATTTTTACTTCTCATCTGTATCACGTCTTCATTCAGCAGCTGTTGGAATGCAAGAAATAAGACCCTCTCTGAGACTCTCAGAGGGAGTAAAGAATGCAGAAATTGAATAAAAGCCTTTGTAGAAATTAAAATATATTGAGCCACACATTAAGTAGAAGTAAAAGTTCTAGTTTTAAGTAAGTTAAAGTTAAGTAAGTAGAAATACATTCTAAGTGCCTTAAGAGAGTGAAGTGCTCTAAATCCTAGTTAAAACTTCAGTACCTTAGCTCTAGACATAACCAAAACATAGTAGAACAGCATTTGCATTCCTAGATTGAACAGACAGAACCATTTATGTGAACAGATAGAACTATATGTGTAAATATGTGTAAGAACTGACACTGCTTTTCGCGCTTCAGAATCAAATTCTAATAGGTGTAGAAAGAATATTTTAGAATCTTTTTTTTTTTAGTTGTTTGGATGATTTATGAATAAAAAATAAAAAGGCTTGCTCACTCTCTCGCTTTTTGCTCTCACTCACACGCACTCACACACACGCACCCACACAGAAGAAGAAGAAGAAGAAGAAGAAGAAGAAAAGAAGAAGAGAAGCTGCAAGAGCTCCCGTTGTTTGCTCAGGACTTTGTCCCAGAGGAGGCCACGGGAGCTGCTTTAGCTGGAAACTTCAGCATGGACTTTTAGCACTCTGAACTCTCGCCTTCAGACTGATGTATCCACACAATAAACAACTTTACAGCAACCATCCACTGCTCTCGTCTCTTTGAAGACCCAAATAAAAAACTTGACAAGCAGCAAGGATAAAATGAAGGGAGGCTATGAAGCATTGGAATTGTGGAGACAGGGGAGACTTTGAATGAAGGTGAAGAAGGAAAAAAAATGGGTCTAAGGAAAAGTGGGGAAGAAAGCACAAATGGAGAAAGGATACAGTAGGCTCAAAAATATCAGATTTACTGTAATTTGTATTTGGATCTCAACCCAAAGCCTTCTAGCTGGGGAGTGAGATTCTCACTTAGTTCTGCTGTGAGTATCCACCTACTTGAAAAAAGATAATTTCTTTTTAATGGTGCAAAACTGTGTGTGGAAAATGGTGAGAAAAGAGGGTCAAGCTCTTAACCAAGGACTGGCCACGGCAAACCGGACAAAATGTGGAAAGTACTTACCCCAGATGATTGATCATCATGCAGGGAGGCAAAAAACCAGCTAAAGATGGCAGGACCAAACTATGAAATAAACCTTTTCAGCTCATAATGCTATTACAAACACTTGTGTTTCAATGGTGTTGAAGATGATTTCCAGGTAGAAATTCAAATGGCCCCGTACAGAGATCAGGAAGGAAAGGTATAGGGACCCATAATTTGGGGCTGTCACATGCAGATTTTTACTTCAGCTTGCAATACCTGTGAAGACATTGAAGCCTTTGCTTCAGAAGTCAAGAGTTGACCTGTCCTCTGTTACAGGAGAGCTGTCACAGGAAGGAGCTTCAGCACACACCTGGAACAGTCTTCAAAGGCTCAGAAATCAGAGGAAAAAGTGGAAGAGCTTCCTCTGTCTTCCCTGAACACAGCTCTGACCTACACCTGAGATGAAACTGAACCAAACTCACTGTATTTTAGAGGTGCAAAAGCCTCTTCCTGGCTCATACAGTCAACACCACAACAGGCTCATGAGTCTGGGTTTGGTTCCACAAACTACTACATATTTCCAGCCTCTTTTTCCTTTGAAAAAATAGTTAACTCCAGTCTCACAGTTCTGAAGTTATTTCACTCTTTTCTGATATTAAGAAACCTACAACAGGGACTGCAGAAATGAATCACAGCATCTGATGGTGAGATTAAACCCAGAAGCTTTCAAGGGAATGTGCAGTGTCTCACTGATGGAAATACCCCAGCTCCCTACAGTGGGATGTGGGATCTGGGAGAAACAGAGAGGGTGACTAAGGCAAGCATACTTCTTGCAAATATATTTAGTTTTTTTAATCTTCTACTTTCCTCACCTCTACAGCTTGGGTTTTTTATTTACTTTGTATAAACTATGAAGTTTTGTGGCACAGACAGTTTCAGAAAATTATTTTCTAGGCAGGGTCTACTATCCTGAATTTTCTATTCAGGAAGAAGGAGATAAAAACCCTAGAACATGAGTGATATGAGTGACTCCACCCAGGAACACTGATTAAACATCACCTGCTCCAAGGTGGTTTGGTGTGTGGGGAAGTGCAGTGTCCTGCAGGTGTTCATGTTTCTGCCAAAAGCAGTGCAGAACCCAAATGGGATGGGGATGTTGCCTGTGGTGTGGAAAAAGGGATTACTTGCCCCTGATAAGTCACAGTTGTACTAATTACCAAAGAAGAGGAGCAGCCTTGCTCTGGATGGATGCTTATGAAAGCAAACAGCAAAGAATAACAGTGACCACCAGGCCTCAGAGAGGGCTCTTTGAAGATGTTTTAAAAGGCATTGCTATGGTTAAGTCCAGATTTAAGTCACTACAATTGTAGACTGTGAACTTGTGGCCAGATGAAATGTTTTCTGACAGTCCAGGAAGACCATGAGCAATGCTGCCAGGGATAGAGCAGCTCAGTGCAGGAGGCAGCAACCTTTCAAAACTGATTTACCTCTGTGTATGGATAAGTATGTCCCAAATGAGGGGCTGGATGTGCCAGCTTCCTCCCAGAGACAAGGGCTACCTCTCATCTGCCTGTCTGGTGTGGGAGATCTCAATCCTGGCTGAGTTTGGAGCTGAGCAGGAGTCAGGAGCTACTTCCACTTCCAGACACTCCTCCTAGGTTGCTCAAGTTCCCAGTCTCTGGTTCATCCATGTGCTACTGAAAATCTGCTGTGCACTGGTTTTCTGTCCCACATCTCCCATGTTGCAGCAGACCAAGTTGCAGAACTGAGATGGAGGATGAGCAGCTGCTGGGACTACTTGAGACTTGTGACCCTGGGATTCTCCTCAGCTCCTGGAGACTGCAGGCCTGTGTCAACAGAGGACTCACACATGGAAATTATTCATTGTTTATTTTCATAGGCAGCACATACATTCTATCTACTTGTAAGCACTACTTGTGTGGCAAACACAGAGGTATTATGAAGTTACGTTGTCAAACAAGACTCAGGTTTGTTAAAAAAAAAAAAAAGTTCTAAAAGTTCTCATTCTCTTCTTTGTAGGGGCTATCTTCAGAAATACTTGCTTGAATGTCAGGAAAAAGTCCTTGATGCACAGCACTTCTGAGGGCTGAATTCTCACCTCATGAGTAATAGCTGAATCTCACAGAACTACTCAAGACTTTAACCTATTCCTTGCATTTTAACATGCATATTTTTGCTTCTTCCAGTTACAATCTACTTGTTCCTAGCAGGAAACTAACATGTGGCTTTAGTAATACCTATCATCAATCTTATTTATTCCATCTATTTCCAGGTAATTATATATAGAGTATTTCTTAGGCTATATTCGGATGGCCTATTTAGAGATGAATGGATTCCTTCCAGAATGGCAATGACCTTTCTGTGACTCAAACATTAATTTTCCAAATGGCATCACAGGTGAAATACCTTATACATCATCATAATTAACAAGATACACCCTATTAATGGTCAGAAAACATGTTTTCCATAATTATAAACAGAATCCTTTCTGAGGTATAACCTTTCTCTCTGCTACAAATTGTTTGTCAATACCATTGGATACATTCACAGGGAAACCCACTAAAGCCCCACTCAAAAAGCAACCTTGATCACCAACTCAACATATTCTAGGCACGACAAAATGTAGATTTTAGAGATGCTACACTTCAGAACTATTCAGATGTTCATCTACTATAACATGTTTGACAAGTCTCTGGTTTGAGATGCATTGGCATTATAGGCTAAATTGATCTGCTTGCTTTCCTTTGTTAAAGTCAGCTCTGCCTGTGATTTCTGAGAACACAGAGAAAGTTGTAAACTACAATCCATACTCTCTCATGAGTCCTTCCTGATTGCAAATTAAGGGTCAGGGAATCAGGTGCCTTCTGGTAAAACTTGGAGGAAGAATTGCAAGGATAAAGAAGGAGTCAGGGTGGAGAATTGCTGGAATCTGGAATGTAGAGAATATTCCTCTGCATGTTTTAAAGGATCCAAACCCTCTGACAAATCCTGCTTTTAACCTTTGTCCATGGAAGGGGCTTCCTAGGCTTTGGGAGGAGACAGAATTTTAAGAACGTAAATCAGGTAGTCGTATATGTAATTTATCACAGGGTGAGAAATGTAGATTATTGGGTTTGTTAGAATGGTAAGTAAATGAAGATAAGATGGAGGATCCTTGTGGTTTTTGGGTTTCTTCCTTCTTCTTCACCTCTCCCATATCCTGCAGTGTTGGTGGCACAGGGTGATTGGTTGGAATTTGCCGCCGTGCAGTGTTACGTGAATAGAAGTTTAGTCAGTAACTGGTAGAAAAGTAGAAATAATGTACATTCTTGGTGATAATTGGGTGAATTATCTTTAAGAGAACCTTGATTCTGTGTGTTAGAGGCTCTTTGGTGTTCTTTCTCCTTCACACCAGGCTGGTGTAAAGCCTGATGTGCAGAAGTTGCTGATAAGAAAAGAATAAACAACCTGGAGAACAAGAATAACTCAGAGTCCTGTTCATTTTTTACTTAATGAGGACTTAAAAGACAAGTCTCCCCTATCAGGGGAGAGTCATATAGGAGTAATAAACTTTTACAGAGAATAACCATGGAATAACTCCATAAGAGGAGCTCCTTAAAGGAATTAAAGCACCTTTCATGTAGAGACAAAGGACTGAAGTTCCATGACACCAACGTGAGCTCTGATCCCTGCAGATCTTACGAGCAGGACTGTGTCTGACAAGAGATCAGCAAAGGGCAGCGATGTTGGGAGAGCACTGCTAATTCAGAGAGTGGAGGTTTCTCTTCAGCAGCAGCACTGGGTCGATATTTCAGCCAAGTGCAGTGAGCACTGTGCTTTGAGCTGGGCTGTGTGGGGTTGTTCACCTGTGTGGGGCTGCCCTGACCCTCGTGCACCTCGGATTGCTTTCAGCAGCTGAGAGCTTTATTCCAGGAGCCTGTCCGAACACCGACGTAAGGAACAACATCCTGCCCAACCTCCTGGCCCCAGCAATTTGGAGGGGGAAGAGCCTTCATTTTCCCACTGAAGAAGTTTGCAAGGGGCTGAACAACACCTGCATTCTGCCAGACTGAGAGTTACTCATCAGAGAGATTGTTATTGGGATGGGAGACAGGCCCAATATTTAGCACAATAAACACAATTTGCTCTCAAAGCTTCCTGACTTTCAGGAACGGAGCTCATACTTACATTGCTATAGGATGATATATTTCCCCTTATTTTTATTAAAAGCTGCATGATGAAAGAAAGTTGCAAAGTATGGGAGAGTTAATGCTCTAGGGGATTAATCCATGACCATTTTTTCATATCAGAGTCATCATGTAGTAACTGCAGACTGGCAAAGAACAGTGAAAATCATGGATGCTATTTAACATAACTACACAATAACTTTTGAGACACATAAACAATGCTCAGTTCCTGCATGGGGTTAAAGGCCATTAAGAATTTAGACACTTGCCCTTCATAAATTGATAACAGTATTTTCTAGAATAATGGTGTAGTTTATGTCATGTACTTATTTTTTTTACTACAAAGGCCAAATTCAATTATGTCACTTTTTTCGACAATATTTTGATAAAAGAAATTCCAAATATCTAAAATTAGCAGTCATGCTATACTTACAAAGATTAGAAGAGCTTACAGGTTAACAAGATTTTAAGATAGTATTTGAAAAATTATGCTGGTTTTAGAATGTTTTTCTTATTTTATATCAATACTATTAAAATATAAGGGGAAAACTTAAGGGGTAAACAATACAGATGTTTTTATTTAATTCGTAGTCCTGTTTCTCTTTCTGGTTTCTGTAAAATGTTTACCTCATTTTAGCACTCAGCAAAGACATTTGTTGCCTATGTGTGTGCATAATTGCATATGTGGGAATATTTCAATACAACTTTTCAGCCTTGCAAAAGCCTTCTAAATTAACATTGTTATAATAAGCATGGGGTTCAGACAATAAAGACTTATAAATAAAAGAATAAAATTATCGAGCTATTTGTGTTTAAATTGCATGTATACAGCATTTTGGATCAAAAGTAGTCTAATAAGAGTGGGTTAATGACACATTTTTACTATCCTTTAACAGGGAGAAACTCTATTGTCACATGTCAACCAAATACTTGGATTACAATCCTGAAGAAACCTGTGAATTGAGTTATTACTGTGGCAAAAGCTAATGCTTGCTCAAACACCATCATAAAACCTGATTATAGGTCTAAAGGACCTCACTACAAACCCTGAGTCTGGAAGCCTCCATTTAAAGAAAGGAATGGTCAGCTACTGGGAGTGATAAAGCTCTGTTTGATTAGTTCAAAAGAAGGGGTTTTCTAGTATGTGAAATTATGACTCATCAATTTTCCTAAATAAAATTCAAAGGCTTCAAATCCTGGTTTTATGTATGTTTTGCAAAGTGATAACTTCCATCTTCTGTCCTCTAACTCTTCCTAATGCCAAGAGTGATGGCAGCAGGCTCTGAGGACTGTGAAGACTACAGATGTCAGTGAGTCATGTGGGGAACCCACTGTCAGGAGTTTCATCAGCTCAAAATGGGACACAGTTTTTTACAAAGAGTCCAAAATCAGTGTTTCAGATTATTTACCAGAAAGAGCCTAGGCAGGATTTTAGTTTACCTGATGGAGTGAAGGGCAGAGTCACAGAATGGGTCAGGTTGGGAGGGACCACATCTGGTCCCACCTCCAGGCAGGGTCATCCCACAGCACATGGCACTGGATTGCATCCAAAGAGATTTTAAAGAAACCTGGTTGTGTTTTGAGTCCAACCTGTGATATAGATTGGATCAAAATTGCACCATAGTGTGCCACTCAGGCTGGATCTATTCTATTTCAGCTACAGCTGGACCCCAACCATTACACACATGTTAAAATCAGTGGCAGCTCTATGAATAAGTTTTTTCTGAAAGGGACCACAATCTGGGATTTAAAGACATATTTGGAGCCTGATCTTACAAGGCATTGAGCATCCTGGCTTCCCATTCATGTTTAATATCTTAACAGGAGGATTCTGACACTTTGGAAGACATTAGGCAGTGGGCAAACAAAGTAAAAACTTTCTATTCTACCAGTCTATGTCTTTTTAAAAATTTGTTTCAATGACAGATGCTTTTTTTGATAATAGCATTTTAATGAAAAAAACCCTTACTGAAATTCCTACTTTGTTGCACTACGCTTCAAGGATTTTCCTGTACTCATTGTACATCAGCTTCTCTGTCAATGAACAGGCATCTCCTAGAATAAAAACCAGCAAATAGAAAAATATTAAAATGTCAGAAGTTTATGTATATACATTGATATCTGCATGTTTTATATTTGGGGTTGGCATCTGATTAATCAGATTTGTTTCTGTCTTAAAGGCTTATTTCTGTAAATTAAAAGTAATTACACGATCAAAGGCAATTAAATTCTAAAACTGGGAATATGTGTAAAAAAAACCGAGGGAAGTGTGAATTCATTCATTTATGAGCAGGACAAATATAATTATTTAGACACAGTAAGACAGAGATGATGTGTAATTGCCTGTCAAAATCAGGTTAAGTATTGCTAGCAATGACATTTTGTAAAAATCAGCAGATTGGTATAAAGTCTGCAGATTAAGAGCAAATACTGTACCAGGAAGATCTAGAACTGGTGTCTTGGACAGAGGCTCACAGAGGCTTTGAGGCACTTGCTTCTTTACCAGGTTCTGTTAACCAAAAAAAAAAAAAAGAGTGCATGAGTGTTTTAGACTTACAACACTTTTAATGGTCAGAAGGCCTAAATGGTTTAATTGAAAAACACGACCTGTGGTAAAAAGCCACAAGAGAAGGAACAAGGGAGAGAGATGCATTTGGGAAATGACGATGGCCAAGACTGTACCTAAAGGATGCAGGGGGGGAATTGAGCAGTGCAGGAAGCAAGAGAAGGCTGTCACCTCAGAGGGGGGCCTTCCTCATGGGATGTGAGCCAGGGAACAGGTGGCTGGGAGGCCTTGGCTTGATTCTGCAGTTCTTGACAGCCACAGAGTTCATTTGCTCCAGTGGTGCTGTCTCATTCCTTCCTCACTCCCTTTCCACACCCAACTCCCACCTCCTGGCTGCACTTGCTGCTCCATTCCCAGGGACTCACCAGCAACACACTTCCCTCTGCCTCATTCCACCCACACCATCCCTGGGGCATGGTTCCTTATTTTGGGAACTACTGATCTGCTTCACCTCCTCACATGAAGAAAGTGCACATATATATCTAGTCCATCCCTGACATCTATTCTCCAAGGCTTTGATAAAGGCTGTTTCACAACATCCCTAATCTCTCTGCTTCAGCCTTATTGCTTGGTTTCTTCCCTAATACTTAAGATAAATATTTATTGCAAATTAAACAGATTTTTCTCTTGTTCTACCTTTTGCAGACACAAAGAGCAATGGAACACTGTCCTCTTTCAGAATAACTCCTTATAGCTTGAAAGACTATTTTCCTTTCTCTAATCTTCTCTTTTGGAGGCTAAGCAAACACAATCTCTTCAATATTTGAAAGGAACTCATGTTTTCTTAACTGTATCCTCCTCAATCTGTCTCTGTCTCTTTGGACTGTGATGCCTAAAACCAGACTTTAGCCTTCAGTCACAGCAATACCAATGGTGTTTGTATGGCGTCATAATCTAACTCATGGCCAAAATAAATCATCCAGTTCTGGTGGGGGTGAAAAATAATGTTTGAAGCAGTGTCTCTGTTGGTGCAATGTCTGGAACAGATTAAAACTACTGGACTCATGACTCAATAAAATTTATATTTTGTCATTTCATGGGCTTTTATTAAGTACAGTTGTTAACTAGGACTTTATCCATAGTTGTATGCAAGCAAGAAAAGGAAAAGTAAATCTATAAAGAATATCTGAGAATTAGTATTCCCACATGGAGTCTCATTTTCTATGAGGGCAGTGTGTGTGTCAGTAGTGGCTTACTTTGTGTTTAACAATGTAGTTATTCCAGGTGACAAGTTTTGAAACCAGGCTCAAAGTAAATAAATGAGAATTCCTTTCCTAGTAGACCAAGTCTACTTGAAAAAAATCTAATAAAACCTGGACGGCTCAGTTTGGTCTAGGAACTCAGGCAGTGGGAAGCAGCCCAGAGCCCCAGGCAGTCCAGAACTGCTCACAAGGGTCGAAATTGCCCTGTCCCACCCCAGCTTCACACCAGTGCAGTGCTACTGCTCTTTCCAGTGGATGCACTTTGGTGGAAAAGTGGTACAAAGTGGGTGACTGAAGCCCAAAATGTGACAGGAGTACAGCAACATCCGTATTTCCAGGCAAACACACAGAAAAGCATGTCTGACATGTGCAAGAGACAGTGGGGATGTGCACATGACAGATGGGGAATTACAGCAGAAATTGCTTTTCTTGTGCACCTTTTGGCCTTCTGCCTTCATATTTGGACACTAAGCTATTATTGTCTGATTAACAGTTCTGCCCTCCCAGCACATATTAAGCATATCAAGGATAACTGATGGAATACAGAGCCATAAATGTTTTCTTGGCATTTGTTTGGCCTATGCTATTTGAAAACAATAAAAGCATCTCATATTCATAATGATAATACATATATACCACCACAGATCACACCATCAAACATTCTCCTTCCATCTTATTGCACAAAATGTGGAGATAACATTAATATGTATTAATAGAATGCAAATATAATTAATCATAATAGGATGTCCCTGACAGATTATCACTGCTGTTGATAAAATATAATTAAAATTGTCTGGTCAGATTTTCAGTGCAGCTAGAATTGGCATCTCTCTTCCTTCTGTTTCTGTGTATCTATCTACAGAATGTTACATTTCTAAAAATCTCATTATGTCACGATGTTTTTGTGAGAAAACAATGAAGGGCTGCAAGTCCTTGACATTATATGATTAATGAAAAGCCATACAAAAGAAAGAAGGCCACACCCACAAAGACTGAAGCTATAACTAACTCCAGAGAGGACAGGAATTTTAGGCACCGTTCTCTCAAAAGATTATAAAGAAAATGAAACAGATGACACCTGAGACTGCATGCCAATGTGATGGGAAAGCATTCAAATCCAAGGTTTGCATTATTCAAAGACTGTTGGACTTTATTAAACAAGAATTCCACTGAAACCTCCATGAAGTAGTGAAATCATAAGAGGACTATTGTTTCAGGCAGCTGAAACTAGTTTGAAATGAAAAAAATAAAAGAAAATATTTTGAGGAGATGACAAAAGTAAGAATGAGCATAGCATGCACAAGGTGACCCAGAAACCATTTTTCACTGTGTTTTCCAAATAAAAAAAATGAGGTAGGGTCTACTTCGAGTGGGAGGTGGTGGGCTTGGATACAAAGCAAGGACTTCTTTGTGCACTGTCACCTCATCACTGGAACTCCCTGCTGCAGGATGCTGAGGATGCAGTTGCTTTCTGTGGGCTCAAGAAGTGCCATGGCAAAGAAACAGAGAGAAAGCCCAGAGCCTCTCTTACTTCTCCACTGTAGCTCACCTGCTTAAGCAGAGTCCTCAAACACATCACCTCAAACCAGATGATACCACCTCAAACGAGCTGTCATGTTCTCACAAGGATTCAGGTGCACGTACACAAACCAGGCCCTATTTGCAACTCCTGCTAATGAGACTGAACTCTAACTACAGTGTACATACAAAATAATAATATAAGGCAACACAGTATTTTCATTACATCTATTTTCCTTTACAGAATTACTTGTATGTATTCAGATCCACCACTAGGCAATATTGCATTTTTTTTTTGTCACAAAAGGGAGAGAAAGCAAGACTATCTCGATGTATTACCATCTCGATGTAACACAGCCCATGAGATATAACTCATTATTGTATTCTTAAATTTACTTGCATTTTTAAAGGCCATCTGTTATATAATCTGAAGAATGATGTAATGGAGTAGGAATAGAGACAGAGCAGAAAACAACATGACTGCCAACAACATGCTCAACCCATACTTGGTGATGATCATAGATGATCTTCCTATGTATTTTTCTGTCTTGATAAATGAAAATTGATGCAATGCCTTTTAAAAGCATATTGGGCCCACCTGTTTAACCATGTATCCTGACATGGCTCACTTGGAATGGAGGCAGTTGTACTTGGAAGTTTTATTAATATAAAGATTAATGAATTTGTACAATTTGGGCATGCAAAGCATTTCTATCAGGCATATTCCATTTAGAATAAGCAGTAAACCATATATAAGGGCTGTGTCAAAGTTTACTGAATAGGGCCCTTGGTAGCTAATGTAACATTTCTCCAACAAATCAAAGGTATTGTTCTATGCTCACATGAATATACAGTAGCCATTACCTTAAATTTAAAACTCACTGTGAGCAGCAAACACACTGTGGGGATATGAAGGCCATATTGTATCAGTGGAGTCTGCGGAGATTTTCTTCATATGGCTTTGCCTGGTTGAAATATATGTTGCAGTTGAAAGCTAAAGGGATTACTTTTGAATAGTCATCACAAAGGTTGATTATATTCGTATATCATTTAGCTGGACCCTGCAGGCTATTATTCCATTAGCTGTGCTGGCCCTGCACTGTCAAAAAGTTGATCGTATAATGTAAAAAGGGTCCATGCTATGTTAAGGTATGTGGAGTAACTTGAAGCAGTAATCTTTTAAGAGCAGTACAGCTCTGTACTTGAAGGTAGATTGCATTTAAAATAAATACCCACAAAATGGAATAAGTACAATAAACCTACCTCTGTTTCCTATTTTTCCTTCTTCGAATAGGCTGCATGTAATTTGAGTAAGTTAATTGCACCAGGTAAGATATTGGCTATGGAGTATTTTTTCATGCTCACAGCCCAAGAACTACACCTCAAAATAGCTGTGTCTTTATGTGAAACCCTCGCAGAAACGATGTTTCTGGTGAAATAGGTTTGCTGATTATGCTTCCCTTGCACATGCAAACACACACACACATTTTCTTTCAGTGCTTAATAAAATGGATCTTCCGACGGCTCCATTATGTGGATGCCTTAATATTATTTTATGCTAAAACATGGCCAGCGCATTAGATTGAAAGCATCTCACTGTTCCAGGAGGCAGAGCAATCATGGACTATCCCTAGATAGCAAATGCTCCCGTTGGGGAAACAATGCCAACAACACAGGCTAATGAATCACAGCAGTTAGTAATCATGGGCTTTTGGAAAAGCCACACATAACAGAGATGGGCTCTCAAGATTAAGAAGGTAGAAGGTGGGGCCAAGAAGAAGAAGAAAGGGGATCATCCAATTGCATTTGAGAATAAATTTATGGATGAGTATTTGCTTCAGTATAGTTGTGCCCATGCTTGCCTCTGTCTTTCTGAGCAGGCAGAGAAAGAAACAATTTAGGTGACTCGGTTCTCTCAGCTTCCAGATCCTTGAAGGACAATTTGGCTAAAATAAAAAAATAATAAACACGCACATACAAGACCCTTAGGGCTTATGGCCTAGTTGGAAGTGAGACAGTGCTTCTTTTATTAGACAAAGTTGTTTAATTTAGATTGTAAAAGCAAGAGTTGGTTCTCTTTCAGTACACCATATATATTATTCAGGGCAGTGAATAAGTCTTTATGAGTACAAATGGGAGCCTTTAATGAACTACAGCAAACACTTGAGCAGGTAGGTTTTTCTGAATAAAGGCTTCACAGATGGATAAGTTTATGAATGAGAATCAGAATTTATTTTATAAGCTTTTGAAGAGCCTACTCAGACTATGGCACTATAAGGAAAGTGCAAGGTTTTTCTGGTTTGGGTGAGAAAACCTAAAAGGAACATGAATTTTTCCCTGACTAATAATTTCCATTGTTTACTTATTCATATGCAACAGTTCTCAGGCAAATTAATCTTCCTCTCTTACATAGTTTGGGCAAGTTCCAGACATCTGTACAACAATGGAAATCTCTCTTGATCATACATTTTTCAGTTCTGTGCATTGTTATACATCCATCTGTGACATCTTTTGCACAAACCATTTTTTAAATATAAGTTTTAAATAACAGCTCTAACAGGCCAAATAGTTGACTGTAGAGAGAAAACTAGGGAAGTTTCTCAAGGCCAAAATATGACACCTTGTCTTTTGTGTATCTGGAAGTTAGAGATCACAAAAATTCTACACAAATATTGGTGACAGAGAAAAATTAGCTTTGGAAAACAATCATCAAGATCACATTAAACAGGAAGAAACCTAAACAAAATCACTTCCAGTTTTTAGCTTATAGTTTTGCCTTTACTGCCGACAAATTCTACATTAAATCCAAACTATTCGCTTAAAATTTCAGTACAGCATCTTGTCTCTGGCTCTGTGCTGTATTTGCCATTCAGTGTCTGGAAATATTCTCAAAGTTTTCCAGCAACACAAAGCAGGTGAGCATCTGCCCAGCTGGCTAATCAAAGTTTCCACAGTGCAAAGTACAATTCCCAAATGGCTTAGAGAAGGGTTTCTTTTTTTTTTCAGCCCCCATCCAGATGCAGAATAATCACAACTGGAACCTACTTGCTGCCTGCTAAAGACAGGACAAAGGGAAGACCTGCTGAGAAAGCAAACTTCTGAGCAAAGGGTGTCTGTTTGCTGTGGTGGTAGAAGCCAAACTCACTCTTGGTTCCCCTGAGGAGCTGGTGAGGAGAGAACACCCAAGGAGTATAAAACCACTTCTATTACCCTCTCTTTCAACATGAGATGAAGATTGGGCCTGAAATCTACTCAGAAATCCATATGAAAGGAAACCCACACCTTGCTCACAGAAGTGGCATTTTATTGTCTCAAAGAACATCTGCCAATATTTTTCGAGGCATTCCTATAGACTCTTACAGAAATGTGTCTGGCTCAATGATATACCTATCAAAGTTTTAACACACACTTTTAGAGTTATGAATGAAATCTACTGTCATTGCAAAGGGCAAGGAAACAGTATGTGAGCTGATCTTTCTGATAACATATTGATCATAACAGGAAAAGCATATTTGTTCCTAATTTGGGTGCAGAATTGTCATGGTTACTTCACTTTAAAAAAGAAAAGCCAGGTATACTGAGTGCTGTAAATAAATACAGTACAGTAGCTGTGAAATCACAAATTTCAGGCACAGTGACAATTCTGACACCAATTCATAACAAAGTCACTACGCTGAAAAATTCTTGCTGTCTTCCCCCAATTCACTGCAGTCCTTGTGCTGTAAATTAAAATTCTCTGCTGGAGAATCTACTTTTTGCATTTACTGTGCAACTTCTGTGTATGACTACACATAAAACCTCATCCTTTTCCTTTACTCAGAAGTAGTGCATTTTGTCTGTTAAGTACTTTGCATAAAGGCACAATTAAAACCCACAAGACAGCACAGCAGGACAGTTCATACCTGGCTTTTGTGAACAGCATCTTCTACCCATTGAGCAAATCACTGAGCAGAGGAGCTGCTCACTGGCAGTCTATAATATTTATTTCTGAATATGCAGCTTGATGTGTCTTCAAAGGACCTGACTGTCACTGTTAGCACCCCTTTCCCTGAAATTCAAGTTCCTTAAAAGTGTCCCAGGGGAGGAAAACTGGGAAACACAGATTACTTACTCATGTCCTCTTGCTTAACTCTATGCCATCATCATACTGAGGTTCAAATACAGTATCAGACTGCTCTTAAAGTATCTCCGTTTTTAGCTCTTTTTTGCTTTCTCTCTGTATTTTGACATGAGCGTCCTGTGTAATTTTGTTGAGAGTTTCTTGTCCTGCAGCTCTCATTCTTTATGTTCAGGTTTGGCTCTGCTGTTTTATGGCCTCTAAAAGTTTACCTGCTCTTCTATAGTTACATTTGTAAGAGCACTTTTTCATGGCTGAGACTCAGCATCGCCAGTGACAACTCTGCCTGGTGGCTTGCAAACTGTCATCTGAGATCTCAATAATGCAGGGTTCTTTTTGCCTGGGAAACTCTTCCAGAGCTTAGCCAAAGGTATCATTTGGGTACAGAAGCAGAAGCCAGCAAAGCAGAGAAATCCCAGCAACCCATCTGCTACAAAAAAAAAAAAAAAGCAAAAAAAAAGCCATGGAGACTTTTTCTCCTTTACCTGACTTCAGCTTTACATCTTCTAAGGCACCTCAAGCATGAGTGCATCCTCTTTGGCTAAGGAGATGTAAAGAAGTGCCTGGAAGAGGATGTTCTTTAAAAAGAAGGTATGGAATCCCTTATTGAAGTATCAATTTTTTTGTGACTCAGCTTGTCTGGGGAGGATATTGTTCCCCTCTAAGACTGAAGCAAAGTGCTCCTACTTCTCTTTTATAAATAACCAACAAAAACAGCTGCTGGAAATGAAGGTCCTGGTCTAAGCAGAGTCCTTGCAGTGACATGTACTGAATCTGGTGTGCTATGGGACATACCTCTCCCATGGGCACTTGGGAGAATCTTCCTTGTCTCAGCTTTTCCTGCTGATTTTACCAACAGATTGAGAACACAGAACCAGAGATCAGACCTAATTCTCTTCACCAGGCATTGGGAACAACACTTTTGCTGGCCACAGCAACACAGGATGTTTAGTTTTTCCCTCCTAGTTTTTGAATTTATGGCCATGTTCTTCCAGACAACGTGTCACAACTTGAAAGGCCACTGCTTGTCTTTACAGATAGGCAGAGAGCTCCAGCGTTCACGCCAGTCACCCGCTCCTTTTGATGAGAAATAGATTCACATGAAAAAAAGATTACACTGAAAAATGGAAACGGATTTTCTGTTTTATTAGCAGTAGCACAAGACTTGTGAGCTACTTTAGAAAGTTATAGAACTACAGAGACTTTTAAGAAAAAGCCAGCAGAAGTTAGAATTTAAAAATAAATGCTCTGGCTAGTCTGGGCCCAATTCTCAAGTGATGCAGCCAAGAGAGCTTCACTGAAGTTAGCATGGTTATGTCAGCTTTGCCAAATTGCTTCAAAACAGATCTTTTTAGAAAACATTTGGCTTCAGAAATTTTAAATTCAGTTTGAATTATGTGATACCAGTCACATTGTTTTGCTCTAGGAACAGCAGAGATTAGAAGCATGCAGCAGGCAAGCAAAACGCCTTCATGAAGTGAAAGATGTCACCCTGTCACTCTGCTCCTCGACCACAGCAATGAGGGTCACCAGCAGGGACACCCAGTGTGACAGACACCTAATGGAGCTGAGGGGAGGCATGGAATTCTAGGTGCAAGGGAAGGAGAGCAGCACTGGGTGACCTGGCTCCTTTTGGATCTTCTCCACAACCACAGAGCAAAGGGAGAAAAGGAAATGGAGTTTCAGGTGTTGCTGCTCAGTTCTGTCCCTCACAAAGGCATCAGTGGAAGTGCAGGGAGACACCAGCTGCTGCTGGTTTGAAACGCTTTCTTAAGATGAGAGAAATCATGCAAAAGCCACCAGCTGAGAAAGAAGGAAGGAATTTTTCCCCAGGGCACAAGTCTGATAGGGATTCTGGCAATTTTTTTTTTTTTAATAAACTGTTCCCACAATTGAGGAAGTCTGTTATGAAATTATCTTAAGTTTGAAAATATCACAGTTTCCCCAAATTCACAAAGTGAATGGTGAACTTGAGATGATTTCAGGTGGCTGAATCTATCACTGACTGGGGGACTCCTTGACTGTGCCATCATGCCCTTTCTTGGGAGGATGTGAGAGTATCTTTGGAAGCTGGATAAATTCCAAGCACTAGGTAGAAGACTCTGGGTACCAGTAATTTGATAATTGAGCATCAGTCTGTACTAAGATGAATGTTTGGTGCTTTGACACCTGGTCTTCCTAATAAAAACAGTTACTGGCTTAAAATTCATGCTGGGATCTGTATGTTCTGACCAAACCACAGTCCTACCTCATAGCAAAGCTCACAAGGTGTAATATTCATTGCTATAAATTGGAACAAGACAGTCCTACTTGGAGGTTTCAGTGTCCAGGTCACTGCCAGGCATGGAAGTGGGTAATAGCCCTGAGAAGGTTTACTTGCCCCCCTGCAAGTCTCCCTGGTGGACTGTTTGCTGTGGCTCTATTTAATTCTTAATCTCTGCATCTCTGTTTAATTCCTGGCTGCTTTAGAGACCTGTTGTAACACAGCAGTTAAAAAAAAATATTCACATGTACTGCCAGGCCTCCCCAAAGAGCACTAACTTGACACGTAGGCCATGACAGCTGGGCTTGGACTACTAAGAAATCTAATCCAGGGTTTCCATCATCTCAGTTGTTGCCTTTCTTTCATTACAGTTTGACTCAGCCCCTAATGGATTCTGCTTTATAAAATCAGAAAAAGAGGAAAAGAAAGCAATTTATTCATGTTTCACTAGAGCTCACAGAAGACATGAATTTTCTCTAAAAATGCAAATTATTTTGCGCCACACAAGTGAGACGGGGCAGCTAAAGCTCTTAGAGGAAGGGTCTTTCCCAGGGCTAATGTTTTTATACCCAGTGATTGAATAAATCGATCCCTTTTTTATCACATCTCTTCTGCTCTCCTTTTTTTTCAGAAGGATGTAACCAAAGGTACCAAAGCACCCTTTTTAATTCTGAGAAAACTGATTATGCGTGTTAATTTCGTTTTTAATCCCAGACATATCAAAATAAACACCATAGACATGTGTAGAAGAAATCAATATCTCTTAAGCATCAAGTAAGTAAAAACAAGGATTTAGTAAAAATCCAAGATGTAAAAGACTAATGTACAAACTAAGCCCTTATTTATGTAATGTGCTGTTATACAAACTCAATATAAACCTGAAAGAAACTATTTCAGAAGAGCAGAAATGGTTTACTTGCACTGCATCAAAAATGACCCCATAAGACCTCCTTTACTGAGCTAGCCCAGATATTTAATGTGAACATACGTTTTTAAAGGATTTCTTGTCTTATGTCCAGTCATTCTTGTTAATTCATGGGACAGCATACTGCAGATGTGCTTTTTTCTATGTTACATAAAGCAAAAATTACATTTAACAAGTGCAAGGTTGGTCATAAAAAATAAATAAAAATAGACTCTTAAAAGCTGGGAAATCACAAAGTGAAGCCATCAGTCATTCTTATTGAGAAGGGTGAGGACAATGTGAAATAAAACTTGCACATCTATGAAGAGACATTCCTAATATGCCAGCACATGCCTGTTATTTCCCATTCTCCATAGGTTGCTTTCATTGGTCCAATATTTCTTCCTTTAGGGTAAGCTGCAGTGCACGTTTGCTCTAGATTCCCCTTCTAGAAATTGACTTCAAGTTTAATAGTAATTAAATTAAACATTTTGAAACTAACTGCAAGATTGTTTACTTGAAAGAAGACAGAAGTCAGTGTTAGTTTCTGTGCATTCTACATCTGGGTAAGAACCTTAAACTGCATGTTTGTTTACCAAACATGGTAACATTGGTGTTATTTGTTAATATGATTGTTTAATATGCTAATAAAAGAACTTTCAGATTAGTTTTCAAATACTAATCCAAACCTAAGGATTAATTTGTGCACCTTATCCATACACAAACTAATGAGACCATTGTGAGGAGTATTTAATGCTGTGTGGTTTTACTCCTTCCTGAGTAAAACCAGAGGAAAGAAGCAATACCACTTCAAAAAAGGGAATATTCTCTTCTACTTTTTTGCTGGCACTAAAGAGCACAATCTTACATCCACTATTTGTACTTTTCTTTCAAGAGTTGGTATAAGATGGCATTCAGGAAGAGGAATCACTCTGTCTTCTAGGACATTGTTAGTTTAGAGATCACTAAGTTCATCTATATCATAAGTATAGACACCTCAAATACACATTTCTTTTATATATTTACATTCAAATTATTATTTGTAATGACAAAGTAGCTTCACAATTAGCAATTATGTAAAAGGGCAAGTTTAGTATGAAATTTGTTTTCTTATTTTATAGGAACAACACTTCATAGATAGAAATAGTTACAATTCAGTTCCCTACGAGCTTTTAAAAAATGCTTTAACAAAACAAAGTACTTTTTTATAACTTCATCTAAAGTTTAATCTCACACACAAATGAATTACAATTCAATAAGGACAACAGCTACTGATATCTTAGAAATAGTTTTAGTCTAAAAGTTTAAATTATGAAATGAGAGATTTATTTTGAGGAGTTCTGGATCTGTTAATGGACAAATAAATTTAGTAAGACAATGCTAATTAATGACTTTGTATATAATATATTTGCTAAGGACATACCTATCCACCAAAAGTAAGTGTAAACAGACAACCTAACAGAAGCCAAACTACTGATTCAGGTCTGGATTAAATCCTGACTTTGTAAAACTTCCCAAGTCACTTTATTAACTATAATGTCAATCAAAGTTTACATTTATACCTACGTACTTTTATGTATTTTTTGTATAAATGTAGGTCTTCACTGTGTACAGAAAATAAATAGAAAAAACAGCAGTCTTAGGACACTGTGAAATAGAGGGTTAAAAGTTAAGCTGTTGAAAAAAGGACATAGATTTTTAGTAATTTTTTTTGCGGATATTTAAATAAATCATGACATCTTAATTCAAGCATACATCATAAGCTTGTGAGAAAATACGACTTGGCAAAAATGTAATATGTCAGCTTTGAAGCTAATTTTGAAAAGCTCACACAAGGTACCACAAAGCACACATTGCATCTTCTGAAATTTCCAGAACAAGCCAGCAAGCCTAGAATCTTTCAGGACTCCTGTACAAACTGAAGACCAGGCAAAAATGAGTCTCAGAGAATCACAAACTGATTTTTTTTTTTGTTGTTGTTTGTTTTGTTTCTTTCAAATCCCTGCCCCTACTTTTTGTGCTATGAGGTAAAACTTTCAGAAGACACAACTCTCTCCTTCTTTGAGTGCTGGTGCTTTCTACTGTTTCACCACATTTACGCATTCCAAACTATTTCTGTCTCTCCCTTTCTCTCAAGTACCCAAAGCCTTCCAGACTTTCACTGAGCTACTCCCTCCATTCGTTTCCCCAAAGAGGTTTGAATGTTTTTCCAGTATATAATGTGGTATTTGCCTGAATCTGCAGAAAAGTTGAAGCAGCATCCTTGAACAAGCCTATTTTTCTACTCCCATTTCGATTAGGATGTTATCTCTAAATTCAAATAATGACAGTTTGCTTCCAAATCAAACTTTATCTTCGATCATTTAACCACTGCTATGAGGAGAGAAAAAGGAGTGAAGTCTCTATTAGGAAAGCATTGCAGGGAAAAGATGAAAGAAAACCCTGAAGAAAGCAAAAAATGTGAAACGAAGGATGAAGGACAAAGGAGTGGAAATGGTCACGAACAATAGAGTAATTTAATTTTTTCCCAAATGAATAAGATAATACAGGGAAAAACCAGTAAGAGACCACACAATGCTGTATTCTGACACTGATTACTGCGGAAGCTTCCCCTGAACTTTCTAACATTCAAGAAGAAAGGTACAGATACACAGCTCCAATATATAGCTCTCAATTAAAAGCAGAATCAGGGCCCCTGTAGGTTGACACACCTGTCAGAAATTCCCCTGGATAGCCCAGGAGGATGTAGCTGTTTTGCAATACTCTGTATCCTGCTTTGCCACCGACACAGAAAGCTGCTCTCTGCTACAGCCCACAAACAGCAACTTGAACCCCTGCTGCACCTATGAACAGCTGATGACTCCCTGGTTTAAACTGAACTCTAATGTGAACTTTCATGGTGCCATGATATCAGAGAGAATCTTCTAAAGTACAACGGCTGGAAGTTTTCAGGGTACGGGCATAAAAGTCCAACTTAACCCAGTGGTTTATTTTATGATGACCACACAAAAATAACAGAGCATTGGTATCAAGTATCACATGTCCACAGATTGCACTATTTTCCTATTTCTATTTGTGTCCAAGGATGAAATAGTGGAAAAAAGCACAATTACATATTTATTTTTTTTTTCCCCAGAAAAACAAACACACGCACACATAAAAATGTTGAACAAGAACTCAAAGAACAGAAGATAACAGCAGAAAGGTGAAATGTGTTCTTGGGATGGTGGTCACAAGGGAAAGCTCCAGCAGAGATCAGTGTTTTTATTTTCTAGATAAGAGAGGAACAGTTCCAAACAGAAACGCTGTTAGAGTAGGATTAGAACAAGCTGAGAATCAATCAGGCAACAAAGCAGTATTTGTTCAAGAGGTTTAAAGGACATGTACAAAGGTATTGCTTAAATCAGCCTCAGTGCAAGAGCAACATGAAGTGCTAAACAAGATATTAATTAAAACCAAGAATGTGCCATGGGAGGAGAGACCAGTAAAAATCTGACTTTCACACCAGGCAAATTAGCTACAACTTTAATAAAGGAGATAATGATAGATAAGTAAAATAAAATGTTCTAATGAGGAAAAGAAAGCAAGATTATTTTTGTAGAGGTCTCCTGAGGTTATTTTGAGGAATACAAGAGATCTGGATTACTATTATTACCTGGCTGATTAGATTCCTAGACTGCTTCAGATATCTTCCCTGGATTAACAACTAGTTAAAGGTAGAAAATAAAGATAAGAATCGATGGATTGATCTTCATTATGAAGAAACATCATTAGTGAATTCAACAGGGATCTAAGGCAGAATTTGTACCATAAACATTAAAAAAACCCCCAACAACAATTCAAAATGTTAGTGAACAGCTAAGTGACAGAACCTACTGCTGACAAGAAAATTATACAGGGTGATCAAAATCAAAACTTTGAAGAACTTCAAAAAGAGTTTCTGACTGGGCAATAAAGCATCAGATAAATTCAAATCCAGCAAATTCAGTGTTGATAAATGCAAATTGATGCACATATGTAAAATGTCTTTTATGCACAGGGAGATTGGAAACTTCAGCTTGATAGAAAAATGACTGATAGCAGGATATAAAGAGATGTATCTATTTTCATGAGTGCCATGAAGAAAAAGAGTGAGAAATGATAACTTACTTT
The DNA here is from genome assembly GCA_013397245.1 of Thryothorus ludovicianus. Lineage (NCBI taxonomy): Eukaryota > Metazoa > Chordata > Aves > Passeriformes > Certhiidae > Thryothorus > Thryothorus ludovicianus. The sequence continues at coordinate 1,461,777 of VZTB01013653.1, read as the reverse complement.
TTTTACAGAGCATAAGTTGAGGGGCAACAGCTAAAGCTGCAAAACAATAGGCTAAAGGCAGATCCAAGGAAGCTGCATTTTAGCTGCCAAATTCAATGGGGTGCCTTGGCTGTCAGTTATGTGCCAGAAATGCACAGGATAGGTTCATGGACAAATACAAGAAAGTCTATTAAATATAATGGGACCTGGATTCAACTTCTTCAAGAGATCACTAACCTGCAGGTTGCTGAAGGTAGGGAGAGAACAGCAAGCAGAAGTCTTGCTTCCAAATTTCCTAGTCTTATATTTTTCCCTAATGCATTAACCACTGCTGGCCAGACTCCAGGCCCATCAGGCCTTTGATGCAGCTTACCACAGTCTATTTTCCATGTATCATGTTAGTATTAAAAATGCACAATCCCTAATCATGGAGATTAGAGAAGGGTTAGCATAAAAACCTACAGAGGAGCTCATTCAATTGTTCTATGTATGTAACAAGACTTAAATGACCTCTGCTAAACACTACCAGGGGTTTTCATCACTCTCAATTTCATCTTTTTTAGTGACTAAAACTCATTCTACTAAACTTGACATTTTCTGAATATTAACACCTATTTCGTTTATTTTATTTCGTTCAAAAGCTACTAACAAATGATAGTTTGTAAGTGCTGATCCCTCCAAGGTATCAAATGACTATTTTTTCTTGCAAGAATAAATTCTGCCTGTGGTGCTAATGTAAAGGCATTCAGACAGTTTTAGCAATAATAGAACATATCAGTATTGCCACGGAAAGACTGGATGCTAAACTGCCACCTCCACTCTTTACCCAAGAGCTGGATCTTGTGCTCTATATACTGAAATTACTGGGAGCACACCAGTTATTAAAAATCCCAAGGCAAGCACTGATATTTACAAACAGGAGCACCATTTCCTAGAGCGAGTGGAGTTTGCAGGCTGGTCTTCAGCTTGCAGATCATCTGCAGCTGCCCTGTGGGAGGACAGTTTTTATAAATAAAATATTTGGGAACAGTGGTAGTTACAGCATTATTACGAAGTCCAAAAAAAGATATCAAAGGGCAGTGTTGCATGTGTTGAACAAAAAGACTGTTTTTTTTTTTTTCCCCAAACAGCCGTATGCTTCTATACTGTGCCCAGAAAAACAGAATTTTTAAGGTAGTTTTAAACACAATGCTAGACACATTTTTAAAGAACTGGTGATATTACTTTTGTGTACACATGGAATTAATTTTACCTACACAGTTAGCTATGGTTGTTACCATTTTTTCATACTTTTTAACATGTCTTGAGGCTTTTTCAAGGAGCTGCCTTGACTCCCCACTGATGTGGCAATGAGTCCAATTCCTATGTATTTATTGCTGAGTTGGGAAGGACTTAGATAGGTACAGGCTTCATGTTTTCTCTGATTAGAAAAATCATAATTTTAGGATTTGGGTTGTAATATGGCAATGAAAAACCTTCTCCCTCTGCTATTCATATTGAACAGACTCAATTTAATGAAATTTGTGTTTGAATGAAAGTGCTAAATAGTTACTGGATAACAGGTTTATAATACATTTATTTTTTACATTGAAAAGAAGTGGGATAGACCAGAAACCTGCAAAAATGTATGAAAAGACAATCATCAAAATACATCACCCAGCCTGAAGGAAATGCCAGCAACACAGAGCATCTGCCAGAGACACAGAGGCAGGAATACAATGTGACACACAACCTCACATCTTTGTAACCAGAGCATTACACTGAGCTGATTGATATGAAAGGCACAGGTGATCCCAGAGCACACTCTGGGATTAAATATTACTACCAGACCTGTAGATCATTCAGTAAAACCTGGCAGGGGTTTCAATCCTTGGAAGTATTGTTACTGCAACACTGTCCAGATTTTCAGTGGGACAAATACAAATATCTGCATTGATCTTGCTGTTTCTTCCTACACAACATCATTTTTTTCAGTCCCTACTCTAAAACACAGCTGAGCCTCAATTTTGCATGACCACCAAGTGGCATTAAGTTATGAAAGTGTGGCAGTAAGTTATGAAAGAATTTTAGGGCAATCCCTGAGATTTTTAGGATAACACACCATGCAAGTAGGAGTTATTGAAAAATAATAGGTTTGTAGGAAGGTTTGAGTCCGATTTCTCAAAGAATCTCTGGATTTCAAGATCCTATTGGTACCAGTATTTAAAAAAATTCTGATTTTTTTCTAACATATTAACATGAAAGTGTTTGGTTTGGTTTGGTTCCTAACAGTTATTGTCCACAGCTGACCACAACAGTATTGGTCACAGAAGACTTGGACATTAATCTTTTAAAATTATGTAATTTTATTTATTCATAGGAAATGCCTACAAAGCTCACAAAAAAAGTCTCCCACTGTTTTGGGGATGACTGTGTGGTTTCTGTGGTGCATTTCTGTAAAACAGTCACTGCTGTCTCTTCCTTCTAGTAATCACAAAATCTTCAGAACTAACCTTTCCAAGCAAGCTTCCACTGCAGATTTTGTTTGCTGCATACATTTCAAAGCTGAAATAGGATCCACACAGAACATTCCAGGATGACACTATCTGAGCTGAGGGTCAAAGACATCTTGTATTGCTTTGGGTGGGGTGTAGGAGTTGGAGAAGATCTTAGCTAGGCATCACCCCTACAGAGTATTGTTGTTGTTGTTGATTTTTTTAGCAGACTTGTGCCTGTTGTTCCCCTTTCACTTATTTTATCTTTGGTGTAGTATAGTATTCATAATTTAAATAACCAGGGAATCTCTCTGGGCTCAAAACCACCTGCTGGCTTATATTAGCTAATTAATGGTGATTTATCCAAGTTACTAATTTGAGTGGAGCTGATTGCCTTTAGGAATTTTGAGAACGCTGTAAGAATTTTGATTATAATTATGCTTATTTGATGGGCAGTCTACTTAAAATACTTTAAAAAAAATTTGCCTGCCAGCTGATTTTTAACTGAGCCAAATGAATGACTCTGCCTTGTTTTCCAACTCGAGATCATGTATTCAGGTAGTTTGTTTGCTCTGATACTCAATTTCATCTTGGTCTGACTCCCTGTGATTTTCTCTTTTCCATCAGCGTTTATTTGCCTATCTTTGAAACAATGACTGCTTGAAAAATAGTCCTGATCTTGAACCTGCGGAGCTTAATCATTTTCACAAAAACTAATATAGCAGATTCATTTTAGCCAAACTTCTCTGTCATGCTGACCTGATTCCCAGGGCCTGAAAGTGTGAATTTAATGGTGGTGCAATGTCTGAGGTAAGAATATAATAGAAACCTCTCAGCAGTGCATCTATTGGATCAGTGTAATTTCTTTTTTCTCTACTGGTCTCAGCGTCTCTTAAGGCAATCTAGTCTGCAGACAGCAAAGGACACCAGCCTTCTCTTTTATTGTGTTCCCAATGCTACTTATACTAAACAAAGAATCAAGTCCCTCGATAAGGTAGGCAGTAGACATAAGCACATAATCCTAGAGGAAAATTTACTCTATTAAAAAACTTATTCTTTTGGCGTGAATTCAAAAGGATGCTACTTGTAGGTCTATCCTGAAGAACAGAAGACAAAGTTAGTACAGCTTAGCGTATTAATACTGCTTTTTAACATTAGGGATAAGGACATTTTTATCTTAATGATTTTCAGGTAATGAAATGAGAATTATACACTATATTCTCTGGTGGTAGATATGTTGTCTTAAGTACACATTTGGAGATGAAATTTAACAGAGGTAAAACACTTCCCCAAACTAAAACAACTGTTTCCAATGTAACTCAAGCATGACAAATTCTACTTCTGGTGGATTTACTGTCATAAAAATATTCTTATGGTGCAAATTCCTTCCACAGAAACTTCTATGATAAAGGAAACCTAGGGTATGACCCAGCATAACTGTGCTCTCACAGGTTCTTCTTTATAAAAGCTTTCTGTCAAAGTCTTGTCTGCTACTGAGGAGGTGGAGGAAATTGTAGACAAAATTCCTAAAAGTTCCAATTAATTTTATATGAGAAAGTATATGAAAAGCTATAATCTCTGGAAAGTGTCTTTGAAACTGGATTGCCCCATTTAAGCATTTAATTCCACATCTTTAACTGAAATCCAAGAAGTGCAAGATAATAAAGAATGGTCCTGGAATAATACTGCTGTTCAGAATCAGAATCAACTGTACCTGGATCATTTTGCTCAGACAATTCTTTAACATACATATCCAAAACTTCCAAAATCACACATATTTCCTTTTCTCCCCAGGCTTATAAATAAAGTGTATATTTCCATTGGAAGTTCTGGGTAATCAGCATCTCAAACTGCTTTAAATATTAAGGTAGGGTTTTCACTGCCTAATTATAAATAGCCAGAATTAAAGAGATATGACCTTAGGTTTCACTGAACTCTTTCCTTGAATAAAGATTAAGAGAAGAATTAATGAATAACTGTGCTTTTCTGTGATTATTTAAGAAACAAGAGAAAAAGATGCATCAGAGAGAAAAGTCAACTTTGCAAGAGGCAACACAAAGCAAATCAGTGGCGTGGAGTGAAATAAATTCCTGTCTCATAGTGCACACCCTCAGTGCCTTATCCTCTCCAGATATTACTGTCCGTGTGCTTTTCTGGTCTGAGTCCTTCTTGTGGTGACAAATGTTACTATGAAGATCAGACTTTTGTCCAATTTAGGCTGCTCCTTATTGTTATGCTTTTCCTCTCTGAATATTGTTCAATGAAATAAAGCAAAGACAGAATGATTTTTTCCCTGTTCATTCATTAAAAATTACCTCACTGTTAAGTAAAATAGAGACAAAGGACAGAGGTGTTACAGTTCACTTCTGCAGTTGAACTTGTTCAGCCAGATCACAGTAAAAGCTACAGGGCTTTTGTTGTCTTCCACAGCAAAATAACTACAGCTACTGTTAGTTTTTTCACATAAAAAACACACCTTTTTTGGCAGTGAAGACAAAGCCAACTCTCCCTCCAGTTCCTCTACAGTCTTTGATCTCTTAATTCCCATTTCTCCTTCCCCTTGATGTTCTGGTCTCTCTGATCTCTGTTCATCACTACCATATATGTCCGTATAATCTCCCACTCGTAACAACTTTAGGACAACCAGAACCTCATCCTTCAGTTCTGGCAGACATGCATTTCTTTGAAAATAAAAAAACTAGGCAATCTTGCAGTTTCATTTTAGACCAGTTCATCAGTGATGTTTTGATTACAGCTGCCCAAATTCAGAGAGCAAGTCAGTGAATCATGTCTGTGAACACCACACTTCAGGATTTTATATTAATGAAAAATCCGTAAAAGAAAATCCAAGAGTCTCTTTGTCATGTCATTTCATATTTAAAGCATTCTCCGATTTAGCTCTCTCAGTTGCTGCTTGTGAACCTGTGAATTTTGTTCAATGTGTTGATAACATAACGCTTCATTTTAATTTTTGAGCAACTTTTTGATGTCTTTACCTAATGGGTGTCCAAGAAAAAAGGCTAACCTTTCAGTAACTAAATGAAGTAGCTAAACTTGAAAAAAAAATGATATATATGAAGTGTTTACCATAGCCATGTACTTAAAAACCAAATAGAAGTATAAATTACATACAAAACCCTCAAAACCTGCTGCATCCCACATTCTGAAAAGCAACTGATTGGAAGATACATGGCATTGTGATATCTAGCAAATGCATACCTATTAGTATTCCCTATTTTAAAACAAGGAGTTCTCCCAATTCCACTACCATAAAAATGAACATGCTGACTAATCAAATTAAATATTGCTTACCTGAAGAGACACTATAGAATTAAATGATCTTCATATTACTAAGCCCCTTCTTCACAACTGGTAAAAACAAACAGAGCTTAAATTCAAATCTCTGAGCAAAGGATGAACCAAACTTCCCTTCTATAAAATGTACTTTGTTTAGGCTCTATCCACATGTAAAACATCTGGCACTGCTTGGTATTTTGAACACGCTGTATTTTTCACATATTAACTGCGCAGCTTTGGACTTATTAATCATTTTTTTAAAAAAGGCTTTCTCGTGAAAAAATGCCCTTTAATGCCCTTTACCTCATAGGTACTGTCTTGTGCAATGTACTTATTAAAAAGAGCACATCCCTGTAGCCCAGAGGGCTGACAGCTCCCTCCAAAGCTGTGCTGCTGCTCTGAGCTAACCTCCAGGGGCTACTCGAGAGTGATGCAGCCTTCATCCCCTCCTGCAGAGTCTGAACACATCGTGCCTGCAACAGTCTCAAGCTCAGCTATCCTGAGAAATGTTTTCCTAAGGTGGTTACTGAACTCCTGTTCTAGTAGAGAGGCAGTTTGGCTGAGTAGAGAAGAAAAAAAAAATCACCTATCATTTTCAAAAAATTTCAAACAATTTTATGAAAGAATAAGTGCAACTGAGGGCTTTTTTTCTCCTGCTCAGACACAGGTAACATTTGTTTCCATTATATCACTCATCCCTGACTTTTTATCTCACATGATGAAAATATAACAAAGAAATAAAACTGCCAAACTCTGAGCCTTATGACTGAGACAGGGAATGCTTGCAGACAGCACTGAAGAACAAAAAAGCACTGAACAAATTCAGTTCAAAAAGACTGATCATATCCTGAGGTACAGCTAGGGCTTTTTTGTTGTTGCCTGTTAAAAGTGGCATAAAATCTTTAGAGATTTTTTCCTCCAAAGATGATATTTCTCTAGTTTACTTGATACACTGTTTTGCTTTGCATGAACACCCTCTTTGACATTAAGTTCAGCCTCCAGGCTAGCGTCGCTTATCTCTGTTTCCAAAAATCCTCATATTTGATTGTCACATTTATTAAGTCAGACTCTGAAAAAACTTCCATCAATCTGTAACCCTTTTCTCTTTCTCTTCTTCCTCCAAAATGTAAGCAAATAATTTAAATGCTTGTAGGAAACTGCTGAAACTATAGATACAGTTTAACCATAAGGCATTGTACAAAATTCATTTTTCAAATAGTTGTTTGAATTTCAAATCTATAAATATTTGTAATTTCCAGAGGCCAGAAGACATGGAAAAATACTCAAATATTTAATATGCTACAATATACACCCCATGCCTCAATTTTCTATTTGCTTAGTTTCCCTTGAAAGGCCCTTTCTGGGGTTACAGATTCCTTAATATTGAGTAGAGGAAGAAAACACTACAGACTCAACAGAATTTCTGTCAAATTCATCTTACTTGTTAGCTACCTATGCCTAACTGTGAGTTTACAAGGAAACATTTTTAAATTGAAAAAATAAAATTTAATGAACATCATACTATATTGGAAGACTTGGCTGCAAGAGAAGCAATCTTGTGAGTGCACACAAAATGTTGAGTGAGCAAATGGATCTCTTGGCTGAGCCCAGCTGGTGGGGGAGCAGGCATTTCACTTGCAGCATGTGGTCATCTTTGAATGCTAATTACTAGAGGTTCTAAGACTCCAACACTGGGAGGAGATGAAATGGTCCTGGGCTGGAAAGTAGAGATGAAAAAGGCTGGTATGTTATTTTGTCCAGAGAGAGGAGAAACAGGCAATGGAAGGAGGGGAGAGTCCAAACTACAGCTGTGAGCTTTGCTCCAATAAATGGATTTCACTTTCAGTTTTCATAGCCCTCCCTCACATTAAACCTGAATAGGAAGCTGATTCCAGGCTTTCCAACAGTCAGCAAAAATGAGTATGGTTGCCATCAGAATGAATGGGATGGAAAAAAATTATACTTGGGTAGCCTTGGAATGGTTTCTGCAGATGAGAAGGGCATGGATAAGAAGAGAATAAAGAGCTAGAGAACTTCCAGAAAGGAAAGGATGAGAGGATGAACTGGGGTAGGCCAGGAAAATCTGTTAATATCCTTCAGCCAAGAAGTATTTTGGAAAGCTATTTCACAAAATATACCAATCTTAAAGCTGACTTCACAGATAGGCAAACTGAGGCACACCCAAATGAAATTTATTACCCACTATTTTTTAGCAAATAAGTCTTTACTGCCAAAAAAAATGCAGTTTTTTGTTCACAGAAAATAATTCCTTTTTCTCTTTTCTAGGTCCTGAGATGCTTTCACAGGCATTTCACAGGCATATCTCCAGAATTACAGCATGTTGGGAATGCTGCTGCCTGTATTCTGATATGAATGTCAAATACATATATAAATCACCCTCATCATAATGACAACTTGTAAACCACTGATAAAAAGTTCCTACAATGTTGTAAATTTTTTTTCCCAGTGGCTAATCAGAAGCATCCTTCCATTAACTGCAATTTTTCAGTCCACTACTTTCAGTTAAATTTATCATGGACAAAGAGAAAAGACCATTATTTATTTTATGCCCCTCTCCAAATTCTGCAAAATTCAGACCTCTGATTTTGTTCTTCCCACAGTCTCTTCTATAGACACAGAAGCTCAAATCTACCATTGAATCACTATTTTCTTTTGGTTATGATTTTTAGCTCCTTTTCATCCTTCCTGCACCTTCTCCAGCTGTTCTGCATACTCCATCAAGCATGAAACCCAGCACTGCTATGATACTAAGCTGAGACCTTACTGCTGCTGAGGAGAGCAGAAGGATTACTTGAGGAGTCATCATTTTTTAATACCTCAGGAAGATGTCTGCAGATTGCACAACAGCTTAACACTGTTCATTCAGGTTCAGCTTGTGATTTACTGCTAGACCTGATTTTTTCCCACCTTCTTCAGAACTGGTACTCGCTCTCTTTTTTGTAATTATGCCTTTGATTACTCCTGATGGTCTATACTCACACAAACACACACATAAGGCTGAAAACATTACATATGTTTCTCAATTTGCCAAGATCCCTTAGAATTGCACCACCATGAACAGAATGCTTATGTTCCTCCCCTAGCTTGCCTTCTCTTCCAAGGTAAAGCATACTTTTTATTCCAGTCTCCAGATAAGGAATGGAAATACAGCCTAGTACAGAATCAGAGCCAAGCTAAACAGCTTTCCCCTTATAACAACAGCCACAGATAGCTTTTATTTGTCAGAGGTTTTTTAAATAATCATTATTCACCCACTTGATAGTAGATTTATGCAGTTCAGGCTTCCTTTCTTGCTTATACATGTTGCATATAACACTGTATCAATAGTGTTATAGACAGACTATATATATATAACACTATATCTATAGTGTTATGTGTTATAGATAGACATATTCTATGTGTTATATCAGATATATTCTCTTTAACTTCTTTACTGGAAGTCCAGTTACTTGGTAATTATTCTGGCCTGACACAACTAGCACTAGCAAACCCATTTTGGCTGTTGGAGATTTAGAGATTTCCTTTTTTTCTTCTACATATCTTTTAAACATCTGCTTGTAGGTTCTGGTATTTTTCCAAGACTTGATCTTAAATTGATCTCTCTGAAATTCCATGGTGGCTCCTCCATTTTCCCTTTCTAAAAAAAGGCATCAGGTTGGTCTTTTTCCACTACTCTGGAACTTGACTTGAACTCCATCAGTTTTCACAAATGGCTACTGACCTTGAGATTGTTCCAGCCAGTTTTTTTAAGGGTTGTAGGATCAAGTTTCTGCAGCCCATCTGATTTGAAGATCTATCTCCTCTAAGTACTCTCTAGCCTACTTTCTCCTGTTCTGGCCTAGGATCTTGCTGATTTTTTTTATCTTGTGGCACACATAAACTCTGTCTGCCACATGATCCCAGCTGACCTTTGCAGTGAAGAGTAAAGCCAAAAAAGCATTAAAGCACACTGGCCTCCCCTAGGTCATCTATTAAGAATTTCTCCCCTCTGTCATGGAGCAGACTAATACTGTCCTTGATCTTCCACAGGCTAATAATGTGCTGATAGTTTGTTATCACTGATGGCCCTTGTTAACTGTATCTCTACCACAGCTACTCATATTTTATATTTTATCAGAACACTTATTTTTTCTCCTCTGCCACATATTCTACATTCTCCATACCTTTCTTCATTCTGTGTAATTAAAAAACCACTAACACTGTTGTATTGATATAAAAAAGAAGATGCACTTCTTGAATGTACCAAAACATACACATCTGCCTGAAAAATGTCCTGATGTTATGAATTTTTCAGTATTAGCAGGAATAGAGGTGCTATATAAACAATGCTTTAACCATTTATTGATTGGTGCTTTAACAGCATCTGACTCTGCTAAAATCACAACCAGATGTCTAGAAACTCATTGTTTTATTTAAACTTGATGTTGCACCACTGCCAATACTGGAGACTTGAGTTTAGGGATAAAAATTGGTGCTGACAAACAAATTCACTGGAAAGGAAATAATATCAGAATTAAACATATCTCAGCACTGGACTTCTGGCATGCTTCTTAGCTACAGCTACTGAGAGGTGGGTACAACAGAAGCAGTTCCCCCAGGGTCTGGCAACAGTGAGGGCACCATCTGGGTTCTGTGGTCTCAGAAAGTGCAAGGGGAAGGGGAGGGAAAACTCAGAAAGGGGGATAGGAGGGAAGTATTATGAAGGGAGATGAGTGCCATGGCAAATGAGAATAAGAGACAGGGAGAATAAATGTTTTGCTTCCTCTGGGGGCCTAAGAACTCCTGGTATTTCTGTCCTTCACATGTGAAATTTATTAATTAAATCCCATAAATTATTTTTTTTCTTCTTCAACTTGCATCTGAAAGTAAACAACAAGCAAATGAGCATTAATTAAAGATTAGCCTATTAAATCTTATTTAAATCTTTTGACTGAGCTATTTCTAAAATAAGGGTCCACACCTGACCCTCACTGCAGTGAAACTATATGGGCAGGCATTAATCACATGGGTAAGAATTACAAATATATTTTCTAATACACTTGCACAAAAAAAAAAAGGGCCCATTTTTCTGCATGTTTCATAGATGCAATTTGAAACAATGAAGCAAAGGCTTCAAAAACAATCTTATTTCTGTTTATCTCAAGTTGGAAAGAAAACAAATTAATAATTTGCAAAGCAACAAGAACTCAACCTTGAAATGCCTCTGGTCATCAATTGTTGCAAGAAATGAAAAACAAAATGCAAAAGGAACATGGGGATTACATTTAAAAACCAAGGGAAGAACAGCTTCTATACAGAAGAAATGTTTGCTTTATACTCTGCACAGATGCTGTCCAAGCAAAATTTTCAGTATATTAATATAAACTGTCTGAAAAAATTCGACCCGATTCCATAAGACCAGCAAAAACAAAACAAAGGGAAGCATGACGTTTATGGGTTTTTCCTCTAGCACAACCATGCAAGCTGAGCTGTGAAACTGTGATGGAAATATTAGAGCTGTTGTGCCTGAAAAAACGCAGTGATCATTTCATTCTTCCTGTCTTTTAATGCTCCAGGGTTTTGGAGACGAATAGGAGCAATAAGTTCACTTTGCAGAATTAATGCTGTAATTCTTTATCATAAGAGCAGAGCATTACCTCAATCTGATTTTTCTACAAAATGGTTCAAAGTCTATTTTTAATGATGGCCCTAATTTGTTAACACCTTTTAAATTATTAATCCCCTTTATATTCAAGTAGTTATTGCATGTCATAACAATGTATCTATGCAGGGAAATTTAATAGTATTTTCTGCATGTCAAGAAAAGGCTTGTTCTGCAAAATGCTATTAAAACTGATAATGAGCTAAATATTTGCCATAGCAAACACTGAAATTACTATATCAATCAACTTTGGGTTCTCTTATTCAATAAACAAAATTTAACCTATTAACTTTGCCTAATTTTAGGCAGGAAAAAGCTTGTTTTCAGGCATATCTTGCCCTTGACTTCATATCTTTATCATCTGATAACTACATTTTCCTGGCCAATTAAGCCATTGTTTTGAATAAAATGTAGCAATATAAGCCTTTTATTCTGTCTTGAATGCAACTATATTACTGGATCCTGAATACGATTTTCTCCCAGAAAAATTCAGACTACATTTTAAAGCTCACATATATCACAGGATGATCATAAGCTATGTTCCTGAAGACACCTTTCACATAAAAGAAAAAAAGAAAAAAAGATTTATGAGGAAGTCAAAGGGTAAAAGAAAACCTTATATTGCAAATCTCTTAACTCTTCAGATCTCCCCAGATCTGTTTATGTGGCAGGATGTTTGTGTTAATATTTTCAGAAAAAAAAAATCCAAAAATCCAAAATCCTGCACGCAAGCATCACCGCTGACAGGCACGCCGAGGACGGCATCCTCTTTCACGAGCATCTGAAGCATAAATCTGAATGCTGATGGGATATGTAACACCCTGCCAAAACAAGAGGCAGGCTCCGTCTCTGCCGGGCACGGGCGAGCCGGAATGGTGGATTACATGAACTGGGAGCCTTGCCCCGGCACTGAGCGCTGCTCGCTGATGCTGCTGCGCTCCCCCGCTCGTCGCTTTTGTCACAGCAAATTGTTGTGCGATGGAGAGGGATCAAAGCGCACCCTCTAGAGGATGAACACAACCCCCGGCCCCGCGCACGGCACCCACGGGCTCCCTGCGGCCCCGCCTCACCTCCTGCGAACACAATGACCACCGTCAGTCAGCAGAGGGTATTAAAAACACCAGCTTTGCATCATGTGCGCGTCTCGATGTGAAACGCTAGAAGGGGAGGAGTGCTCTTGGGCGAGCACTCGCATAGCACTGCTGTCCAGGACTGTAGGGGGGTGGAAATTAATTAAAGAATGAGATTTTTTTATACTCCTGCCTACAGTAAAAGGGTCATGCCTTGCTCAGGCTGGAGTCCACCACGAAGCTCATCACAACGCCAAGGAAATGTAGAGGAAGCAAAGTACAGTCAAAAGACACGACCCCCCAGTTTCATGGAAAAAAAACACGTACTCAAATCAATAATCAGAGTCACACAATGGTTTGGCTTGGAAGGGACCTCTAAAGGTCATCCAGCCCAATGAGCAGGGACTTCTTCATCCTGAACAAGTTGCTCAGAGGCCCATCCAACCTGACCTCGGAGGTTTCCAGGGACGGGGCATCCACCACCTCTCTGAGCAACTGTCCCAGAGTTTCACCACTTCCACTGTAAAACCCTCTTATTGATATCCAGTCTAAATCTACACTATTTCCATGTAAAACCATTGCCACTCATCACAGCAGGTCCTGCTAAACAGTTTGTCCCCCCTGCCTCTCTTAGAGGTTCCCTTCAAATGCTGAAATACTGCAATGAGTTCTCCCAGGAGCCTTCTCTTTCCCAGGCTGAACAAATCCATTTCTTTCAGCCTTTCCTCATGAGAAGTGCTTCAGCCCTCTGGTCATGTTTGTGATCCCCCTCTGGACTCCCTCCAACAGGTCCATATCTTCCCTGTGCTGAGGACCCCAGAGCTGAAAGGAATAATCTGTGGTTCTTACTGAAAGATAATTTCTTAGTATAGATTATTTCCAATTAAATGATGGAGAGCCACTGCTGGATGGAAATCAACTGTTCTGTGTCATTTAAAACAAATCTACTTGTAAAGGACCTTTTTCTTCAGCTTACAATGATATTATTGCTTCTTTTCTCATATTTCACATCCTGCTAAATAAAGCATCAGTGTGAAAGAATACCAATTTCATTTAATTAGGGGCAAGAGCAGTATTGAGCTATTTTTCCTATAAAAATTACTTCAAGAGTTGACCTAAAAGCACCAAAATTCCCCTCAGAACAATACTGTCATGTTAAATTTCTTACACTTTGGTCTCCAACACAGAACTCTGTTCATTAAGAAACCATTTTCTATTAAAGATCTTACTTTTCAAAATGATTAATAAAAATTGTGATTTTTCAGAAGGATGCCATGGATTGGTTGTAAGTACATGTTAAATTGTTTCATGGTTTTCTCTGGTCATCAAGACAGACCAAGTTTTTAGGTAAAAGTTTGCAATTCCTAATGTATATAACTGCACAGATGTAAACAAGACTGAGCTTGTGTCAGGAATTTGTGTGTAAATGCAGTTAAATTATAACAGCAATTATCCCCCTAGTGAGCATAATAAAGCCATGAAATTCTGAATTACCTTAAGGTTAAATTGAAAAGAATCTCCCATTTACAGAGAGATTGCTGTTGAAGGCTCAGAAACATTCTCAGTTTCCTTGTAGTGCCATGCAATACATAAAAAATTACCATTAGTGGCTGCAGTTTCAGTTAAAACTGATTTAAGGAATGCACTTTGTAACATCAAGGATTTCTGCTTACAGTGCTGCTGATATGACAGGAAAACGAGGATAAAGAGTGACTTTGCAACAGGGAAGTGTTGCTCACTTCTGTCTCACACTGTGCCAATGCAGAGAAGCACACACTGGAGTTACACCATGCAGAGACGTGGTGTGTTATATGTATTTCATGCAGTCAGGAGGTACAGGGGTAGAGCACTCCACAAAAACCAGCCAGTGGAGACAAATTTGGAATAATGAAAGATCTATGAAGAGCCAGGATTAATAAAAAAAAATAAATAATTGAATTTACTGGGGAGCATGTCTGTGAAAAACACCTTTCAAAATCAAAACTATTAATTAAAATAAAGGTTAGGCTAACTCCTGCAGCAACCAAACTCATTAGCAGCAGACACGTCAGAATCACAATTAAAACAGCACTGATGGAGGAAAACTTTTTTCACCTGTTTCCAGGAAAACAAGGTAAGAGGTGCTGTAAGAGCACAATCCTTCAGTCTCCTAAGTAATGATTACATCAAAAGCTCTTAAGCCCTTGTTTTATCCATGAAAACTGAGATTCTCAGGCACATAGGAAACCTCAGTCTAGTAAAATGAAATGCAACAGCCTCCTTAATATCTAGACCATAAAGTTCTGTGGACACAGTATTCACAAGGTCAGGGGGGAGAAAATTCTTCCCCGTAACTGAGACTGTTTATGTCAGACACGAGCAGGTCCCACACATGCATCCTCAGAGACAAATACTGGAAAATGTTTACAGATAGAGAGGCACTGGAGACTCAACGGTTATGAAAACTTGAACAAGAAGCTCAAGTTTATGGAAATCAATAATGGAGAACATATTTCATTTTAAGTCTGACAATTTTCTTCTTTTTTTCCATTAAGAACACACGTCCCCAAACACAATATAACAACCAAAGCAGTGTGTGCTCTGCAGTGCACAGTGTACACGTAAGTAGGGGAGAGAAACATCCTTTTTCTCCAGAGAAGCTCCATTAATCAACCTGGAGATTTCAGGGCACAGTGAGACAACTGAAATTGGTAGAAGAAAATCAAACACACCTCTATTTCACGTGGAGTGAAAGAATGTATGGAAGATCAGCTCACTGCCTGGCCATAACTATTTCCACGGGATACACTTTCTGTTCAGCTATGATGAAGTCATTTTTCTGAAGCAGAGTCTCCTTGAGCAGAATGTTTGCTGGATGCTATTTGAGTGGGTTTTATTGATCATTTGATCTAGTTGAAGACTGATGCTTTTTGTACTCTCTTCCCTTAGTTATAACTTCTGCAAAAGACAAACAGAGCCTCAGATTTTCTTTTCTATGAATGAATCCTAAGCAAACAAGAACCTTGCCAGCTTCTAACTTAGGTTCAACTGTCTCTGTAAGAAGCTTTTGCTAATGAAAGCAGCTATTGTTAGATCTTAGTTAGGATAGAAAAAGGAGCAACATTTAATAATGAATTTGAGTTGAGAAACTGGAGCAAGGGAGCTATGGCAGAGAGTTTTAAAATAGATACCAAGATAAGAAGAAAACCCTAACCCTTAATTAAGTTGCTATAGGATGGGAAAAAAAAAGAATTAATGAAAAAGGAATAAAAGCATTTGACAAGGGCTCAAAAAGTGAGCTACCTGGCTTGTAAATATTTTGATTTTTCATTGCAGAAGACTGGCAATCCGGACTTGGTATAGCTTTATGAGAATCCAAAGTTGTGAAGGCACACAGCAGTACTGTAATTTTATTTTTGAGGATATGGATTGAAATAGTGAACTCTAAAACTAGAGAAAAATCAGTCTGGGTTTTTGAAGTATCAAAACATCCAATCTAGAATGGATAGTCTGTTCAGTCCTCTATTTGTGTTTAGAGTAAAAAAATCCTCAAACATAAAAAAGGATCTAAAGTATTTTATTTAAGATCAGTTGCATCTCTAGGAAGAGTTGAAGTATGAGTGGATTAACTCGGTAAAATGAATGGAGAAATCTAGCTGCTTTCCTGCTTCAGAAACTTATATAAGAAGAAGAGTCCTGAATTATGTATGAGACTTTGAATAACAAAGCTTCACAGCACTTAGGGAGACCATTTAAGAATATAGCAGCAACCCTTCCCCCTGCATTGGTTTATTTCTTGGGTGTGAAGCCCCGGTTCTTCCTCCCCTTTTGGAGTACATGCCAACCTACTGTGCCCATCTGAGTGATAAGGGCTAGTCCTACAGGGCACTGTAACTGGAAAATAAACAAGGGAATCAGGACTCTTGCATCCACTCTCTACCTCCTTCCATCAGTCGTGCTCATAAGGAAGAACTACATTCAATCATACATAATTTATACTTAGACTAAGTAATCCTTATAACCTCCCTCTTCAGAAATCACTAGAAGATTTTCTTCTAACACCAGTATGTGCCAGATAATTCCTGTCTCTGAGTTTACTGAAAATATGGAAGGGATGAAGAATAGACACAGAGTTTCAATTACATACAGCTTTAGACAAAGGAAAAACTTCCTGGTTTATTCCTTTTTTCTGCATAATTTTATCCTTTAGAACGGATTGCTTGTGGATGCTGTGGAAAATCAATTGCCAGATTTTTCTAAGAACAGACAAGACAAACTTCTCTTGGAAATTACAAAAATACTTTGTATTGTTGCTCCTGAATAGGGGCTGGAGAAGATGACTTCCTGAAGTCCTTTCCACTACTATTTTTCTATGATACTATGATTATTTTCTGGCTCATTAAATTCCACAGTTCTGGAAAAGACTGGAGATGGTGATGCTGCCAAGGTGATTTGGGCATCTTCAAATTAACCCCACAGGCTTTGGCACTGAGAAACACAAAGATTGCCAACTGCTCTCTGCTTTTTCCCTAGTCTGCCTCTGATCCTTCTAACTGGCATCTAGTCAAAGCAAGACTGAACTTGTACACTTCTGTGTTGAAAGGAACCAAAGTCCCAGAGTTTACAGAGACAAATTCTAGAACCAGATTATTTTAAATAGCAGATTATACCTATATGGAAACTAAATGTAGGTTTGATTGTCTTATCTAAGTATCTCTAAGTAAAGAAAACCTCTGTCTCCATGTCTTAGCATATTCAACTTCTATGTCTGAGGCACCTGCATCTTCACAAGTGGTGAAGATCCCAAATCTCTCCATCAGAAGAGAATTATTTCCCCTTTCCAGACTTTATTGAGGACAAATCTCTTTTTAACAGCACCATTAACATATATCAAAAGAAGCCCAGGGAGTAAGAAGGTGACTGAGGGGTGCTTTACAATACTGGGAAACAAATTAGATGAGCTAACATTGATGAATAATTTAACTAATTAGCTTAAAATATTACAATACAACTGTAAAGGAGCAACAAAGTAGCAGTTTGTTGTTATTTGGCTTCCAATTTCACAAGATGCAGAATATTTGTTGTTGTGTCAGCCTGCCTGACTCCACTCAGCTTTCACTGCTCTTACTCAGATATAGACAGGCTGTTCAATGGTGAGAGCCAGCAGGTTAAGTTATTCCACATATATAAAGCCTGACTCGAGGGTTCAAGGCACAGATAACAGCATGTTCTATGATTATTGCAGGTAAGAAGCACTTGAGCAGACAGCATCTGAAGAAATGCCATCTGAAAATGCCACGGTATCAATACGACAATGAATAGCATCAATAGTGATGGCTGCCTCTTTCTGCAAATACCAGATGTCACAGCATGCAATTTATCTGCATCCAAAAAATGTTTTCAAACTTGCACTGTAAGGAATCTTAGCTCCTGAACTGATACCCAATTCTCTCTGGAATTGAAAGGAATGGAGAGATATCATGTCTTGTACTGGAACCTCCTTCTAGCAGTTCCAAAAGACTGACACTGATGTCTTCAGTCCAGCCAAGGAGGAGAATAAGTGCCCTGCTGTTTTGATTCTGTGGTAACAAAACTGATATGAAGAAAGAATTATACTGCAGTTTGCACAGTATTTATGCTGCAGATTGTGCATGGTATTACCAATTCCAGATGGCTCAGGGAACAAGGGATTTAATTTGAAAGAGAAATGTTGCAAGAATCTAAATGCAGAACTTAAATACAAGGTTCTAATGATTGAAATGTAAGGCCTAGATCTACTGCACAAGGTACTATTGTGGACCAAATTGCAAATTTTAAGGTGATGCCTAAAAATCACAGGAAGACCTAATGAAATGAAATTAAAAAGCCTGAGTAAATGTAACCTACAAAACTAAAAATAAATAAAAGTCAAACAGCTGTAAATATGAGATGTATTGCGTTATGCACATATGTGTGTATTCATTTTGTAGGTATAATTGAAGAACAGAGTTAAAAATGCTCTTAAAAATCTACACACCTGGGTGCAAATCCTCTAGATCTCTTATTCAAATGAGGAAAAAAAAACCCACTCAGAAAATAAACCCTTACTGTCACTTCAATACAAGGTTAAAATGGATCTATTGCTGACTTCATCCATTTGCCAATTGTTGACAGCTGTCAATACAGGGATTTGATTTCTTTATCTGAGCAACAAACATTACATTCGTATCTTCAGAGAAAGATCTTGACTGTGAGCTGCAGTTTCACTGCCCCAACTCAATTACTGCATTCTTGAACTTCGATGTATTCATTTGCGGGCAGTGGGGCAGCCGGTGGGAGGGTATTGATTGGAGTATAATGTCATGTGTAGCAGCGAGAGTAAGATGAAAAGTGTTTTCTGCTTAATGGGTTGGTATTAAGTAGGTGGGAATGGCTTCTAATTAGCCAACAATTGCTGTGTTTCTCAGTTTCCCTCCTTTCCCTCCTCCTGTCGGTCACCAGCTGCCAATCTCTCTCTCCTTTTCCTTTTTTGTCTGGAGTTCATTGCTCACTGCAGGGAAAGCCTTTGTTTAAAAAAGAGGGCTCCCAGGGTCTCATCTGCCAGGGTACAGCTTGCTGCCTGCGATGAGTAGCAACTGTCAGTTTATTTTATCTCAACCTTTTCATCATTCTGCTGAAACTGGTCGAGTGAAACCACCTGAGAGACCTGAGGATTCAGTACCTACAAGTCATTAGCCAGGACTGCTCAGTCTCTCCCCACACAGCAAGTCAACTGAACACTGCTTAAAATATAGTCCACTTTAACCCCATATTTTCCTACGACGCATTAGGACTCCTCCTGCATCTTCCACATTTTAGTTGCATGATCATTCCTTTAATCTATTACAATTATGATTAGTAACATATTTTTCAGCGTTTCCCAGCAAAAATATTCTTTAGAAATACAAAATATAACGCACTAAAATCCAGTTATTAGAATAGGCTCAGTCAGAACCTCCTTCTTATTTAGGTTATGTTCTCCAGCACAAATATCATACCTAGCAACTACCCCAGTTATTCGAACCTCTGATTGTCTTGAAGCTTTTGATAATGAAGTTCAAAGGGGCAAAATCTACTTAGAGTTACAGTTGTGCCACCCTCCTCAAAACAGTAATAAGACTTTATGGGCAAAAAAAAAAAAAAAGCAGTATTTGTCCACAATTTTTAAAATATATGTAGCATTCTCCTCTCTTTGCCCTTCAGTTTCTCTCTCTGTAGGTAAACACGTGTATCTTCATGTACTCCACATGCACACCCATCTTCCAAATGGCTAATGCATTGCACTACAAACAGTAAAAACTTATCAAAGTATGGGAGAGAAAGAAATATTTCATTTTGAACTGAAACAAAATTAAATGTATCTAAATCAAATTCTGTGTCATTAGCCTGAGCTGGTTTTGGTAACCACAGTTAACTTCTTGCAGTCATTACTGACATTTTTAATATAGCAACTAAAGTATTATTTTTCCTTGTATGAACAATGAGCCTTTTCAAGATCTATAAGAGATGACAAGAACAGAAATCCAGTTTTTCTTCAACGTATCTGTTGACTTCTTAATGTTTCAAATCATCAGTGTTTCATCTCGATTCTCTTACTGCAGCATAAGTGCACATATTTGTATGAATATCAACAAAATGAAATTTAATTTGATTTACTATTGAATACTATTCTCAGAACTGAGCTATAGGTACCACTGAGAACAAGCACACTCTTGGAGAATTACATTTCAAGGCACTGTTTGGCAGATTGAAAGGTTCTGGAGTCAAAGAGTTTGGCTTTGTAACACCCTGAAGTGATGGTTTCCAGCAGGAGCCTGAAGTGTGAGGTAAACAGAGGGCTGCAAGAGCTGCATCCAGGACAAGAAGTCAGTGGATACTGTGCAGCTCACTCCCCTCTGGTTTCTACCAGCTGGTTTTTCTTGACACCTTGCGAGTCGGGGGTCTTTTTTATGAGGAATCAATTAAAATGATGAAGTAAACTAAGTCTTCCTCGCTCTGACCTTTTTACCTTTTCTGGTATCCATGACAAACAAATCCTTGGTAGAGTCTGCAGCTTCCTGCCTTCAAACTGTTTCCTGCCATGGGGAAGTTGGCTATTGTCCATAAAATTGACAAGCAACGAGTTACTAAATCTAGGCTATCTTATCTAGATCTGGCTTCTGTTGGGTCTTTCTAGCTAACACAGCATCTACTCAAACTGTAATCTTAACTTTTCTAAAATCCTTAATACCTCACAATTAACATCTCACTTGGGTATGGTCTGAAGTTCCTATTTGTCAAATTCCTTGGGTGCACAACATGAGCTGAGCAGGATTACTCTAGAGCACAGGCACCCTCCATTTTTCAGCTTCAGTTTTCTATCAACAACGAGTGAAATGCACGGTGCTAACACGCCCAGTTGGGATGCACAGACACAGCCAGGCAGCTCTGTGTCCTTGTCCCTGTTTCCCACCAGAAAGTGGGAAATACACCTTCACAAGAAAGACAGGGCTGGAGTATTGGCATTAGCAGATGGATAAACACGAGGTTTACTTATGAGGGGTGTTGGGCACTTGCAGTTCCTATTTCAAAAACGGTTGTGGAAGATTAATTCCCCACAGGAGCTGATACCAGCTATGTGGTGTTTGACTCATATCCATAGCAGCTCAATGTTCCCAAAATTAAAAAAATATGCCAGAATTTTAAGAAAAAGGAACAATATTAAATCACTGGAGCAAACATGGAAAAAATACCAAAAAACTCTTTGAATAAGAACAATTTCAAATCACCCTCTCCATATCAATTTCTATCAGATACTTATTAGTGTCAATATTGTAGGATAGTACTGCCATGTTCAAAATCATGTACCCGTATGACACACCATGAAAAATACTGAATAATTACTTGGCTCTATGACAAAACCTGTATGAGGCCTTCCATGGGAATATTCCATATTATAGATAATACTGAATGCTTAACTGAGTGAGTAGGAACAAGTGGATGAGCCTGGAGGCATGGTCATCTACTTAAGCATGCATTTGAATCTTCAAGCTAATTAATCACCCACTTGTGTACTTAAACTTAGTCAATCCATTCCCACAGGTGATTAAGATCTATTTAAAGGCCATTTTGATACTTCACTATTTTCTATTAACCAACTTGTCAAGAGACTCAATTGGAAGTGTGATTCTTTCCACTTAATTCTCTGATCACAGTGTAATAAAAACACAGAGCATGAAGAACAGTGTGAAAACAGTAGAAAAATACTGAAAAAACTCTCAAAATCCTCCTATTGATTCTAGTACAAGCATAAAAGATATACCTAAGAAGAGGTAAGTTGAGATGCCAGCTACTGAATATAGAGGTAACTGACTTAGACGTCTTAAACACTGGCATAAACATGCAAAAAATTGGAATTTGGAGTGAAGGTATAGGGCCAAAAAAGGAGAAAGAATAATTTGCAAGTATAAAAGTGAAGAATAAGAAAACAAACACAAGAGAACAGACAAGGAATGAAGAGAAACAAGAAAATAATGTATGTTTCAAAAACAGTTCAAAAAACCACAAAATATCCCTGGTGATTACAGAAAAGAATAAAGAGAGGTGGATTTCTGGGCAAAAGAAACATGGTTCCATAAACAAATAAAATTGTGAAGTGCAACACCTCACTTTTCAAAATAGATTGGCTTATTCTAAATGTAAATCATTTAAATCTTGACTATCTTCAGACCACAGAGTCTTAATAAAAACAGCAATTTGTTATTTATAAGAGGAACAGAAAAGAATGTCAGAAAAAAGAACGTGAGGGAAAAGGATGTCAGAAAAAAATCTCTCAAAGATGCAGAAAAGAAAGCTGGCTTGGGAAACCCAGGAGAAGGAAGGTGTTTGATACACTGCCTGTGACTCCTGAGATGACCTAAGGGTTCTGTTACAGAACATATGCACTGAACAGAGTTTCTTTGTCTGGGCTTTTATTTTCTGTGTCCAAAGATTGTTGGGGAGCTTTGGGTGAGGAAGGGTTTGCAGCAGAAAGGTGTTTTCATGTTGGCCTGAGGTCTAGACTGGTTGGCCTATCTGCAGACAGCACCAATAAAAGATTCTTTACCAAGTCTAAATGACAACAACCATCTCAATATTAAACAAACCCACAAAAATCAGATCTCTAGCTCTTTATGAGGATCCATTCTCCTTTCTGAGAATAAACCCACTAGATACACCTCTGCTCATGTATGCAGCAAAGGAAAGGAAAGGATGGGCACGAGGAGAGGCCCTAGGGCTGCCTCAGAACTTTTCCAACTGGCTGTTCCTACTTTGGCCCTGCCACCATCAGGGCATTGCCACAGCACAATTCCTGCCAGCTGTTTCATTTTGTGACTCTTCATTAATGCTGCAGTCAAACCTAAAACTTCTAGGTGCTGCAAATCAAGGATTTCTTCAAAACTGTCCTAATATGGTTGGGCAAGAGATTAGATTTTTATTTTTGCACCATTCTGTAAAATCAAGCAGGACTGAACTTCTGCCCTGAGAATTTTCACTTTTTAAACTGGAAAAGAACTCCACTTACGCAGAAGTACTGACAATGCAGTGCACAAAACTATGCTAGTTCAGTGCATAAAGCTACACTAAAGGGTCTGACAATATACTGCAGTTTGAACATCACTTCCAATTTTTTTTTTTTCCACAAGAAAGAACAATTCACCTTATTTAGGAAACCATTTTCTGCTGATCTAGGGAGCTTGTCTGAGAAAACACAGCTGGATGCCAACAATATTTAGCACATGATGTGTCTAAAGGAAATGCGCGGCAAGATTTTGATGGTTCCGTACAAAACATCAGATGGCAAAAAGCCTAGATAAGATCCAAATTCTCCTCCTGGTAAAATGTTTTTATGTAACTATTGATGACAAGAACACTCACAATCACAGTCAGAGTGATAATGATTTTTTTTGAACCTTAACAACACTGTCATGAAAAACCTGCCAGCTCTCACCAAAGACTATGAAGAAACTTCTAACACATTAAACCATGGTTAAACATGAAAATGTTCCATGAAACATCCTATTAAATATGGTTACAGGCAATCCACACACCTGACCTAGATCTTATCTTGTCTAGCAATTCACAATTATCTACATCGGTATTGAAAAGAAAGCACAGTAAAGTCCCCTGGATATTGCATTTGTACAGAGCATGAGAACACTGAATATCAGCACTCCCCTCTTCTCAGACAAACTTCAGCCATCAACAGAAAATAGAACAAGCTACTGCACTCCTGGCAAAACTGACACAGATGTTTATGCAGCGTTCTTGGGCTCTTCATTGAGAATCTGGTGCATCTGACCACTGACCACAATGTGCTGAAAAACCTCCCTGTCACCCTCAGTTCCTCTCTTCACACTTGATTCTTTCCATAGTCCAAGCAGTAATCACTCTCACTTGCTAAAAATATCACTGTATCTCTAAGCACACCTAACACATACTTAAAAAACAAATCCCAACTAATAATTAATAAGATAACATATAGGAACCACATAAGCTGATTTTCAGAAACACACCTGTTCCATGCCATCAACATCTACACACGAGCATGGTCTATTTCAAACCTAGTTAAGACTGTATTAAGACTTAGTTAAGAATATTTTAAGAGTCTATCTAGCATTAATATAAAAAAAGACTTTTTTTTTTTAAAAGCTAAAGGTGAGACAAGATAAAATACAGAAAGTGGTGAGTGCTAGGTGATGTGAATAAAGAAGAGGCAGCACAAGTTTAGCAAATTTTGAAGAAAAAAAGACAGAATCATCTCTAAATTTTTTGTTTTCCTAATAATTTTCCTAAATGTACATATTTCAGAATTTTCAGCCTGTACTTTTTCCAGAAGGGAGAAAATGTTTCTGTTTGAGAAACCCCATAAAAAGGTGCAGAAACCATCCTGTGAATTTCAGTAGGGGACGGAAGAATTTGAACTACTTTTAAAACAGGCTTATTAAGAAGTGAGCCTTTGTGCCTCTGGCACAGGGACAGCCTTGGAGTCTGTACTTAGTCACACACCTCCTTTAAATAATTGAAAGTCATAGTTCTTATTTACCAGTGTGAACAATAATGTCCATAATTATATACACACGATATACAATGAACAATAGTGTGTATAATACCCTTACTTCATGTTCAGCTGCATTTTCTAAAAAACCTCCAAATCTGTCTCTAAAATGCTTTCAATTACTCCCTGTCTCCAGACTAGCCCACAGTGCACAGACTGCTGAGAGAGTGGAGGTAACATCAGAAGTTTTCCTGGAATTAGTGTACTTTATACAAAACAGACAGCAAAAAAAAGCAGTTTATCACATTATGAAGCAGCCTGTTCTGCTGTTGGACACGATTACCAAAATGGCCCATAAATTACACAGCTCTGGTAAGTTACAGTAGAGAAATGTTAACTGAATTTGTTTAGCATAATTCTTGATCTCATATCTCACTTCTGACTCTCCCATCTTTCATGGACAATCCTTTTATTAACTAATGACAAAGTTACACGCATGTTCAATCTAAAATGCACCTGGTCAGAGAGCTGTTTTCTAAAACATTAGAAATTCTGTGCTAGCCACATCTTTTACAGAAAAATGACCATAAAACATCTTAAAGAGCTTTCAAAAATGTGAATCAGTGAGATGAAAATGTAATTTTTTACATAACACAAAAGGACAGTCATACTATAGAATGTACCATTCCTTATATCCATGAGAGGAAGCTGGAGAAAGAATATTGAGGGACTACATATTTGGGAGTAAGAACAGAAGCTCATTATTAGATTGTATTTTCCAAGGTATAGGTTTAGCTGGTGCTTGCATTTTAAATTATATTGAAGGCTGCGCAGGAGTGGAATACTAGAAATAGCCCTGATCATGCTGAAGCTGATGGACCCAGATATTCCATTAATCATAAGACTTCAGAATTGATGACAATATGCTATATTTAAAGCTATCATAAAAATACTCCAGCAAAATAAACACGGGAAATCCATGGTAAAATGCATCAATTCTGCCAAGTTCTCCAAAGTCAAGGAATGTAAATCTAAATTGTTGTCAAAAGCACATACTATTGCTCAAGAAAACTGAAGACTTTGTAGGATGAGGAAAACAATACATTTTAAGTCCACTCTTAAAAGCATTCAGATGATTTCAAGCATTCAAGGGCTCCTGCTGAGGTACAGCCCTGCCAGATGCAAAAACCTGGACTGAGTTGCCAGACTCACAGAAAACTATTTCTGGTCAGCATTTCATGTAATCAACATGCAAAATCTGATTCAAAAATTTCCTGCCTTCAGCACCTTTAATTATTCTTCTTTCCTCTAGAAGGCAGCAAGTCAGGTGATTATTTATTGAAAGGCCTGTGAAATGTTTTTTCATCAATGTTAGACTGTAGGCTCCTTTTTAGGATTTTATATGGAGTCACACTCTTTTTTGCCTACTCATTCTGCTGATAATGTTTTTTATCTATTTTACTAAACATAAAAAGAACAATAAAACCATATTTGCTGTTGCTGTGGCATCTCACAATGATATAAATAACTCACTTGTAAGTGAAGTCAGGTGACTGAGTCAAAGGCAGCAGATGGAAACACATTCTCCTTTGCATTTTTAAACATTGCTTTCTGACAATCCCATCCCTTTTGTCCATGACAACTCTGGTCAAAACATCTATTTTATTAATAAATGTTGAGGTAAATTGAGTAATTAATGGTTCTTCCTGCCTAGTTATTGAAATGATTGATTTAGAAAATAAGTCTTGGTTGAAAGACATAAGGTAATATGGCAGTACTTGAATTTAAATGTAATTGTTCCTTCACTAGCTTAAGTATTTCTTTTGCCTAAGAATACAGAAACTACTCATTTCTTTGACACAGAAAAATTTTTCAGTCAGATGAGTTAGAAAAAAAACTTACTGCCTTTCTTCTCCCTTTCATTAAATTTCCCTGCGGATTAAGAACTACCATTGTATCTTGTCTTTCTCTGTTCTATCCTCAAAAAGACTGAGAAAAATCTAGTAGATTATCAACACTGAGCTGTTTGAAAGAGCTAGAAATACTGCTCTATTATCACAGCAGGAATTTCCTAAGTGATGAGTTCATCATAGGATGCACAGACATTCTCCTGGAAGGTAGAATAAAGGCTGTACCTGAAACTCAAAGCCAGCAAATCCTAATCTTGAATTGGTGCCAGGTCATGTTTTGCCAGACAAAGATATTAAAAATGTAATGCCAGTACTAACGAGAGATTTGGCACATGAAACATGAGGAATGTTACAGATTGTGCTGACAGTGTGACACTATGTTTTCCTGGATGTAATCTGGGTATCATGAGAGTAAGCTTGGAGCACTAATGAGAAGAATGATATTGAACTGGAAGAGCTGCTAAATATGCAGTAGCCACAGGGTTCCTGGAGTGAACTGGAACTGAAATGAAAACTGCAATACTGAAAGTAACAGAGGGTAAACTAGGCAGAAATACAGAAGGAAGAGAATCTCAGCAGGCAAAATTTGTTTGTGGTACTACGCTTGCCAGGACATAAAGGGCTTTTCTAATCATACTCTGTTTATCCCTGAAGTACTGTTAAAGAGGAACAGGATTCTCAAGCTTAAAGGGGCACATATCAGTTCAGGAAATAAATGAGCTTAACAACCAAATGGAAAAAGCCATGTATAAAAGTTGAACAGAAAACCCTTCAGATGCAAGCACTTCAATTTGTACTGGAGATACAAAGCTCATTCTATATCTTTGAGGTTCCTGTGGGCTTTTTTTTCTGTTGCCATTGTTGATTTTTGTTTGCCTCCTATTTGTATCACCTACAGTTAGTGATTCTTACATGAAATGTATATAAAATTCTTCTATGAATTCTTTTTTTGACCACCTCTGTTGGAATTCTTGTTGCTCACATTACAGGTCTAGACGGGAGAAATGCAACCAAATAACTCTGACAGTCAAGAAAATCTGTCAGTGTGCTAGATGTTCCCTTATTGAGGCACAAATCACAAATATAGATATGCATAGCCATTGAGGAAGTGGTACCATCACTAGAACTTTGAACAGAATGCTATCTAAATTATCTCTTCAGCCTCCAAATGAATGCCATTGTTCCATAACTCTCAGTAGCTCCCAGTGTTGCCTCTGGTATCCTGGCTCCTGTTAACTGCTTATATCTTCAATTACCACTTATTTTATGTACAAAATTCACCACTGAAGTTATACCTAATTTTCCACTTCTGTGAAAGGGTGAGATACACAAGAAAGCACCAGCCAGGCAGTTCTTTGTCTTTAGGAGTAAGATAATTGAGGGAATAACAAAGTAACCCTGAAGCTCCATATTGTGACTGCCCCAGTTGTCACTTATTTTCACTGCACTCCAGATTCACATTCTTCAGAGGATTGCAGAGCAGGTAGTTTTAAGGTAGAGCAGACTTGTACCTCCTCCTTCCTCAGTACAATACAGTTTACTACTATCAGTACTTGGAGATAATGCATAATTCAGTTTCTCTTGTATTAATGTATTGTACAAGGGAAAAAGAGCAAAGAAAATTTAACCCATGAAGAAAGAGCTCTACTCCACATGAAGTCCTCCTCTGGAAACATAGCAAAGAAAGCAGACTGGCTTTTATTTTTTCCCTTTCTCTCTAATGTCAAGTACAAGGATACCAAAAATAAAGCAGCGTGCTTTTCTGGATTCAGAACTATGTCAAGCAGAAATCACACCTCACTTTTAGTAACAGGGATCTTATTATTGTACGTGCTTGAAAAACGTACTGCAAATGGAGACTATTATTATTTTCTTTAAAGATTAAAACAATTATGTTTTGGCCAAAACATGCAACTGCGATGTTCTGGCAAACAGCACTGAAAAAATGTAACTTACCTTGGTCTATTTCTCCCCNTTCTTTAAAGATTAAAACAATTATATTTTGGCTAAAACACATAACTACGATGTTCTGGCTAACAAAATGTTCTACCATCCAGAGCAACTGCTACTGTCTATTTCTCCCTGTTACATTGTATTTTAACTCATTTAATTCGGCCTCTAAAACCAGTGCGCAGAGGAGGATTAAACCCGGGAAACAATTCAATAAAACCGCACGAGAAAAACGAGCGGAGCGCTGAGGAGGGCGCAGCACTAACGCGTTCCACGAGCGCTGCCTTACCGGCGGTGAGGGGCTCGGTGCCCATGGCCCTCCTGCTCTGCTTCCAGGCCAGCAGGCGCTGCAGGCGGAGGGGCTCGGCCGCCGCCGCCACGTGCCCGTGGAACGCCGCCATGAGCTGGTGCGCCCGCGCGATGCCGCAGCAGCTCTCGGTCTCGGCCAGCAAGGGCAAGTCGTTCAAAGCTTTCGCGGCCTCGGACGCCTGGCTGAAATATTCCAGAGCTTCGTCATAGCTCCCCTAGTCAAGGAGAGAAAAAGAAAAGCTAAAAGCTACTTGTAGTCAGCTGTGTTTTACCTTGACATTAGAGCCAGCTCCTCTGACGCCTCAGAGATGTGGCAGCCCACAGAGTGACTCATGGCTGGGCATTAAGAAAATAACCCTACCTTGCTGTTTTCTAACCTCTAAAATCCAGATAACTCTGCTCATGTCTTCGAATTGAATAGTTTTTTGGTTATCTCTGTAGCATTTTGAGCATACAAGTCCAAGTATATCAAAGCTAAGTATTAACAAAGATTGCAGCCACGCCGTTTAGAAATTATTTAAATTGTTTCATTACATTCAACAATGCTGTGGGAGGAAATGTCCTAATTTATGGTGGCATTAAATTTTAAAAAAACAAATCTTAAAAATGGAAGAAAAAAAGATGATTATCTGATAGACTTAGAGCACAGAAAAGGACAGAAATTAAAACTTATTAATGGGGGAAGAAAGGGGTTTACAGAATCCCAGGGATATTCCTAATCACAAAAAGAGAAACAGTAGGAGAAACGTAGCCCAGCTGTTGCTGAATAGAAAACTCCAATAATTTATCTCTCTAGCCTACAGCTGGAGTGGAATTCTGCTGTCCTGATGGCAGAAACTGCCTGACTGAAAACATTTTCAGAGCTGTCTTATCCTTTAAGTCTCATCTTGACTTAGTAAGAGTGAAATTCTCTTCTGCACAGAGCCTGGGAGGAGAGACTCCAACTATATCTGTTTCATTTGATATCACTTTTTGGGATGAAAATTCCTGTGACTGCTAAAATGTGCTTATAATTAAAAAAGGGAAAAAATGAGTAATAGAAATTCTGGTAGTCTTTCAGCTTTCTTTAACACAGCAGAAGAGCAGAATTAGACCTATGAGGATACAGCAATGCATAAAGAATGATAAGTTGTAATATAATAAAAAAGTAGAAACACATACTTAATATACTCAGCAGAACTATAGCAGGTTAAGTGATGCAATTAGTGAAAGGAATGCAGCAAATCAGACTAAGACACTCAGAAAAAGTGAAATGAGAAATGATAGAGCGTATCATGTAAACTTCAGAGTGTACATATTAAGTAAGGAAGCTGCTTATCAAACTGGGGGAAATGAGACCTAACAGTCCTGCATAACACAAACCCAGGCCTTTTAGGAAACAAGAAACACCTGGGTAAAACAATCGTGATTAGAAAGCAAACTGTGTGTACAGCATTAAAACAAGACAGTGCTGGTGAGGGAACAGTGACATGGGAGAGCTGGAAAGATACAGCAACAGTATGGACACAGCAAAGTGAATTTGGTCAAAGTGATTTGTGTTTGGAAGAACAGGAAGAGTTATATCCCTGGTTTACTGAAGGTCCCCACGGATAGATCTGGATATAAACAGAGATATCTTTAATTTGATGGACAGTACTACTGCAAATTTTATCACTAGGGGATGTACAGAGTTGAATAAAAAGACCTTAATAATGACTTAACTTAGACAATACTGGTGATGACAGCTGACACCAGCAGGCAGTGATCCAAAAGAGGAAATGTTAATTCACATTCAGTTTTGGTAAACACTGCTGAACTTGCAGAAAAAAAATAATAATATAGAAAATTGGGAATTGCAAATGTCGAGATATTTTTATGTTTAAACTCATTATTTTATATACATCGATAAGATTAAGTTACTGCACTTGTGCCCTCCTACATCGCTGCCCCAGCTCAAGGCAGAAAATTCTGAACTGAGAAAGAGAAGTTAAAGAATAATCAAATGAGATTAGTTCTTAAAATATCAGTTCTATTGAATTGATTATTAGCAATGGTTGAAGAAGGAATGAAATACAGAAGCAGTTACACAGAATTTATTAATTTTCAGATTTAGAGGAGAATAATTGAGCACAGTGTCACATCATCCTGCTTTCTTCTAAGTTTCAGATCCATTTTACAGTTATTCCATCAAGTTGCCAAAGACCTTAAAACTTAGTTTTCAATGGGAAACTCAGCATTTATGTTAAGAACACATGTAAAGAGAAAATCCTTAGGCTAATTTAGAGATTATAAAGAAAAAGAATTTTACTCCTTATGAGACAAAACCAGGACGAACAGGACAGCAATTTTGGTAGTGGGGGTTCTCTGTTAGGGGAGCCCTGGAAAAAAAAAGGGAGCATTTAGGCACAGTGTAAGTGAAAAGGGGAAAGTACTCTGTTCCATATATTACACACAGAACTTATGACAAAAAAGAAATGCAACAGAAGATAGAAAGAGTATTTCTATTTTTATTTCATTCATAGTGAAAGCGTTTCCCAAGTTCCATATTATCCAGCATACAGAATAAATTCTTTTTATCCCTTATTGTATCTAAATAATTTCTAGTAGCAATTCAGCTCTAAAATAGGTGTTAAAGCATGAATCTTTCACTTTTGCAGTAATATCATTAACCCTTTTCATTTCAAAACTCAAGTGTTACTGCAGTGCAAGCAAAGACAGAAAGTCCTTCCACTGCTAACAGACCTTTGACAAACTACTTGCTGCCAGAACCCATTTCATAAATTTGGCTGAGAGAACACAGAGAAGAAATTTAGCTAAGATTATAAATAGCTCATGAGTATGCAGTGCAGTATACATTCATGTATAGTGCAATAAAATTTCATTTGCATTAACTAACGACTCTTTATGGGCATATATGGCCCCAATTGTGATTTGGACGTAGATTTTTCACAACATGTAAAGTTTGTCCTGATCCGAATTTGGAGTTTTTTATTCATCTATTTTAGAACAAAACTCTGTGTGTTAAATATGATGTGAAATTTTCACCTTTCTCAGAAAATTAAGGCACATTTAAGTTAGTCACGCAGTGACTTCTCCTTGGGTAAACACCAGCAAGATGCAACCCCTGGATCAAATCCTCTGGTGCCATTTCATAGGCAAACCCAGATTTTACCAAGAAGTAAATCAAGTGGTTTGAGATCATTACTACAAACAGTACTTACTCTTTCATTGTGAACTTTTCCAAGTAGGACATTTGCATCCACCAGGCTTTGGCTCAGATTAGCGCTCTCAGCATCCTTCACAAACTCTCCCAAGTACTTCACAGCCTCATTTGATTTTCCTTGACTAAAGAAAAGGACAGGGACAAAAAAAAATATTTACTCAGATGGCTTCTTCAAATGCTGAAGATCTGCTCCCTTGTTCTGAAGCAACTTTACTTTGTGATGACTCAGCCATGACTGGATTTTATTTCCAAATGGCCTCCAGCACTACCTGTGCTGAGCCCAATGAGACTACTCCACACAGAATGTCTGAGGGCAGAACTGGATCCTTTCAGCAAAATAGAACAAAACTTTCTTTCAGAATATTATGCCATACTTTAAGGCAAAGAATGAAAACAAGTGGATGATTTAATGGGGTTTTTGGACCTTCCATGATTTTATTCTTTTTCGACTGTGCTGCTGATAATATTTTCAATTCAGCTGGACCTCACATACTGACAAAATAGGGGAAGGAGGTATGAACGAGGTTTTTACAGTAAGGTTTCCTGTCATTTAGAGCTGCTCTAGAACCTGGTGGTGCAGCAGCAGCTCCATAAAATGCTGGATCTCAGTTTTGGGGGGACAGCCTTTCCCTGGAACACAATACTGCCCTTTGGCTGGGGGGATCAAAGGTGGCCAGGGTCACACAGGCAAACCCATAAACTGTGGATTGCAGGTGCCACCCCCAAGTCCCAGTGAGCTCAGAGCAACCTGAGGTCACAGCTGCATCTAACTTGAAAATTGGCTAACATACTTTGACAATAACATTTGCAGATTTCCTTTTTTTTTTTTTTAATAAAGCCAGTCATATTAACAACATAAGACCCGAGCAGTGTGATTGCAAGATATAAGACAGACATCTGAGCTTGCTTGTGAATAAGGTACCGTGTCCTTTTTCCCTTTAAGGCCAGAGTGTTACTCCAGCTGACCTCAATATTAGCCATGAACTTGAGTCACTAACGTAGGAGCGTAGCATGATAAATGTCAGGCACCAAGCAAGAGAGAAAATCCAGTCTTAATTAAGAAATTCACAAAAACAGGAGTTTCTGTAAGTGATAAAGAATTGTGATTTATTTTCTCAACATCTTAAACCACCTTCAAGTTATATTCCTGCAGCAAAAGATGACTTGGCATTTATTTACATTACAGTTTTTATTATAAACTATATTAGGGATATGTGTTTTCAAAATCTGGCAGAACTCTGAATTCCCCTCTTTTATGCTATGGGAGCAATTATAACAGCCTGCCACGAAAGAGGAAACACAGCAAAGGTTAGCTGCAAATTTACAATATTGCAGTGATTGCAACTGAGGGGGCAAGATTGCTACAAAAGGATGCTAAATCACTGCAAACTAACATTCTTGAAATGTTCAAGTACACGCTAATGTAAAGCTTAGTGGTCAATTAGCAGTCTTGGATTTACTAAACTTTCCTAATTTAAGTATTGTAATACCATGAGAATACAAAATATATCGAACTGTAGACATTTACCAAATGTCAAAAGGCTTCTAAATTTTGAAATTAGAAACATATATTTTTTTAACCTGTTTTTTTTTATCCAGAGAAAAGAAAATCAAAGGTTTCCCTACAGAAACACAGCATATGATTTATATAAGTTAAAGGACAAGGTTAAAGTGTTAGACAAATATTAATTCCAGTTTTTCTAGTTTTCTATATGCAGTGCACAGGTGCAACTTGAAGAGCATATTATATGGTATAATCATTAAATCCATTCAACCAGACCTTTGAGAGTTAAAAACATATATTCTGAGGAAAAGGACTCCTTGGTCCAAGGAATGAGAATGAAACAGTGCAGAATATTTGTGTATCAAGGTGATTCCAGATTCCAATTGGGAAAACAGGACTGTTAACACCCACATCCCCTGACAACTGTCCAATTATGTATATCACACTTGGCCTACTGTTTGCAGTAGAAGTAATCAATAAAGGATGTGGTTGAGTGAACATAGATTTTGGTTGAACCAATGCATGAAAACTTAATCATTTACTCAGAGTGGAGAAATCAAATAGAGCAGAGATGAAACAGCCACTGAGGGGTTTGTTGATTGTGCCACCAAGTTTGTGGGCTAGAGGCTGAAAGTAATAAAGCAAATGGAATCAGTGACAGGAGAAAATGTAAAAAGGTTTTCTTAATTTCATGAATTAATAGAAATGTTTCGATGTATTTTTGGCCATTTTTTATTTTTTGCATCAAAACTTCTGCTCCACATATAGAAAATATGAAAATTGCTAGGGCATATAACCTCTTTGAGGAAAACAGGGGTCAATTTGATATATATCAGTAAGGTATTTCTCACCATTAGAATTTCACTTATGCCACCTAGCAATCAGTTGGTACAGTTCAACAATTTTTCAAAGGAAGTACTTTTAAAAGCACTGCAGCTCGAGATATTTAAAGTATGCTAGAAGGATTACTGAAACACTTTATCCTACACAAGACCTGATAACATGATAAACAGGTCTTTCCTACTCAGAGGGCTAATATTATATAGTTCCTTCAAAAATCTACATGTTATTTTATACAGCCATATACTTTCTCCTTAGACATCACCTTCCTAAATGCATAAAATGCAATTTCCTAAAGACACAGTCATTCATGATCCCACAGAACAGTTATGATGACTTCAGCAGAAGAGATCTACACATCTACAGCAACTCATTTTCCAGTTTCATGCTAAAATGCCCTATGAGATTTTTACCCCTATTAGACTTTTATGAAAATATGCACCTTTTATAGGATTGCTCATGTGATGGAATTGGATGTATAAATCATGTGTCCACAAGAAGTCATTACCATGGTGGACACTGGCAGAATAAGTCAAGAACACAATGCTATTATGTCAGATTCTTTCCCCTGGAAAATGACATGACTAAATGCTCATGATAAAGATTTTCAGTTTCCCATGGTCTCTGGAAACATCTGCAGCAAAGATTTCACAAAATATTCCAAAGCCATAGACAGGTTCTGAGCAATTCAGGAGGGCTCAGGCACTTTCTCCAATCTGTCACGAGGAAATAAGTGCAAACTCTCACAGACATTATGGTTGTAGTGCATTATTTTTGGGAAATAGTCATCTTCTTGAGATGATTACATCCATCAAATTTAAAATTATTTACACAAATCTAGCCTAGATCAGGTAACAATACAAGCAAAGGAAAATTGAACAAGCTGAATATGGGGATTCTGTCACCAGCAGTAATTACTGGGGCATTTATCCAAAATATTCTGTGTCCAGCTCTGGCACCCTCAGCACAGGATGGATATGGACCTGTTGAAGCAGGTGCAGAGGAGGCCACAAAGATGTTCAGAGGGCTGGAGCACCTCTCCTGTGATGACAGGCTGAGAGAGCTGGTGCTGTTCAGCCTGGAGAAGTTGTCAGGGAGACCCTACAATATCTAAAGGGGGCTTATAATAAAGACAGGGACAAGTTGTTGAGCAAGTGCTGGGCCTGATGCAACAGGACAAGGGGTAAGGGTTCTAAATGGAAAGGGGGTCGATTTAGATTAGATTTATGGAAGAAATGTTTTACAACAAGAGTGGCAAACACTGGAACAGGTTGCCCAGAGAACTGGTTGGCACGCCATCCCTGGAAATATTCAAGGCCAGCCAGTCTGGGGCTTTGAGCAGCTTGATCTGGTTGAAGATGTCCCTACTCACTGTAGGGTGGTGGACTAGCTGACCTGTAAAGATCCCTTCCAACCCAAACTTTTTATGATTCTATCATTCTATGATTCATTGGTGCCCAGACTTTTCCATGTGTAGGTTTCTCAAACAACTCAGAGTTACTGAGAACCATAATATTTCACAGGGTTGAACAGTTAATGCCTATCACACACCCAAAGCTCCTCAAAGCAGATGCATATGTAAGGTGCTTAATTTGGTAAATGCTCTCATGGCATAACTACAAGATGGCTTTTATAAAAGGTACTACAACAGCCATTTTCCAGAGAAAAGGTTTATGGTTTATCTATTCTCTAATATGTTCTTCAATAGATTAAATCCCTGATCCTATACATGAGACTGTACTACTTCTTCATCTGAATTAATCAGGATATTCCTGTTCCTGGAGAATGTCTTAAATACTAAACTGAGGAGTCTTACTGCTCTTAGTATCTGCTCCCACTGCTCCTCATCTACTGTTTTTCTTCTTTTTCAAATTGCAACGAGTGGAAAGCAGTGAAACCATCCATTCCTGGATAGCTAAAGAATGCTTCCAGAAGGTGTGGAATACAGATTTGATGCAGAAGAAAATCACTAGCCACTCCATCTTTAGGTCTGCTTTTAAGAAAGGAATTGGATTGGCGTGGTCTTTCAGATGAAGAGTTTAGCAAACTGACTTCAGAAAGATCTCAACATCTGCAAATTCTGAGTAAATAATTGCATGTACAGAATTCCAGAATGCCTAAATCACAGAAAGGAAATTAATATACATGGTTTACCAGGAATGTTCTCTTGCCTATCTTAACCCAGCTTCTACCAAGGCTGCTGCTTTTTGAGAATACAAGGAGCTCAGGAATGCTACTGAAGACTCAGAAAACTCATTGCAAAGACACTCATTGTAACAGTTGGTGTTTTAGCTACTAAATCTTTCTTGGTTAGGCTTTAGGAGAGTTTTAAAACTGGGACCTGGTATTCTTAGTCAGTTCTGTGTCTTTTTGAATATCTTTTTCCATGTCCTTATTTAGGATGCTCAGAATACATGTAAACATGAATTATGCATCAGAGAGCTGAACAGGACTGTGGTTGTGGCTGATTCCTATGTGCTTGGATGAGGCCAAGAGACAAGGGATCTGACTCAAAGAGGAGAATTTTTTCTCCACACTGAAATAAACCTGGTGACAAGTCCCTCTCCATAAACAATTGCCAAGCTCTATCATGCATCATATGCACTGAGGTCTTCAAACATAGGATTAATTAAGAATAAACTGCAGCAACCTTCACTTTAATCTCTTTTTTCCCTATATGATAATTTCATTAGATGACTTTATGTTAAAATTATTTGTACCTGAACTAATTCACCTAGTAGAAGATTTTAATGCCAGATGCTGAAACAAAAATATTGAACACAAATATTTGCAACAAATTTGTACCAAGTTACACATGCATAAACCAGAAACGCCTTCACAGAAGAAGTGAATGCAATAAATGGAAACTTACACTTCAGAAAATATTACACTGAGACACCTACTGAAGCTTGCTACATTCTTCCAGGTTTTCTTTTTCTAATCTGGAAAATAAGTCTGCAGTTCTATTTTCCAGTAAGGTAAGGTTCCTCCACAAACCAAAAAAAAACAAACCACCCAACACTTAAAAAGCTCTCAAAATGTGGAAGAAAAAGGACATGTTATAGCTTACAGGCAAAGAAAAGCTAGAACTGTACACTTTAAAAAATGTGTAACAGTTTAAAATAACTTTCAATGAAAGGGTCACTTACTGCAAGAAGGGCACTGCTTAAAATTTAAGCAGTCAGTAATGGGAAGCGACAGACCTCTAACAATTTAAGTCTTTCACAGCTGAGTGAATCTGCACTGACAGTCAGACAAGGATGTGCTAACCTACCTTGCCAGGATCTTGGCTACAGCTGCATATGCTCTGCCCAGGCCAGCAGAATCACAAAGGGTTGTGAAGATTTCTACAGAGGTTTTCAAAACCTGTGAAACAGGAAGATAAAACCAGTAAATACCCCAACAGTAATTTCCACTTTTTCTTCCCCTCCCAATCTCTCTGTCCACACAGAACATAAAATTAAAGCTTTCCCACTTCTACAACTGTCCTCATTATGTTAGCCATAATAGGACTAGTGTTTTGAAAATTATTTATAGTTGTTTGAAACTACTCAATAATTACAAATCAAAAACATGTAACTTGCAATTATAACCCTGTATTTTGGCAATTTGATAAAAACCAAAGAGGTACTCCCTGATTTGCAGTATAAATTTCCTTATCCATAATTTAAAAGATTTTAAGAGCCTTTGCTTTTATGAGTTTCTGATAATTGATAACTTGAGATACTGTCCTTTGCATTCATACTGTTTTAGAATGATATGCTGAAATACAACTGACTATTACGTTTCTTTCTTTAATCTGTCACAATTTATCTTAGTATACAATTCAGATGACCCAAAACTGAATAAGTTACAGGTTATACTTTTAATCTACGTTGGCCTAAAGTACTGTAGATAATGCTGCTATTTTTCTGGTTAATTCACAAGAAGTTTGTTAACATTAGCTTGGAATCTACTCTACTATTATGAACCCTCCCATAACTGAAGGCTTACAGCTGCTGTATAAAAACATATGATCTTAATTTAATACTGACATCACCTATATTGCAGAATTTGTCTTTTCATCCATTTTTTTCAATGGCGATGACAGGAGAGTGCATATAAAATTAAATCTTATTCTTTCATCCCTCCTCTTTGTTGCTTGACCCAATCTATTACACACATGAGAAAACAGGAATTCTCCAAAGACTCTCTATGGAAATCCTTTTTGCACGTTTCCAAGCAAGGAGTAGTGAATTACCAGTTCTGAGGGGGGATGGGAGATGCCCAGGGACATACGACAGTATCCTGCATGCCCCAGGATGCCTGTTCATACTGAGGTAAAAGATTGGGCATTTTCTACTAAGAGTGCATCCCCTGTCATTGGCAAAGTGCATGGTTCAGGAGAAGACAACCTGTGTGTGCTAATGCGGTGGGTGTCACCATTTCCATTGCTGTTTTCACCACTCAGATTTCCTAGCTATTATAAGAGTTTTACTACATGCAGCAGCATCCCTCCACATGGCTGTTTTCCTTTAGCTACACAAGCTCTGTGTGCACCAAAAGCAGCATTTAATAATGTGCACTGCTCTATTTATCATCCCTCAAGTACTTTCTTATCAGTAGTGTTCTAATGTTGTATCCTATCCTTGCAGGTCACTGCCAATTGAGTTATCAATGCATTAAGTGTGGCAGAAAGAGTACAAAGGCACCTCAGTTAGGAAGTTGTCACATCAGTTCAGAACTCTCCCCAAACTGAATACGTACATGATGTTGTCAGTGCCTGCAGTAAATCCTTCTAATAATCCAGGATGGTAGCAGGAACACACAGGTGTCCAAAAAATAATTCTTGGTATTGCATTTAACTCAGGGGACCTACAGCATTTGTTGTAATTATGGTGCCCATATTAGAAAATCTGCTATTAGAGTGTCAGGAGGTGTCACAAATGTTATGTGCTGGACTGAAATCCTTCCTACTTTAAAACTGGCCTCTACAATATTAAACTTGGACACAGGGCCCGCAGTCATTACTATCTGGCACAGAAAGGTTACTTAGGAACCTAAGGCTTTGGCTACTGCACGTGCTTTTTTCCTATTAAAGATATCAAAAAGCCTGAAAAGTGCAGACAAACCCAAGGAAAAATCATACACAGCATAGCTGAAGTAAAAAGTTGGTTCATTACATCGCTGGAACAGCTGCAAGAAAGAAGGATGTAAATAAATAAAGCCATTCATTCATATTGATGATAAGTGCTCATTTGGGTCCCAAGTTACTACAACTCTACAAAAATCAGATACTTCACTCTAAATAATGAGGAAAAAACATTAATTAAATCATCTTCATGAAAGGGAGGAAATCTTGGTAAATTACCATAGAAAATGTACTCTTTACATCTGTATTTCAAACGACTCCTCCAGCGTCAGGTAATACACAGGGACACAGAAAGGGACACGGGCTTGATGGAAAGGAGCTCTGTAGTGCCCCTGGATGCCACAACTGCCCAGTATCCATGTATGTGGAAGAAGTGAAGAGGGTTCTCCTCTTTTGTGATGTATGCTCAACCTTCAACACTCAGGACAGCAGCATTTCAGGACAGAAAAAGAGGAACAGATAGAACAGGTTAAAATGATGGCTAAACACTCGAGCATTTTAGGATTTCACCCAGAGTCTCTTGAAATTACAGCACATCTTAAATTTTCATTTAAAACTAACAAAAAAAAAAAAGTTTACATGCTGGAAAATCAAGTAGGAATTAACACAGTAATGCCTGCCAGAATCTGTAAAAAGCCTAAAACCAACACATGGGCATGAAAACTTTCCTAATTACTTTTATGGGATAGGAACAACCAATCTAACTAGCTTCTTGTGGATACCACCTAGGAAAAGACACGCATGTGGCAGAGACTACTGAGTGGGAAGGGCTCTGCCAGTCATCTATGAGCTCGAGCTCTCTGGGAAGTGGATAAATACTGGGAACATGCACAGTTTGGGTCTCATGGAATTTATAGGTTCCCAATGAAAGTTCACCTTTAGACAGAAGCATAGACAGAAAATGGTATTTTTATATATATATATGCCATTCTGTGCAGGGGAAAATGACATCCAAGGAAGAGGTGGAATAATTAATAATTAATGCTGAAAACTCCTACACAAATGTGCAGTTTTACTGGATGGGAAAAATTCAGACAGTAAAAGAAAAACCATCTTATTAAGGTAAGATGCTTCTACTGCAGTATTCTATAGCAAATACTGTGTTTGAAAATGTCATCTTAGTAATTTT